>CM065698.1:21303068-21308068 GCA_017654935.2 Phymorhynchus buccinoides
TCAGGCGCCATTGGAAAAGCGACGGTACACGCCTTCTCTTTGGGAGAACAAAATTTGACTTCCAGCACCTCCGCCAAGGAGGAATCGCCGATTTGACGGTTTGATTTCTAGTAAACCAGAGCAAAGTGAGTGTTGCAATCTCTGTCAAAGGGTGTTTTCCTAGTGATCGCGACGTATTTCTTACAAAAACTCAACCGTCAGGGTGCCCCTTTAAGAGCAAAGGTCGCAACTTCTTGGCGCGCGGAATCACTCACCTTCCAAGGTGAGACTCTTGAGATGATTGGTTGACGTGGTGTGGCGGTGTTGTTATCAGAAAAGGTCGTACTTAAACCGATCCAATTGCAATATTGACAATAATTATTATGTGTTTTGCAACATAATAATATCGATGGCTTGGAGTCAAAACGGACTATCTATAGATAGTCCATTGACAAATTATTGAGCTTATTACAAAAACTAATAACTTGTATTAAAAAAAAGACTGCTGAAATATAAAAAGCAAAACCCCCTTTTTATATTTCTGCAGTCATTGTTTGATACAAGTTATTAGTTTTCGTATTAAATCCAGTAATACGCCAATGGACTATCTATAGATAGTCCGTTTTGACTCCAAGCCATCGAATTATGTGTTTTCAACGTCCACTTGTTCGTCATGTTTGCATTTAAATCGGTATATAACAACAATAAGCGATAACACTTGAAATTACAGAACTTAAGCATTGCGAAAGAATACTTTTTGAATTTAAAGACTTTGTAAAACAGTCACATAATGCTAAGGGTCCCTTAACAGATGTTTAACCCTTTCACCGCCAAAGTCGCATTTTAGCACCACAGTAATTTAACACCAATGTCACTAAACTGCATCAAATCAGGGTCCATTATCGAAAGAACCTATTGTCTTAGTTTTGGGAAGTAAGGATAGACCTTATTTTATATATGTCACAGAAGAATCCCCAATACTGTAGACGGATTTTCTTCTCTACCCAGGTAATTTCAATGGACATTTTGGGGGCTGAAATATGGCTGGCGGTGAAAGGGTTAACAAAACAACAACCCCACATAAACACAGAATGCTATTCTAATAAAATATTTCGGCGGATTGAAATTGCACAAACACTCAGCTTTTGCGATGACATCATTGGTTACAGATTAAATTAAGAGGTATTTACAAATTTATTTCAGCATGTTTTGGGGTTTAATTTCAATGACTTCCTATGTAGCCCTTATTCGTTTTGCGAACAGTTTATATAAAAGCAAAACACTACTTGTCTTACAATTTTCGACTAGAATAAAAACGTCATGTTAATGCACAAATTAGTGTCAGAGAAGTTTCCACTTCATTACCAAGAATAAAACATACATCACGCGTTAGGTAGTCTAGTAGTGTTACTAGAGAAGCCCTGTTGGGTGTTTCATAGTGTAGAGTGGCGCAGTGGTAGCGCGTTCGCCTCGTGTCAAGTAAACCCGAGTTCGAACCTGGGTACAGGGGATTTTTCCTCTCATTTTGCACTAGGCCTTACGGTCTGAACGTGGAGTCGTTCGGATGAGACGATAAACCGAGGTCCCGTGTGCCCATGCACTTAGCACACGTTAAACCCAGTGGCAACGAAAAAGTTGTTATTTAGTCAAAATTTACCCCCCCTCCACCCTTCCTTCCACATCAATCACACAAAAATCCCATGCAAAAAAAATATAAAAAAAAATAGGTGGGGCCTCTGGCTGCGACGCGCTCGCCAGGTGGGAGCAACCCGAATTTCACAGAGACGCCTCTGTGACTATCAAATACCCTAATACGTATTTACTTGTTTTGCTGTTGTTTTCTTTTCTTTTAACGACACGATTCCCCATAACGACATCATGGTTGCAACTGCCTCTACTACTGTATCACTGCGGTTAATATGGTTTCCGCTCTGTCCTTGTCACTTAGTAAGTAGCTTTACTTCTAAAGAAGACAGGCAAGACTATATGTGACCCAGCTCCACGAAAGGGACATTAAGTGTCAAATAACCATTCTGAGACAAACGGTACCATTGAAAACTTCAGACAATTCTCTTTCTACTGATATAAGAACCATTCTTGTATCTTTTTTTGTGTGGCAGAGTTACGATCGTTTAAAATTAGTAAGGTGACCGTCGGCCATTTTGATAAATCGCAGTCTAAAGTGTAGCCTATCGTTACAAAATGCATCAACCTACTAATTGAAAGCACTTTTTGGAATCTTTAGAGACCATATTAAAGATTACTCTCCATGGATATGAAAGATAAGATCCTAGAGAGCAAGAAAATACCCATAACTCAGAATTGATAAAACATGAGATTTTTTTAACTTTGTAAGCCTGTTGTGAGAAACAAGCCCAGCGACGTAATGTCCCTTTCGTGGTGCTGGGTCACATATTAGGCACAGAAAGTTAAAGGACACCCTCGCAATAGGGGTATGTATCTTAAACACTGATAAACACACACTCAATTAGAGGCAGGTTGATTTGGAGTTCTAAGTTTGTTCAAGGCAGCTCCAGAAAAAAAGGATGAAGTTGAAGACATAGCGAGGGAAACGGGTTGTGGTCTAGGTTTTGAAGAAAATACTTGCTAACACCAAAGAAAGCCCACCCAATGGTCAACCTATGGCGATATTTTTCACGCCAGAGGGCAGTCAATGCACTAGGGGCTTATCACGCGATTTTCTTACTTGGGCGTAGTGAGAGAGAGAGAGATGGTAGGACCACTCACTGTCTCTCTCTCTTTCTTTATCCCCAACTAATAATATAGAGAGGATTAGCCCCACACGAGCGTCATGCCCTCTGGGCGTAGTGAGAGAGAGAGAGAGTGATGGTAGGACCACTCACTGTCTCTCTCTCTTTCTTTATCCCCAACTAATAATATAGAGAGGATTAGCCCCACACGAGCGTCATGCCCTCTGGGCGTAGTGAGAGAGAGAGAGTGATGGTAGGACCACTCACTGTCTCTCTCTCTTTCTTTATCCCCAACTAATAATATAGAGAGGATTAGCCCCACACGAGCGTCATGCCCTCTGGGCGTAGTGAGAGAGAGAGTGATGGTAGGACCACTCACTGTCTCTCTCTCTTTCTTTATCCCCAACTATTAATATAGAGAGGATTAGCCCCACACGAGCGTCATGCTCTCTGGTGTGAGAAAAATCGCACTAAGTCTCTCATTAGAGGCAGGTTTTTCAGTAGACAAAATAAAGCGTTAGGCTAAACCTAAAATGTTGGACATCATAGCACATTATGTTTTATAAAAAAAAGACATTTCTTAATTAAACGCGTGTGCGAAATCATGCACTTTCCCGCTTAAGAAACGCAGACTTTGCGCAAAACTGGACTTTGATTTTCATCATTTTCTAAAAAGAGAGGGGAGTGGGCGAAGAGAGGGGGCACCACCAGAGGAGCGTGGTGGGCGGAAGGGGGGGGGGGCGCAGCCCAAGGAGGGGGAAGATGGGGGTGGGTGGAGTGGGGGGGGGGGGGACACGGGGAGGGGGAAAGCAGGATAGGGGAAACCCCAAGCGAAGCTAGGAAGGAGAAGAGGGAGGCGAGTAGGGCTTTTGTACAAATAGTTCCTCTACCTTCTGGAAGCTTTGTGTTTGGTCTAACCATATTTGTTTTGAAAGGGGCATAACGGAGAATAACGCATCTAACCAGTTCTTCTTCTTCTTCTTCTTCTTCTTCTCTTTTTCTTCTCTTCTTCTTCTTCTTCTTCTTCTTCTTCTTCTTCTTCTTCTTCTTCTTCTTCTTCTTCTTCTTCTTCTTCTTCTTCTTCTTCTTCTTCTTCTTCTTCTTCTTCTTCTTCTTCTTCTTCTTCTTCTTCTTCTTCTTCTTCTTCTTCTTCTTCTTCTTCTTCTTCTTCTTCTTCTTCTTCTTTCTTCTTCTTCTTCTTCTTCTTCTTCTTCTTCTTCTTCTTCTTCTTCTTCTTCTTCTTCTTCTTCTTCTTCTTCTTCTTCTTCTTCTTCTTCTTCTTCTTCTTCTTCTTCTTCTTCTTCTTCTTCTTCTTCTTCTTCTTCTTCTTCTTCTTCTTCTTCTTCTTCTTCAGACAGGTTCCTATCAATTATGAACGCAGATGCTTCATGCTTCCATGCGGAGCACGGGTTTATCTAGTACAAGTATAATTATGTGTGGCACGTGCAAGGCAGGACATTCCTGACAACAATTTACTTGATATTTGATCTTAGACTTGCAACAAATAGTGACATAATTGTCAGTAAAGTAACCATGATCGACGCCAAAAACGTGGAGAAGGAGATATTCAAAGAAACCCGACAAGGCTCCTGACCAAGCACATGAGACCAGAATCTCTTCAAGAAGCGGTGGCAGGTCTACAGCCCACAGGAGAGCCCACGCGGCCTGTTAGCAGGTCACACCAATGCCTCATACTGCGTAAGCGCAAGCGTGATCACGTCACGCCACTTCTGAAGGAGCTCCATTGGCTCCCTGTGCAGTTCCGCCTTCAGTATAACCTGGCTGTCCTATCCTTCCGTCACTTTGAACAGACCCTTCCGCCTTACCTCTCCAGTGCTCTTCACACCTACACTCCTTCCCGCTCACTCAGGTCCTCAAACACAAAACTTCTGAAAGTTCCCAAAACAAATCTAAAATCATTTGGTGACCGCAGTTTCAGTTTCAGTGCCCCTGCTGTTTGGAATTCCCTCCCAGTCGATCTCCGCCATGAACCAACTATCTCTACTTTCAAAGCCAAACTCAAGACACACTACTTTCAGAGCTCATTCGGTTTGTAAATGTTTCCTTCTTGATCTTGTACCTGGGTGAATGAATGGGTGATGATGTTTTGTGTGACTGCGGGTGTATCAGTGAATGGAAGCGCCTTGAGTGTAAAATAATTATAGAAAGGCGCTATAGAAATACTATCAATTATTATGTTTTATTAATGCTGGACAAGACAGCGGTAGGCCACGATGCACTTCACAGAAGAATCCAGATTCCCCTTGCCCTTCAAAGAATCCAGATTCCCCTTGCCCTTCAAAGAATCCA
>CM065698.1:21330568-21338068 GCA_017654935.2 Phymorhynchus buccinoides
AGGGTTTCACAAGCGAACGGACAGTTCGGACATTTTTAGAAAAAGGTGCGAAGACATAACGTTTGTGTTGAACCAGGAAGAGTAGGGTAAGACGGGGTAAAACGCCCATGGTCACGTTTTGCCCATGAGACGAGTGTTAATGTTGAGCACTCGTCTCATGGGGAAATGGGACTGAAATTTGCTTTATTTCATGAGATAATTGGCATGGGCTTCTTACCCGCCCATGTGCTTTTTACCCCGTCTTCACCTATGCTATGCTGATCCTGCTTGAACGTCCATTATTCTGCTGTGGTGTCGTAGGCAAGCGATTAGCTTTTGTTCCAAACTCTGTTTTTATAGATTATGGACAATTATTTATCTCTCTCTTCTGGAGTAAATCTGAAGGAAAAGGCTTTTAGAGCAGAGCGTGCTTTCATTCATGTATTCGCGGCCGAAATGTGCTCTCAAATGCCATACAATTATATCATCTAATTGCAATACATAAACGAAAGACGCAGAACAAAATACTAATTAATGCTTTACGCCAACTTTATTAGAAAACAAGCGCGAAATCGCAATAGTTTGTGGCACGCGGTCTATTTTTACCACTCCAATCATGAGTCACCTCCCCTGGATTTTCAATAATTTTAATCTGTAAACCAGAATGTTATCTCTGCACCATTTCGTAACTTTTTATATCTTTTGGAAAACATTTAAAACTATGTATCCTACTTATGCTCATCAAAAGAAGCACCGCATACTCGTCGTGTCTGTTGTAGTGTCTGTATTACATATGTTTATTGTTTTGTACGCTTTTAAAATACATCATTTTAAAGAGCGGCCAGAAGTGTAGCCTCGATTTGAAGTGCGACAATTTTGTCAAAATGTGCGACAATTTTGGAACGACAGACTGACAGACCGACCGACAGACCGACAGACCGACCGACCGACAAAGTGAGTTATAGGTTTGTGGCTTGAGCCACAAACAAAAAGCCCACAAAACGAATCAAGAAAACTGAACTTTTTCTTTCAATGCAAAATTGAAAAGGAAGCGTCGTCCTCAAAGTCAAATACAATGATTTGTTATCCCATTCGGGGAGAAGTCAAATAATCAACATCCCTCAGGATTGATCTCCGTACGCAGGATGAAGTTGATCCGCTGGAAAGTAGAGTAGGCCTACCTTTTCAATCAGAACTTCCAAAAATAGGGTTTGATTTATGTTTGTCTTCTTCCCAGCTAGAAAGTTTGTAGCTTTTTGCATAAGCAACTGAAAAAATAGGGTGCCCACCGGTTCGCATAATGCGTTTCGCATAATCCTTTGATCAGAGCCGCGGGCGCAAGTCGAGTGTCTCTTCCCAAAAAACCTGGCAGTTCGCATAAACGGGTTTGCCATTTCGCATATTATGCACTCTTGTAGGTTCTAATGCACTGTACGTGACTTTCTGTTACTTTTTACTATCCCTAACCCTACCCCTAACCTATCCCTAACCCTATCCCTAACCTATCCCTAACCTATCCCTAACCCTATCCCTAACTTTCTGAGTGTTATGCGAAATGCCATGTCCACAAAGCTTTGTATGCGAAGCGGCAGTATGTGAATCGGCTTTATGCGAAGCGGCAGTATGAGAAACGGCAATATGCGAACCGGGGCGCACCGGAAAAATATGGTACGTACCGAGTCTTTTGAGAGAGAAAAAAGATGTAGCTAGAAATGCCAAATTGGATACGTATTTGTGCAAGAAAGGTTGGTTGAGTAGTCTTAACCCCTTGACTGCCAGAGACAATTAAAGAAAAAAATCATGGTGCAAATCGTGCCATGAAAAAAGACAACTGATAGAGAGCCTATCTGGCAAAAGGGTCTGGGGATATAACTCTCTTGTCTGTGTTAGAGCAAAGGCTAGCATATCAGAGTGATTCCTCTTCATGTGATGACGTCATCAGTGATGTCATCAAGTCAGTACGTGACTACGGCAGTCAAGGGGTTAAGGCTATGTCCGACGATGCGACCACTCGCTCTTTCGCAAGAGTGTTCCATTCTCACAGCGTGACAGAGCTACCAGGTGCATGCAGAGAGGAAGCATCGTTGGACAAGGCCTTCAGTGATAAGACCATTACCAAGATTCTGACGTGTGTATGGATCCTTTAGTTAGTTAGTCTGTTGTAGTCCCGTCAACAGCTACGCCTGTCTCAGGACAGTCACCGCGTATAAAGTTCGACCTCGAATAACAAAACAGTGAAAACACATATCAATGATTCTTAACAACGTCCCAAAACCTCAAAACAACAAAATAATAAAACAGTACAATTCACGACATGACATCTTCATCATTGTACCCTATAGCTCATAATTTCACACAGTGCTGGAAACGTCGAGCCACTCTGCTCTACTTATCGGATCCAAACCTTGTCCACAAAGATCTTTCCTTGAGAAAAGACTGTATGAATGCAAGCGGAGTGTCCATACTAATTAGTATTCATGATCAAGGATTCAGGATTCAGGATTCAGGATATAGGGACGTGTGGTGAACACATAGCCCTTTTGGGCTTTTAATTGTCCCATCATTTTGATAATTTAAAACAAAAATAAAAGTAGGTCATATAAGGTCATTTGTGATCGCTCAGTCTTTAGTGACGATCTTAGTCGTCATAATCATATTTTATGTCAGCAAAGTAGTGCCATTTGTCAATTAGGTCTTTGAAAGTGTTAATGTCTTGTGCACCTTTGATGTTAGAGGGCAACATATTCCATAGAGGTGCAACACGGTCAAATTGTTGTTTGTTTAATTTATTTTTTGTTGGAAACTCTATGGTTACGGGCCAGAGGCCTAACAATTAAAACATTTTTGACTTTGACTTTGACTCTCTCTCTCTCTCTCTCTCTCTCTCTCTCTCTCTCTCTCTCTCTCTCTCTCTCTCTCTCTCTCTCTCTCTCTCTCTCTCTCTCTCTCTCTCTCTCTCTCTCTCTCTCTCTCTCTCTCTCTCTCTCTCTCTCTCTCTCTCTCTCTCTCTCTCTCTCTCTCTCCCTTGAAAAATGGCAATCGTCTGTCAATACTTCTACCGTTGTAAAATAAAGTGTCATTTAATTTAATTTAATTTCCCCCTCTCTCTCTCTCTCGAAGCGGCAGTATGAGAAACGGCAATATGCGAACCGGGGCGCACCGGAAAAATATGGTACGTACCGAGTCTTTTGAGAGAGAAAAAAGTAAGTATCTCTTACTTACTGAACATGATATGGATTCCATGTGTCGT
Organism: Phymorhynchus buccinoides; assembly: GCA_017654935.2. NCBI lineage: Eukaryota > Metazoa > Mollusca > Gastropoda > Neogastropoda > Raphitomidae > Phymorhynchus > Phymorhynchus buccinoides. The sequence continues at coordinate 21,333,798 of CM065698.1, forward strand.
GGATATCGTGCACTGTTTATGGTTTGATGCTAACTTGTATAGCCTTACTCCCCATCCCCAAATGTCACTGAATGAATTGGCACTATTGTTGTATGGTTGTTGTATTCCCCTTCCAAAGGGGGCTTTGCCCTATGGAAATAAACATATCATTCATTTAATTCATTCATTCTCTTACTTACTGCCTATCCAATTAGCCATTGCAAGCTTCAGCTTCAGAGTAATCAATGCAAAACAGAGGCTGACTGACTTTCTCTACATTCGAATAGCTTCCGTTCCAAAAGGTGCAATTACCAATGCACACACAAACAGCGAGTCCTTAACCCTTTCAACGCCAGCCATTGCCATGTTTAACCCTTTCACCGAATGTCGCATTTTTGCCAAACCCCTGTCACTTTCCATTAAAAAGACTTAGAGAACAGATTATGTTTGTTTCTACCCAGCTAAGTTTAATTGTATTTGTTTGCCTATTGGGGCGGCGATTACTCTGTGAGAACGTGCATAAAATGGGGCCTATCCTTAAATCCCAAAATGAAGAACATAAGTTCACTGGATACCAGACCCTCATTTGATGTCTTTCAGTGACGTGGGTGTTAAATCATTGTGGTGCCAAGAGGCGACAGTGGCGATGAAAGGGTTTTAATCACAGTTCGCCCAGTGCCTTTACAGTGCATTAATTAAGACAACACAAAGGACGTTAAGACTACCTTAACGTTGTCTTTGTTAAACGATGTCTCGCTATGCATATTCCATGTATAACCCATCCCATGCTTTTAGTCTAGTCTCGCTGATATTAATGAAAGCTCTTCCTAAAGGGGATGTCTCTAAGGGTATTTTGCCTACACCCTCTCAATATATATATAATATTCTTGGTCTCGGGGAGATTAAACACTAAGGGGGGGGGTCTAAAGTACAAGATTTGTGGAGATAGGGTTATGGGAATAGGGTTAGGATCCTAGGATTATTTTCATAAAGCTGAAAGAAGCAGACTTTATATAGAGGGTCGTAAATATGACAGGAGGGGGGGGGGGGGGGGGGGGGGGGGGGGGGGGGGGGGGGGGGGGGGGGGGGGGGGGGGCAAGATTGTGGGGGGATTAGGATCAGGGATTATTTTCATAAAACTGAAAGAAGCAAACTTCGAGACAGGGGGTCGTGGGGGGGGAGGGGGCTAAAGTACAAGATTTGTGGAGATAGGGTTTGAATCGGCCTAGGATTATTTTCATAAAGCTGAAAGAAAGCAAACTTCGAGACTGAGCGTCGTGAACACGAGAGTCAAGGGTATTAGGTATTAGGTACTTTATAGTCGCAGAGGCGTCTCTGTGAAATTCAGGTTGCTCCCACCTGAAGAGCGCGTCGGCTTGTTGTACTCTTGTCTACGTATATAATGTGTTGCTGCAAAAGTGTGTCAATAAAACATTTGTTTAAACCAAGAGCGCGTCGCAGCCAGAGGCGCGTCACCCAATTTGTTTAATTTTGCATGCGATTTTTGTGTGACTGATGAGGAAGGAGAGGTGTGTGTGTCTGTGTGTGTGTGTCTGTGTGTGTGTGTAAATTTTGACCAAACTAGATTTAACGTATGCTAAGTGCATGGGCACACGGGACCTCGCTGTATTGTCTCATCCGAAAGGGGTATCTAAAACACATGATTGCTGCCTTCCTCTTGGCCCCAGTGACGCGGTGAATATCACACTACATAATAGTTCTGAAGACGTCTGACCGATTCGCTCTTGCCTTGTGTGGCTTTTCCATCCAATGTGTTCAATTCACGACATGGCATCTCCATCAGTGTACCCTATAGCTCATAATTTCACACGGTGCTGGAAACGTCGAGCCACTCTGCTCTACTTATCGGATCCAAACCTTGTCCACAAAGATCTTTCCTTGAGAAGAGATTGTATGAATGCAAGCGGAGTGTCCATACTAATTATTATTCATGATCAAATTGTTGTTTGTTTATTATTTTTTTGTTGGGAACTCTATGGTTACGGGCCAGAGGCCTAACAATTAAAACATTTTTGACTTTGACTTTGACTCTCTCTCTCTCTCTTTCTCTCTCAGAGAGAGAGAGAGAGAGAGAGAGAGAGAGAGAGAGAGAGAGAGAGAGAGAGAGAGAGAGAGAGAGAGAGAGAGAGAGAGAGAGAGAGAGATTGTGTGTGTGAGAGAGAGAGAGAGAGAGAGAGAGAGAGAGAGAGAGATGAGAGAGAGAGAGAGAGAGAGAGAGAGAGAGAGAGAGAGAGAGAGAGAGAGAGAGAGAGAGAGAGAGAGAGATTGTGAGAGTTTTGTTGTGAAGTGTGTATGCTTGCAAGTAATTATTAAACCATTTTTGTTTTTATAAACTGTGAAACAATGAAGAGTGTGCGCTTATACTCTCAGCCCCCCCCCCCCCCCTCTTTCTCCTTCTCCCCCAACCCCAACCCCCCTCTCTCTTTGTTCCCCCCCCCCCCCCCCCCCACAATTTACTCCCACAATAGCATCTGGTTTTCAAGTCATTGAGCGTTCTCGAAAACAACAGAGAAAATGTTATCTGGGGCCGTTTCACAAGGGCTAACGTTACGTAGCGTGAGCGCAAATCGGCGAAAACGGTACTAAGAAACACCTCTTTTGCCGACGTTTGTCGACAACGTTTTGTGGCTGTGATCGAGGTAGCAAGCGACAAACTATTTGAAGGATGATGGGAAATAATAATTCTTCCGGCATTTTTGTTTATATCTCGCGTGACGAGACTTGAACTTTAAAAATGGAAGATCAAAACAACAAGCTTGCCACAGCAAATTATTTATTCTTTAGTCTATCGTGAAAAAAATCGGGATGATTTTAGCAAATTAAACAAACGCAAGTGTTTTTTGAGTGCTCTTTCTTAATTTTCATCATGTTAGATGACGTAATAGAGTGCAAATTTAATTTTCTGCACACAAATAGACGTGGGTGAAATCCAAAACTTTGTACAAACTGACAGAGAGGTATGATTTATCTCCCTTGTGATATATCGATAGCAACCCTTTTCTCTCTCTCTCCCAAAAATGAAGAGTAAGCTTACAGAGTTATCTGACCTTAGCAAACGTTTAGGGTGTTTCTTAGGCCCCGTTTGGAGTAAGCGTTATTCGCGCGGCGACCGTTATCTAGAGAAACCCAACCTTGGCCTTTTTCTGGTATTCAAAATGTTAACATTTAAAGACCCACGACACGAAGATGTGCGTCGATTATTAAGCATTCGTTCTTGATGAGTGTTCTCGGAAACAAATATCCGCAACAACAACAAAAACCGTGATCTTTTGTGGTATTCAAAGTTTTAACATTAATTTTAAAGGCCCACCAAGGTTTGTATTAACAAACAAAACAGTGACATTTTAAGCATCATAGAACTTTGACCTTTTCTTGTTTGGATTACAATTTTGTTCAGTTATCTCCCCCCCATAATTGTTCCTATTTTGTCTCTCGATTGTCACGTTCTCCAACTTTTCCAACACGCCTCCTCCTCTTCTCAAATACCTGGTGTAAAAGAGATTGATTTTATTCCGTGTTAGAAATGGCTGCGATGGGATCTTAGAAGCCGTCGTTTCCATGATAAAATTGACCTTCATCTTCGACTTTGCACATGCTACGCTGTTCTCTTGGCCATAGAGTTGATATCTTCGCGGTAACGGACCCCCTAATTTGGCAAAGTTGAGCAACCAATTCGTGCGCGTGCGCCAAAAAAAAGAAAGAATCAAAACACTCAACAATCATTGTTTTTAATCTAAAAAACAAAACAGCCGCAAGAAATTAGAGCCTTCTGTAGTCAAAAGCAAAAGGACAACAAAACAGAAAAAAATTCGGAATAGTTTTAAGAAACTTCCAAAGTCGTTGCACCTTCTACTTTATGTCCAAACTGAGCTTTTGAAAGATCTCGCATAAAATACTAGATCCATTCGTGAGCGCGTCAGGTCATTAAATGGCGTAACGTCTTGATCCCGTGTTTGTTTCGCAACGCCTTTACGAGGTATGCTTGATATTTTAGAGACAGAAGATCGTTGCATAGGTTTGTAAGTCAACTCGTTTCACCAGGAATCAAGAGACAAAAACTGTACTCAGAAGCGCACTATCTTTCAGCCACACGTCCACTGAAATCGCACGACTGTACCATACGATTCGATCGCATGGTCTCGATGCGCCAATCCCGTTTTGCTCTTGGAGGAGATCACGCGATCAAATCGTATCGTACAGTCGTGCGATTTTAGTGGACGTGTGGCTGGCCCTTTGGCTCGCTTGGTGAGAGCAATTAGTATCCCTTTTAA
>CM065698.1:21345568-21353068 GCA_017654935.2 Phymorhynchus buccinoides
GTCCACCTTTAATAATGCTTGATCTGGATACATGGATGTTTGCTTGTTTGTTTCTTTGTTGCTTACACTTTGCGTAGACTTACGGTTATGGCTTTTGCTCAAATGGTTTTTTTTATTTTTTATCATTGGTTGGCATTAGCCTGTAGTAGGGGCCAACAGTGACATGAGAGCTGTACGATAGATGGTTTTGTACAGTGATGGAAAATCATGGTACAGTTTAAGTCTCTTGTTGAAGACTATGACTCTCACGTCTGTATCATTGTTAATTCTTCTGGTACCTAATGGTTGATCGATTTTGACGTGATTGTTGTCGCTCTGTGTACCGTGTTTAGCTGCTTTATGTGCAGTTTTGCTTCCTTTTGTTTTGTTTCCTTTTCTTAATTAAATATGTTGTTTATAGCATTGTTGTTACTTATATTTATTTCCATGTGCCCCCAGGGGGTTATTTTTGGAATAAACCAAACTTGAAACTTGAAACTTGACTCTCAAACGGAGGGTGGGCCTTTGTACCGGCTCTGGTGCATTCTTCAGCCAAAGGGATGGTTTGGCCTTTGGGGACCTTCCCCAAACGCCAGCGGTCGTCAAATCCCTTTGGCCCAGAGAGTGGGGATGTCCCCATGGCAAGGAATCTCCACTATAAACAAATTCTAGCCCAACCCGCCAGAATAGCATCTGCCCCACTCTGCTATCTGGCAGTCGTAGTCGGAAACGACTGACTAGTATACATAACACTAAAAAGGGCCAGCCGCACGTCAACTAAAATCGCACGACTGTACGCTACGATTCGATCACGTGATCTCGATGCGCACAATCACATTTTGTTCTTGGAGACCACGGGATCGAATCGTATCGTACAGTCGTGCGATTTTTGTGGACGTGTGGCTGGCCCTTCACGGGTTGTGTAGGTTTGACAGCCCTAAACGATGGATGTTCATTTTAGTTTCAGAAATCACCCCCACGCACGCACTCACGCACGCACGCACGCACGCACGTACGGACGCACCCCCCACCCCCCCCCCCCACTCACTCACACACACACACGCGGACTGATAATAGATAATGAGAGACTTAGTGCGATTTTTCTCACGCCAGAGGGCATGGCGCTCGTGTGGGGCTAATCCTCTGTATATTATTAGTTGGGGATAAAGAAAGAGAGAGACAGTGAGTGGTCCTACCATCACTCTCTCTCTCACTACGCCCAAGTAAGAAAATCGCGTGATAAGCCCCTAGTGCATTGACTGCCCTCTGGCGTGAAAAATATCGCCATAGGTCGACCATTGTTTAAAAGCGACAATAACGCCATGCTGTGAACGGATTATTACGCACCGTAAAGTAATATAAACGTGGATAATCTAACACGACAACCACATAATCGAAAACAGCCCACGCAAGTTCGCGCTCTAAACAGAAAACTAATTTTTGAACGGTTGGTTTCCAATCTGGTTGAGCCTCGAAAATAAATGTAAGGCCAAGTCCGTGAAAATATAATGAGTCACACAATCACAATGTAGCGATGCGCAGTTTACAAAGGAAATTAAACGCGTCTTTTGATTTAGTCTAAGGCCTCGTGCACAGTTCATGCGGAAATCCCATGCACAATCCGTAGAATAAGTAAAATAAAGAAGGGTGAACATCTACGAATTAGTAGGGTAAATACGGACAGTTGCGCAAATCTGTTCCCTTCTTTCTTTTACTGATTTACGGATTGCGCACGGGTTTCCACACGGAATCTCCGCATGTATATGTGTACGTACCTTTAATACCACCACTTTTAGCTGTTCTAATCTTAAAAGCTTTAACATTATGTACGATTTTAGTTCTTCGTCTGCTGCCTTAAAACAAGGTATCTATTTCTACTTCGTCTTCTTTTAACACCCCACACACACACACACACACACACACACACACAAATTCTCTAATTTCAACTTGCGTGACTAAATAATAGTATATCTTTTTTAAAAAAATGGCGCTAAGTGAGCTGCTGAGTCCATGATGGAATGAGTCTGGAACGGTAAAAGTTTCCGAAATGCTAACTTACAAGGTTATGTTCACACTGTCTGGGAGGTACATTATTGCCTTGGTAAGGTGTGTAGAAGAAAAAAGTGTTTTGTTGTGGTTGTGGTTGTTGTGGTTGTTGTTGTTGTTGTTGTTGTGGTCATCGAGTACGAAGACAATTACATGGCATTATAAAGAATACCCCCTCCCCACCCCACATACACACACTTTGTATGCTAGATTCCCCCTCCTCCTCCTCCTTCTTGTTCTTCTTTTTTCTTTTTCTTCTTCTTCTTCTTCTTCTTCTTCTTCTTCTTCTTCTTCTTCTTCTTCTTCTTCTTCTTCTTCTTCTTCTTCTTCTTCTTCTTCTTCTTCTTCTTCTCTTCCTTTTCTTCTTTTTCCTCCTCCGCCTTCTCCTCCCCCTCCTCTTCTTTCTTTCTTTCTTCGTCTTCTTCTTCTTCTTCTTCTTCTTCTTCTTCTTCTTCTTCTTCTTCTTCTTCTTCTTCTTCTTCTTTCTTCTTCTTCTTCTTCTTCTTCTTCTTCTTCCTCTTCTTTCTCCTCCTTCTCCTTCCCCTCCTCTTCTTTCTTCTTGTTCTTGTTCTTCTTCTTGTTCTTCTTCTTCTTCTTCTTCTTCCTCTTCTCCTCCCCTCCTCCTTCTCCCCCCCCCCACCCCCTCCTCTTCTTTCTTCTTCTTCTCCTTCTCCAATTTTAATCACGTTCACTTTAAACAGCAAACCATCTGAAGCCCGCACACGAAAGGTTGACTTTGTTACAGGGAAAACCACTGCTCCTGGTATAATACCCTCCAACATCTTCCATCTAACTCGTTTCAGTGACACTTATCAAGTGGGGTTCGGGCAAATTAACCCGTTCACCGCCAAAGTCACATTTTAGCACCACAGTGATTCAACACCTGTGTCACTAAACAGCATCAAATTGGGGTCTATTATCCAAATACCCTATTGTCTTCGTTTTGGACAGTAAGGATGGACCTCATTTTATATATGTCACAGAAGAATCCGCAATACTGCAGATGGATTTTATTCTCTACCCAGGTAAACTTAACGGACAATTTGGCTGAAATATGGCTGGCGGTGAAAGGGTTAAGCGACTGTTCAATGCAGCTAATAGAAGGGAATCTTACACGCGTGCTCTTTTCAAGCACATAATGTTTGCAATTTTTATCTGTCGTTATATGGCCTTTAAAAGGCCTATTAATGAAAGACGAGCGCGCGCGCGCGTGCGCGTGGTGTGCGTGTGTGCCCACGCATACACACCTATCTATTGCTAACATTTACACAGACAGACATAGCATGCACGTAGATATAGCTTTGCGCACGTGCATCACGCACATAACGGACGCATGATTATTAGTCTACCTATTTTGTTCTTCTTCGTTACTCGTCTCTTTCTTAGAGCGCAGGTGTTGTTTTTTTCCTCTCCGAAATATTTCATATCATTCTCAGTTTCAAACAAAGGTACGGAATCTCTGTGTTAGCAAAATTCAGGGAGGGGGGTGGGGGTGGGGTGGGGGTGGGGGTGGGGGGGGGGGGACAAGAAACGCAATAGAAAGGTTATTTGCTTGGATAATTGTTTTTATATTTTGCTTACTGTTTATTCTAATTCATTCATCTTGGTAAAAAGTGCGAAAAAACACATTTATTATTTTAATATATTTGTGTAATAATTTGTACCAATCACACACACACACACACAAACCATAACCAACAATCAAATTTTGTTTTCTATAACTTCGGCTGGTTGCACATCCGGCGCATGCCATCTATTCTAAAAAAAAGCTTGGAAAATAGCAATACCGTAGAACCTCCCTTACAAGACCTCCCATTATAAGACTCACTCCCATTATAAGACCTACTTATCTGAGGCATTGCCCTTCTTTGTAAGTATTAAAAATGACCCCCCATTTAAGACCCCTCCCTTATAAGACCTCATTTTGGATGATTTGTGAAGGTCTTATAAAGGAGGGTCCACTGTATTGCTATTTTCCAAGCTTTTTTTTTAGAATAGATGGCTCACACAGTAGGGGAAGACGGGGTAAAAAGCGCATGGGCGGGTAAGAAGCCCACCCCAATTATCTCATGAAATAAAGAAAATTTCAGTCAAATTTGCCCATGAGACGAATGCTAGACATTAACGCTCGTCTCGTGGGCAAAATGAGACTGACATTTGCTTCATTTCATGAGATAATTGGGGTGGGCTTCTTACCCGCCCATGCGCTTTTTACCCCGTCTTCCCCTACAACTTTTTTTTTGTTCGTCTTCAAAAGTGGATTTAATGGATGGAACTTTATATGTCGCCTTTGTCCGCCCTGACCGCATTACCCGTGGTCTGGGAAAGTTGAGGTACTTCTCTTTGAGCTTTTTTGTTGTTGTTTTTGTTTTCATGATATTTACTCGGTTGTTGTTGTTTTTGGGTGGGTTTTTTTTTTTACATTTGCGCATGCAGCCTACTATGTGTATGTTGTCTATTTATACGTGCGTGTTTGCACGTAGTATGCGCCTATCTCCTCTCTCTCTGTGTCTCTGTCTCTCTCTCTCTCTCTCTCTCTCTCTCTCTCTCTCTCTCTCTCTCTCTCTCTCTCTCTCTCTCTCTCTCTCTCTCTCTCTCTCTCTCTCTCTCTCTCTCTCTCTCTCTCTCTCTCTCTCTCTGTCTCTCTCTCTCTCTCTCTCTCTCTCTCTCTGTCTCTCTCTCTCTCTCTCTCTCTCTCTCTCTCTCTCTCTCTCTCTCTCTCTCTCTCTCTCTCTCTCTCTCTCTCTCTCTCTCTCTCTCTCTCTCTCTCTCTCTCTCTCTCTCTCTCTCTCTCTGTCTCTCTCTCTCTCTCTCTCTCTCTCTCTCTCTCTCTCTCTCTCTCTCTCTCTCTCTCTCTCTCTCTCTCTGTCTCTCTCTCTCTCTCTCTCTCTCTCTCTCTCTCTCTCTCTCTCTCTCTCTCTCTCTCTCTCTCTCTCTCTCTGTCTCTCTGTCTCTCTCTCTCTCTCTCTCATCTCTCTCTCTCTCTCTGTCTCTCTCTCTCTCTCTCTCTCTCTCTCTCTCTCTCTCTCTCTCTCTCTCTCTCTCTCTCTCTCTCTCTCTCTCTCTCTCTCTCTCTCTCTCTCTCTCTCTCTCTCTCTCTCTCTCTCTCTCTCTCTCTCTCTCTCTCTCTCTCTCTCTCTCTCTCTCTCTCTCTCTCTCTCTCTCTCTCTCTCTCTCTCTCTCTCTCTCTCTCTCTGTCTCTCTGTCTCTCTCTCTCTCTCTCTCTCTCTCTCTCTCTCTCTCTCTCTCTCTCTCTCTCTCCCTCTCTCTCTCTCTCTCTCTCTCTCTCTCTCTCTCTCTCTCTCTCTCTCTCTCTCTGTCTCTCTCTCTCTCTCTCTCTCTCTCTCTCTCTCTCTCTCTCTCTCTCTCTCTGTCTCTCTCTCTCTCTCTCTCTCTCTCTCTCTCTCTCTCTGTCTCTCTCTCTCTCTCTCTCTCTGTCTCTCTCTCTCTCTCTCTCTCTCTCTCTCTCTCTCTCTCTCTCTCTCTCTCTCTCTCTCTCTCTCTCTCTCTCTCTCTCTCTCTCTCTCTCTCTCTCTCTCTCTCTCTCTCTCTCTCTCTCTCTCTCTCTCTCTCTCTCTCTCTCTCTCTCTCTCTCTCTCTCTCTCTGTCTCTCTCTCTCTCTCTCTCTCTCTCTGTCTCTCTCTCTCTCTGTCTCTCTCTCTCTCTCTCTCTCTCTCTCTCTCTCTCTCTCTCTCTCTCTCTCTCTCTCTCTCTCTCTCTCTCTCTCTCTCTCTCTCTCTCTCTCTCTCTCTCTCTCTCTCTCTCCCTCTCTCTCTCTCTGTCTCTCTCTCTCTCTCTCTCTCTCTCTCTCTCTCTCTCTCTCTCTCTCTCTCTCTCTCTCTCTCTCTCTCTCTCTCTATCTATCTGTGTGTGTGTGTGTGTGTGTGTGTGTGTGTGTGTGTGTGTGTGTGTGTGTGTGTGTGTGTGTGTGTGTGTGTGTGTGTGTGTGTGTAGTGGCTGACTGTATGTGCGTTGTTCACAGTAATCTACATTGTCGCAGCATTTGTGTATTAGGCTTTTTAGACTTTTTAATATCACGTTATTTGACGCGAGCTTTAGACACACACACACACACACACACACACACACACACACACACACACACACACACACACACACACACACACACACACACACACACACACACACACACACACACACGCGCGCGCGCGCGCGCGCGCGCGCGCGCACGCATTAGGCTTTTTAGACTTTTTAGCATCACGTTATTTGACATGCACGTGAGCTTTAAAAGCAACACACACACACACACACACACACACGCGCGCGCGCGCGCGCACACACACACACGCACACACACACACACACACACACACACACACACACACACACACACACACACACACACACACACACACACACACACACACACACACACACACACACATTTGGCATTTGTTTCTGTCGACAGACAGGAAAACGGTGGAAAGGCCACAACTGAGTCGGATAGTCTGAGGCGGCTTCAACACACTAAACACTGGCCAATGGCCGTCTAAATGACCGTAAGTGTATCCCCCCACCACCGCCCCGACCCCGACCCCCGTCATAAAGTTTGACACCCGTATCACAGGGGCGGACCAGATGATTCGTAGGCGGGGTGGGTGGGTGGGTGTTTCCGCCGTTGGTTAAGGGAGCTGCATAGCCAGCCAAGACATCCTTCCACCAGAATGTTCCACAACCATCGGAAAAAAACCCAAAGCCTTTTTTTAATTTCTTATTAAGACTTTACGCCCTCTTCGGCCTTTCGGCCATGTGGGGCATTGGGGTTTTACTGTTGATAAAAAAAGGAGGGTGGGTGGGGGGTGATCCGGATGGGGGGGGGGAGTATAAAATTAGCTTCTTACTTTTACTTTTGGCTGACTCCAGGCTCGCATTTAACCCAAAGCCTTCTCACCTCTTCACATTTTTTGTTGAGCGGGGGGGGAGGGGGGCTGTATTTGCCAACCGACAAGAAAAAACAACTACTTCCACCAGAATGTTTCACTACCGTCGGAAGTTTTGTTGAGCGGAGGGTGGCGGGGGGTGGGGTAGGGGTGGTGGTTGGGGGTTGGGGTCACTTCACCACGAATATAAAAGAGCATTTCAGCATTTCTTGCACTCGAACACACTTGTCACGAACCGCTGTGCCTTCTTTAAGGTACATCCTAAGGAACAGGGGTGGGTGTGGGTGTGGGTGGGGGGTCCGGAAACTCCTTTCACGGCCTACCTGGCCTTCTAACACTCAATCACACAAATTTTCGGGGGCGCTATATTATACATTTTATTTCTTTTTCAGCCCCTAAAACCGAGTCATTTTCGTACTTTTCACCCTTCTATAACGTACATTTTGGGCGACAGGGGGGTGGGGGGGGGGGGGTGGGGGGGTCCTCCCGTTTGTATGTTTTTGGCTGGGGTGGTTGGGGGGTGGTTGGGGAGTGGTGGGTGGGTTTCGGAAACCCTGTAAACCCCCTCCCCAGA
>CM065698.1:21355568-21360568 GCA_017654935.2 Phymorhynchus buccinoides
GGATCTGCTCAATGGGCATGCACTTCAAGTCTTGCAGCGTGTGGTTTTGTGAGTTGAAGTGCTTGGTGACGTGAGTGCCCATGTTCTTTGCAATGTGGGACCTATGAAGGTAAAACCGGGTTCGCAGTGCGTTTTTTGTTTCACCCACATACTGAGCCCCCTGACAGCGTTGACAATAGAGCAGGTAGATGATGTTGGAAGACCTGCAGTTCATGCTGTGGCAGACAGTGAACCGTTCTCCTGTGGTGGAGCTGGAGAAGGACTTGCCCTCCACCAAGTGTTCACGGCAGATGACACACCTGCCATCACACTTCACCACTCCAGCCTGTTCCTGGGTTGGACTGACTCGGGGAAGGGCAGAGGGCATGAGGAAGTTGCGTATGCTCCTCGAGTTCCTCTCCCCAACAACAGGCACTTTGGGCACAGCTTTCCTCATGCGTGCACTGCTGTGAAGCACACCCTGCCCCTCATCAAGCCATATATATATATATAGACAAGAGTACAGCAAGCCGGGGCTTATAAAAGTACTCAACACATATAGACAGTACTAGCAACAGGCTGCATCACATTTTACAATCGATGGAAGTCAGTCACACTTTGTAAGATAAACTAAATAATGATCAATACAACTGACTTTCGGGAAAAAAGTGAACAATATAACCAAACATGAATATGAAGGTCATGAAAAATGATTCTAAGAACTAATAATTCATCATAAAAAAACTGAAGAAAAGGGAATAAAAATAGTTAAGTTATGTGGGGCAACTCAATATATCACTGTAACTAAATATCTATTTAAGCAGCATCATGTTTTCTATATCACCAGGGACAAAAAGAAGGATAAAGTTCATGTGTCAAACATCATGGCTCAGAAAGGCTTCTATCGAAAACGGTCAACAATGTTCCAAATGCAGGCTTCTAACACTACATTTTGCAAATGAAATTAATGTAATGCTGGTTCTATTTTGAGTATTTTGTCTGGAAAGAATAAGAATGGGTTTCTATTAAACAAAGAGATGACCGTGCGGTGATTTAATGGCATCTTCATTTCTTTGAGCTTCTTGATGATATCAACTGGTCGCTGGTAGATTGATGAGAATTATTGTGCTGTTTATTCAGTAGTAAAGTGAGATTGATGAGAAAAAAAAGAAGTTACATTCAATAAAGAGTGTTAGAGTTTCACTCATGAGCATTTTTATTTATGTTTGCGATAAAAAGTACATCATTTAAGAACATTTTCTGCTAAATAAGTTGCATGGTACTGTTCAACAATTTTTTTTAGCCATAAATCTGATGGAAGAAATGTATTAAACAGACTACGAAGAACAAAAAACAACAACAACTGGTCGCTGGTTTGCTTTAATTTGAATCTTTCCAGATGTAGATGTCACTGTTCCGACTTTGGACCCCGGAGTGCCCAATGTCAAACAGTTTCGCTGCTTTTTAAGGGTGGACCCTGATGGATGAGTTTTTGCAAGAAACACGTCGAGATCACCAGAAAGACAGCCTTTTCAAGGATCGGAACACTCACTTTACTCTGGTTTCTTATAAATTAAACCGTGAAAACGGCGATTCCTCCTTGGCGGAGATGCCGGAGAGAGAAGCCATTTTGGATGGGGTGGGTGAAGTTCATTCATTGTGGTTGAAGCGTGTGGGTGTTTTTTGTAGTGCAGTACAAAAAATAAAAAGGAGCTATTTCCTTTGTTGTGAGCGAAACTCTTTTACATAAACTGTATAAAAAAAAAGAAAGAAAAGGCTTGTATTGCAAAAAGTTCGTGCAAACGATTTGGTCTAAACGCAGGCGGCCATTAGAAAAGAGACGGCACATGCCTTCGCTTTGGGTGAAATAATTTGACTTCCAGCACCTCCGCCAAGGAGGAATCGCCGATTTGACGGTTTGATTTCTAGTAAACCAGAGCAAAGTGAGTGTTGCGATCTCTGTAAAGGGTGTTTTCCTGGTGATCTCGACGTGTTTCTTGCAAAAGCTCATTCGTCAGGGTGCCCCTTTAAAGTCAAATAACTTTAGCTTTTTGCTGTTGTTCAGATTATGAGACCAAAATTGGCAGAAATATATGATATATTTATATTTTGTATTCAATGTAGTCTTCGAAATTTGTGTAGCGTTATTTATTTCGAAGCTTTTGACAGATTTATTTTGCGTACTGACATCTGGGCCCCTCACCAAACAATATGATTATATCATAACATCCATTCAAACAACAAAACAACAAGCGAACGTTTACTTGTCCCCTGACGCTTACGGATGGTGCTTTATAGGTATCTATAATATATTACGCTAAGGCCCGAAGTGTACAAGAACGTAACAACTCAGATACCGCGTAGGCTACATGTTGGACTTTGGCTTGCCATACACAGTTCCAGAAGAACGCGTTGGGACGCGATTCCGCTACGTCTGGTTAAAAAGTTTGCTTTTGAAAGTTGATTTTGAAGGCAAAATGTATGACATTTCCTTGAAATTTTGTGTCGTCTGGGTCGCCCGAGATGTGTCAGAAATTGCTGAATCTACCCTCGGAAAACACGAAGAATGCCGAACCTGTGTTTCGTAACTTCCGCCCTTTTCTTTCCAGCCCTTTACTTTTCTCTGTATCCCCCCGCCCCCACCCCCCCCTCTCTCTCTCTCTCTCTCGTCTCTCTCTCTCTCTCTCTCTCTCTCTCTCTCTCTCTCTCTCTCTCTCTCTCTCTCTCTCTCTCTCTCTCTCTCTCTCTCTCTCTCTCTCTCTCTCTCTCTCTCTCTCTCTCTCTCTCCCTGTCTCCCCTTCTCGCTCTCGCACAACGACAACAGTGCTAATAAAGTTTGTCACTAAGTCACGCAAAATTTGCTGAAATCAATACATTGCTTCCAGTATTGCTTATTTATTATTTAGTATGTGGTTCGGGGAACTCTCTTAAAATTCACAGCATTCACAGACAGCGTATAGGTTTTAGCAATGTAACATTGAAGAAATTATCTTTGCATTTCAAAACACTTATTTCTGGACCCGTGCGGAACACGGGTGTAACTAGTTAATAATTATTGTAATGTCGAAAGAAATACACAAACGAAAATAATATACATGAACAAAAGGAACACCAGATGCACAGATACAGACACGATAAACATCATTATGACAGATAGGATAATGATAATCATCTGTTTTGATCCCCTAAAAGACCTATTCTCAGCTAAGCTCACGGGCGCGCGCACACACACACACACACACACACACACACACACACACACACACACACACACACACACACACACACACAACACAACACACACACACACACACACACACACACACACACACACACACACACACACACACACACACACACACACACACACACACACACACACACACACACACACACCACCACCACCACCACCACCACCAACAGACGCACACATACACAAAACGCGCGCGCATGCACGCTCATACACACACAACCACACATGCAACCACACCCATACACATGTACGCCTACGAACGCACACACGTCATGAACATGGAAACAAAACCCCTGACGTCATGAATAGCAGATGGCCTTCAGCTACGCTTACATGCATGCACGCGCTCGCGCGTCCCCCCCCCCCCCCCCCCCCCACACACACACACACACACACACACACACGCACGCACACACACACGCACACGCACACACACACACACACACACACACACACAGAAACTGACACAAAGACACACACACACATTTTGATGGAACAGTTTAACGTGAGCTTTCAGGGAAAGAAAGAGAAACTGACCACAAAGACGTCATTAAAATACCAGGGACGGTATTCATGTCGAGATAGCATGAGACTTAGCATGATGCTAACTTAGAAGCTCTTCCAATGTCCTATAGTATTTAGTAGGACTTTTGGAAGAGCTTCTAAGTTTTGCCCACTTCATTTGACTTTAAAACTGTGCTTTTGTATGGCTAAGTCTCATGCTTCCCCCCCCCCCCCTCTCGACATGAATACCGTCCCTGGTGTTCCATAAAACAAAGACATTTTGATGGAAGTTCAGTTTAACGTCGCGTATCGGCTCTTCGCCATGCACGACGGGCTGAACGAAAAATTGGTGTTGTTTTCCAACCATGGTATAAACAAACAATTTTTTTAAAATGTTCCTGAATCACTGTCTTAGCCAAAAGGCCGAGAAGCGATCAGGATTATAAAACAGTTTGATTCAAATGCTTGTCCATTAGTACCAAAAGACAGTCACTAACTTAACAGGCACCACCTGCTGACAAAACAAGGTCTTTGCTCGCCCCCACCCCCACCCCCACCCTCTCTTACTGTCTCCTCAAGTCCATCTTGGTATTGTGTGGGCCCGCTCAGTCCCCGAGAGCCATCTCTGCTTCTCCCTCTCCCCCCTCTCCCCTACTCCCTTCTCCCCTTTTGCTCTCTCTCTCATTCTGACTTTAACTGTGCTTTTGTATCGGCCATATTGTTTCTCTGTCTCCGTCTGTTTCTGTCCCCCCTCTCTCTCTCTCTCTCTCTCTCTCTCTCTCTCTCTCTCTCTCTCTCTCTCCTCTCCCTCTCTCTCTCTCTCTCTTTCTCTCTCTCTCTCTGTCTCTCTCTCTCTCTCTCTCTCTTGTCTCTTTCTTTCTCTCTCTCTCTCACTCTCTCTCTATGTCTGTCTCTCTGAAACATTAAAATTGTGTTGTCTTCTCTCTCTCACTCTCTCTCTCTCTCCCCTTTTTTGTGATGATTTAGAAAACGAAACTCACTTTCTCTAAAATGTCCCATGTGTATGCCAGATTACGTGAACAATATATAGACAAACATGTGTGTATAACTGCATCCATCCACTATCTCTCTCTCTCTCTTTTTTCTGCAAAATGAGAACTAATATACAACAAGAGATGTATGTGATCTGTTCGTTCTCTATGCACTCTTGTCTAAGAGAAGAATCAATGTAATTTGGTTAAAGTTGTTTTTGAGTTATTATCAAGGTATTTCTACTAGCTTGATTTGTTGTGCAGTTGATTGC
>CM065698.1:21368068-21380568 GCA_017654935.2 Phymorhynchus buccinoides
TATGCTCATCGAAAGAAGCACCGCATACTCGTCGTGTCTGTTGTAGTGTCTGTATTACGTATGTTTATTATTTTGTACGCTTTTAAAATACATCATGTTAAAGAGCGGCCTCAATTTGAAGTGTAGCCTCGATTTGAAGTGCGACATTTTGTCAAAATGTGCGGCAATTTTGGACCGACCGACAGACAGACAGACAGACCGACCGACCGACAAAGTGAGTTATAGGTTTGTGGCTTGAGCCACAAACAAAAAAGCAAAGAAAAAAGCAAACAAAAAAAGCATATATTGTGAAAATGTGCAAACGATTTGGTCTAAACTCAGGCGGCCACTTGAAAAAAAGAAGGCATGTTCACTGAAAGAATTTGACTTCCAGCGCCTCCGCCAAGGAGGGATCGCCAGTTTGACGGTTTGATTTCTAGGAAACCAGAGCAAAGTGAGTGTTGCGATCTCTGTAAAGGGTGCTTTCCTGGTGATCTCGACGTGTATCTTCCAAAAACACATCTGTCAGGGTGCCCCTTTAATCTTACGCAATCCTGACTGCGTGTCTCTCATTTCGTTTAATTAAATGCGGATATTGTTCTGTTGCTTCCGTCGTGTATTTGTTGTTCTTGTTGTTGTTGTTTCAATCTGTTTTCGTAATCAACTTTGGTGGAAGGGAGTTAATTAGAAAAAGAGTTTTCCCCCTTTTTCTGTTTTGTGATCTCCTCTCTTGGCATCTCACTATTTCAATTCTTTGATTAACCAAAATTCCTCTCTTGGCATCTCATTATTTCAATTCTTTGATTAACCAAAATTCCTCTCTTGGCATCTCATTATTTCAATTCTTTGATTAACCAAAATTCCTTTCGAGGCTTACCAGTTTGTTCTGTGTTTGTGTGTTGTTGTTTATGTGTAGCATAATTATTCAAGGTTAGAAGGCTATGCTACTCTTGGATAGATGTTGATTTGTTTGCATGTCGTCCTCTCCACCATTGTTGATGTGTACTGTTTGGGTGAAGGGTCATAGAGGCGAGATGCTTTGTTAACCATGCAATACAAAATGTATGAGGTTTAACCGAGGCGTGGTTACTGCTACACATATCTGTACTGTTGAAAAAATCGGGACTTTACTGGTGTTGCACTGCCTCCGGGCATTGCCTCCAGTATTGTTCCCACCATCTTTGTATCAACAAATGTCCCATATGTGTCTGTTCCAGACCGAGAGGACGTAAAACACCATTTTTCATTAATTAATTCAACCATGCAATACAACTGCATTGTTAACAAAATCGGGACTTTACTGGTGTTGCACTGCCTCCTGGGCATTGCCTCCAGGATCGTTCCCACCATCTTTATATCTACTAATGTCCCATATGTGTCTGTTCCAGACCGGAGGACGCTAAGCAGAATTTCATCATGCCTCCTTTTGGCTCTGATCCACGCATTGCTAGATGATTGGTAGCGTGATCAACTTTGGTGGATGGGGGGGTTAATTAGAAAGAGAGTTCTCCCCCTTTGTTCAATTTCGTTATAATTCGGAAATGCCCAATATATAATGTTTCTGTTTGCTTTCCCCAATGTCAGTATCAATTTCTACGCTGTTCTTGTTCTGTGTCCACCCTGTGTTTTGGTAAGTCTGATTGAGTGTTCATTCGGTTTTTGTTTGTGGCTCAAGCCACAAACCTTTAACTCACTTTGTCGGTCGGTCTGTCTGTCTGTCGGTCGGTCCAAAATTGTCGCACATTTGGACAAAATTGTCGCACTTCAAATCGAGGCGAGCGAGCGAAAATGATGCTTTACGTCCTCTTGGTCTGAAACAGACACATATGGGACATTTGTAAATACAAATATGGTGGGAACAATACTGGAGGCAATGCCCGGAGGCAGTACGAAACCAGTAAAGTCCCGATTTTTTATTATTAATACAGATAGCTGTAGCGGTGACCTCGCCTCGGTTAAACCTCATCGGTTATGGCACCGCCACAAGTTTGTTCAAATCGAGGCTACACTTCAAATTGAGGCCGCTCTTTAAAATGATGTATTTTAAAAGCGTACAAAATAATAAACATACGTAATACAGACACTACGACAGACACGACGAGTATGCGGTGCTTCTTTTGATGAGTATCAGTAGGATACATAGTTTTAAATGTTTTCCAAAAGATATAAAAAGCTACGAAATGGTGCAGAGATAACATTCTGGTTTACAGATTAAAATTATTGAAAAGCCAGGGGAGGTGACTCATGATTGGAGTGGTAAAAATAGACCGCGTGCCACAAACTATTGCGATTTCGCGCTTGTCTGTTTGTTTGTTTATTATTTAAACAAAATTCAGTTTTATGTGTTAGTGTTCGTTTTACTTTTTCGTTCTTTTTGTAATTTGTGTGTGTGTTTATGCACGCTTTTTTTTTATAAACTAAGAATGCACATCTGTATTGTTACAAATTCGGGACTTCCCTGGTGTTGCACTGCCTCCGGGCATTGCCTCCAGGATCGTTCCCACCATCTGTATATCTACTGATGTCCCATGTGTGTCTGTTCCGGACCGGAGGACGTTAAGCAGAACGTCATCATCACGTTCTTTTTGGTACGGTTTTTGTTGTGTGGTGTGTGTTTCATATCTGAGCTTCGTTCTTCCTGTCAGCTAGATATCCATACTAACCCCGCTTACTGATTTGTTTTCTGTCGTTTCTTGTTCTACGAACAATTCTGCCAAGACTCTCTAAAAAACCCACTCTTGCTGTTTCTGAACTTTTCAGCGTTGGCAACAAAAACAGCTGAAAGGGTGAATTGAGAAGAGTGAGATTAAAACTTATTCTACCCCCACCCTACCCCTCCCCCGCCCCCGCCTCCCCTCCTCACCCTCTCCTTCCTTCTCCCACTTTGTCTTACTTCCCCCTTTTCTCAAAGAAAAAAGTTCGCTGCTGCGTTGTTGTTGTTGTTGTTGTTGTTGTTGTTGTTGTTGCTTTTTTTTTTGCTGATCCTTAAACTTGTCCGCAATTTTGTTTATGTACTTTTTCCTTCTTTTAATCTTGCATTTTTGTCATTTTCTATCATGATTTGTTGTGTGTGGGGGGTTTTCTTCTTCTTGGGTTTAGGTGATACACTAGGGGAAGACGGGGTAAAAAGCCCATGGGCGGGGGTAGAAGAAGCCCATGCCCAATTATCTCATGAAATGAAGCAAATTTCAGTCAGATTTTGCCCATGAGACGGGGGTTAATGTTTAGCATTCGTCTCATGGGGAGATTTGACTGGAAAGTTTCTTTATTTCATGAGATAATTGGCATGGGCTTCTTACCCGCCCATGGGCTTTTTACCCCGTCTTCCCCTACGTCTTTGAGAAATGTGATTAAAAGCTTTTTTGTGTGTTGCTATTGTTGTGCTGCAAATAGTTTAGGAATGGGGGTTGGATAAAAGGGAACAGTCTACAGCATCCTATCGTTGATCATACCCGTTACTTTAACCCTTTCGCCGCCAGCCGTTTTTCAGCCAAAAAATACCATTAAACTTGGACTGGGTAGAGACAAACAAGCGCGGATTCGCAATCGTTTGTGGCGGCAGCGGTCTATTTTTTACCACTCCAATCATTACATACACAGAGTCGCCTCCCCTGGCTTTTCAATAATTTTAATCTGTAAACCAGAATGTTATCTCTGCACCATTTCGAAACTTTTTTTTAATCTTTTGGAAAACATAAAAAACTATTTATCCTACTTATACTCATCGAAAGAAGCACCGCATACTCGTGTCTGTTGCAGTGTCTGTATTACGTATGTTTATTATTTTGTACGCTTTAAAATGAAGATTCATGTGCTCTGTTCAGTATACAATTCTTTCCATACCTTAGGACTGTAGATATGACAACTGAAATGTTACTCTTTGCCCAAGTATTGTTTTTCTCTTTTACAATATGTACGACAATTTTGTCAATATGTGCGACAATTTTGGACCGACAGACCGACCGACCGACAGACCGACCGAAACGTGAGTTATAGGTTTGTGGCTTGAGCCACAAACAAAAATCTGCAATATTCGGAATTCCCCTGTGACATGTATAACAGTAGGCCTCACAGCTGTTCCGTCCCACACAAAATCAAGTTATTTAGTTAAAAGCCTGAATCTAGAAATCTTAGATACAAACTGCACCAAGCTATTGTCGGTAAATATATTTTGGCTGTATGTTCTACATAGTATTTCAAATATATTTCTTCCATCAGATTTATGGTAAAAACTTTTTTTGTTGAGTAGTATCAATCAACATATTTAGTAGAAATAATATACTTAGTATCAGACACATAAATAAGATTGCCTATGAGTGAAAATCTAGCAATATCCACTAGCATATAGCATAAGTAATCTAGGCACATACTACAACATATTCTCGACTGTTATTTATGAAAAGTTACTTATAGTTAACTAAAGTTTGCTTGAAAAAAACTTATGAAAATACAGATAAACTAAATGTTCATCCCGAAACAGCTGTGGCCTATCCTTATCTCGCAAAATTAAGAACATAGGGTCTTCGGATAACAGGCCCTGATTAGATGGCTTTAAGTGACATGGGTGTCAAACCATTGGCGGCGAAAGGGTTAGAAGAAGGAGTGCTATTTCTCTTTTTTAGGTGCCACGCACGCGCATTAAAATAAGAAAAGGGATAAGGTTGAGGAGGAGGAGGAGGAGGAGGATGAAGAAGAGGAGGAGGAGGAGGAGGAGGAGGAGGAGGAGGAGGAGGAGAGAAAGACGAAGAAGAGAAAACAAAAAGAAGAGGAAAAAAGAGGAGGAAGATAAGGATGAGGAGGAGACGAGGAAGAAGAAGAAGAAGAAGAAGAAGAAGAAGAAGAAGAAGAAGAAGAAGAAGAATTGGATGATGATGATGATGATGATGATGATGAGGAGGAGGAGGAGGAGGAGGAGGAGGAGGATGACGAGGACGAGGAGAGAAATGAGAAGAAGAAGAAGGAAACAGAGAAGGAAGCTAAGGAGGAGGAGGAAGAAGAAGAAGAAGAAGAAGAGAAGAAGAAGAAGAAGAAGAAGAAGAAAAGAAGAAGAAGAAGAAGAAGAAGAAGAAGAAGAAGGAGGAGAAGAATAGTTTAAAAAACAAACAACAAATAATTATATATAAAAAAATAAAATAATAATAATAATAACAATAATAATAATAATAATAATAATAATAATAATAATAAGAAAGAAGAAGAAGAAGAAGAAGAAGAAGAAGAAGAAGAAGAAGAAGAAGAAGAAGAAGAAGAAGAAGAAGAAGAAGAAGAAGAAGAAGGAGGAGGAGGTGGGTGAAGAGGACGCGGAGGAGGAGAAGAAGAACAAGAGGTTAAAAACAAAACAAAAAAACCAAAAACCCCGACAACAGATTGTTATTTTCAATAGCACAAGTACGCCTACCCCAATGGAAAAAGCAACAAAATTACCAAGAATATGAGAACTGATTGCCGAGTCATACATTAACTCAAATTGTGCATGCGTTGCGCCCAATGCATGAAATTGCCTTTTTCTTGAAATGGGCAAATCATTTTGCCCAATTCGTGAAATGGACAATGTACATTAAAATGTCCAATTCCTATCTAATCACACGGGTATTGATTAAGGTTGATTCAACAGTACCGAATATTTCTAAAGTGTACCGTCACCCCTATCCTATCCTACCCCCAAACACTTACTACTTTGGGGCACGCCTTAAACTACATGTTTTGCTAAAAGTTTCATTGAAATTAAGTCCGAATACAATAACTTAAAACTCATTCCCAGGCGTGAATTATCTTTGTTTTAACCAACTAGCAAGTTTGGGTATTTCATAGATTGGGGAAATTATTTTGTCTATTTCAGGAAATCGGAAATTTTCACGAATTGGGCGTAGCATATGAACACTTAAATAATTGTGACCCAGCACCACGAAAGGGACATTAAGTCGCTGGGCTAGTTTGTCACAACAGGCTTAGGAAGTCAAAATTCTCATTTTGGGTCAATTGTCAGTTATAGGTATTTTTGTGTTCTTTAACATCTTATCTTTCGTATTTATAAAGGGCAATCTTTAGTATGGTCTCTAAATGGTATTTTCAGTTCTTTCAAATGAGTAGGTCAATGCATTTGCTTCAGTTAGGCTACAATTTAGACTGTTTTCTCAAAATGGCTGACGCTCACCCTACTAAATTTAAAGACCCACCACGTCAGATGTCAAAATCACGGTTTTCACGTGTTTTCAATCTTATGGCTGGTAAGAAATCTGCAGAAATCTTCCTGGCATAAGAGGGAATGTGACACGTGACGTGGGGGGTCTTTAAGTGGTCATAATTCTGGAACGGGAAAAAAGATACAAGAA
This sequence comes from Phymorhynchus buccinoides, assembly GCA_017654935.2. Lineage (NCBI taxonomy): Eukaryota > Metazoa > Mollusca > Gastropoda > Neogastropoda > Raphitomidae > Phymorhynchus > Phymorhynchus buccinoides. The sequence continues at coordinate 21,374,380 of CM065698.1, forward strand.
TGGTTCTTGTATCATTAAAAAGAGAATTGCCTGAAGTTTTCAAATGTATAATGTTCTCGGAATGATCAGTCAGTGTGACACTTAATGTCCCTTTCGCGGTGCCGGGTCGCAATTATTGTGTTGGGTGAGAAGACCATACTGATCGTGACACCCACATCTTTGTCCATTGATATACACGATTGTTGCGTCTATCCCTCTTTGTCTCTAGCAGCACAATGATCCACTGCTCGCTGTAGGTACCACCAATGGAACTGACAATCGCTTTTGTTGTTGTTGTTGTTGTTGTTGTTGTTGTTCGTCTCGTCTTTTTCATTCTCCGGGACACATCAAAGATGCCTGTCCATTCCCGGATATTGTCGTCTCACCCAGTTTTTCTTGTTCTTCTTCATGTTTTTTCTTGTTTTTCTTGTTTTCTTCTTCTTCTTCTTCTTCTTTTGTTTTTCTTCATCTTCTTTTTTACTTCTTCTTCTTCTTCTTCTTCTTCTTCTTCTTCTTCTTCTTCTTCTTCTTGTTCTTGTTCTTGTTGTTGTTCTTGTTGTTGTTGTTGTTGTTGTTGTTGTTGTTGTTGTTGTTGTTCTTCTTCTTCTTCTTCTTCTTCTTCTTCTTCTTCTTCTTCTTCTTCTTCTTCTTCTTCTTCTTCTTCTTCTTCTTCTTCTTCTTCTTCTTCTCTTCTTCTTCTTCTTTTTTTCTTCTTTTGTTTTTCTTCTTCTTCTTTTTTACTTCTTGTTGTTGTTGTTGTTGTTGTTGTTGTTGTTGTTGTTGTTGTTGTTGTTGTTGTTGTTGTTGTTGTTGTTGTTGTTGTTGTTCTTCTTCTTCTTCTTCTTCTTCTTCTTCTTCTTCTTCTTCTTCTTCTTCTTCTTCTTCTTCTTCTTCTTCTTCTTTCTTCTTCTTCTTCTTCTTCTTCTTCTTCTTCTTCTTCTTCTTCTTCTTCTTCTTCTTTCTTCTTCTTCTTCTTCTTCTTCTTCTTCTTCTTCTTCTTCTTCTTCTTCTTCTTCTTCTTCTTCTTCTTCTTCTTTTCTTCTTCTTCTTCTTCTTCTTCTTCTTCTTCTTCTTCTTCTTTTTCTTCTTCTTCTTCTTCTTCTTCTTCTTCTTCTTCTTCTTCTTCTTCTTCTTCTTCTTCTTCTTCTTCTTCTTCTTCTTCTTCTTCTTCTTCTTCTTCTTCTTTTGCCCTGTCTGTCCTTCCTCCCTTCCTTATGCTTCCCAACACGATTATGAGGCATGAATCTTCTGAAATGCTACTGTCTACACGAATCTGATGAAACTCTACTGGTTTCATTCACTATATTTACATAAACCCCAATACCCGAATCATCAGATTCATGTATTTTGGTAAGGGAGCAAAAACACCCAGTAAAATTTCATCAGGTTAACGTGTAGAGTGGCACAGAGGTAACGCGTTCGCCTTGTGTCAAGTTAACCCGAGTTCGAACCTGGGTACAGGGGATTTTTCCTCTCACTTTCCACTAGGCCTTACGGTCTGAACGTGGAGTTTTTCGGATGAGACGATAAACCGAGGTCCCGTGTGCCCATGCGCTTAGTACACGTTAAACCCAGTGGCAACGAACAAGTTGTCATTTGGTCAACCCCCCCTCCCCTCCTACCCACTCCTTTCCTTCCTCATCAGTCACACAAACATTGCATGCAAAAATAATAAAATTGGGTGGCGCGCTCTCCAGGTGGGAGCAACCCGAATTTCACAGAGACGCCTCTGTGACTATGAAATATCTAATACCTAATCAAATCTAATACCTACTTGTAAATACAGAAGCAGAAGAAGAGGCAGACGGAAGACGAAATGGGGCCGACAACATCACTGAACGGACCCAGAAGACCTTTGCAGAACCCCAGGCACTGGCACATGATCGGCATGGGTGGAGGGAGTTGGTGTTCTCGTCAGCGCAGCGGCCCCACGACCATTCCCGGTCAAGGGACCAAGTGAACAATGAGTGAGTGAAATACAGACATTCATCCAAGTTCATGCCTCACGAACGTTGCCTTGTACGACGAGAGATAGTTTTGTGACAGATGGTAATCGATAATAATCACGATGAAGTGATGTGACTGTCGCGTTAATATGGTTTGATGTGAGTTTTGGTTTGTTTTGTTTGTTTGTTTGTTTGTTCTTCTGTTTGTATGTATGCATGTCTATGAATACAATAATATACTCAATAACATCATGAACGCATTTTGAATATAGCTGTGTGGGGAGGGTTTGGTGCATGTTACCCACCCACCCAAAAAAAAGTCCACTTAAAATATATAGAAAATCGACTCGGTCATTCAGTTTAATGAATTTCCCCACGCGAGCATGCCAAGGGCGTTTTTGATATAAAATAGTTCCGCTGCCTTCTGGAAATCTATTCTTACGGCTACATCTAATATATCTTGGGATCTGCCTTTTCTTTTCCTTACTGTCATCCACTTTCCCCCCTTTAATTGTTGACACACCGTCTTGACTATTTTAACAAAAATTCGTTTACATTGTTTTCTCTTTTGATATCCTCCGAAATTGTTGTGATGCTAAAACAGCTGAAGGCAGTGAAGAGATTAGGAAACTCAAGAAGGAAAGTAAGCTTATATGCATCTCCCCCCCCCCCCCCCCCCCCCCCCTTCCGGCCCCACCCCCCCCCATTTTGCCCGTCACGTGATCACGCTTAACCCGTTGCTTACCATGTACACTTCAGGCGTGCGTAAATTAAATCGAACCTACAAGAACCCTTAACCCTTTCACCGCCAATGTCGCAGTTTAGCACCACAATGGTTTAACACCCAGGGCCTGTATTCACGTTGAGATATCATGAGACTTAGCATGATGCTAACTTAGAAGCTCTTCCAATGTCCTATAGGATTTAATAGGACTTTTGGAAGAGCTTCTAAGTTAGCATGATGCTAAGTCTCATGCTATCTCAACGTCAATACAGGCCCAGGTCACTAAAAGGCATCAAACCAGGGTCTGTTATCCAAAGACCTTATCTTTTTAATTTTGGGAGGTAAGGATAGGCCTAATGTTATACATGTCACAGAGGAATTTGCAATATTGCAGATATTTTATTTTCTCTACCCAGTTAAGTTGAATGGTATTTTTTCGGCTGCAAAAGGGTTAAAGTAAGAATTAATGAATTACTATTTGGATATATTGAACATTTTAAGTCCGATGCAGTGTTTGATCGGATTCTGATACCTGCCAAGTTTGTTAAATTTATCAATGCAAATAATTATGGACAAAAGCTACCAAATCTATGCAGTTTTCTGCATTACTTAAAGACAAGATATCAAATTGAAAAATGTATTGCATATATGAATATGGAATACCAAGCGTTTTCTGAGAAGTGGCGGTTATATCTGCCATTAATGGATTTATAGTTAATATTAAAAAACCCTGCTGTTTTGTTCCTGTTTCTGTGGGGAAAGCTTTGGGAATATAAAATGCTTTTCTCTGTGACAAACCTATATGTCCTCTGCCTTAATTATTTGTTTACTGAGGTTATTCTTTCATTAATAATTACATTTATTCAAATTCATATACTGTTTCTTAATATTCCTTTGTTAAAGCAACATTCTGGTCCTTTGTTGAGGAGTATAAAGATATACAATGTGTACATTGTCTATTGACATGTTGATGACTTATCATGTCTCACACTTTTTTGTTGTGTGAATTATGCTATGTTCCTTGGAGAGAAAAAAAAAGAGAAAAAAAAAAGAACAAGTGCAACGTCAAGCGGCTGCAAAGTTCCCTCGCAGCATCGCCGAGCTACTCCGAAATCGAGAGAGAGAGAGAGAGAGAGAGAGAGAGAGAGAGAGAGAGAGAGAGAGAGAGAGAGAGAGAGAGAGAGAGAGAGAGAGAGAGAGAGAGAGAGAGAGAGAGAGAGAGAGAGAGAGAGAGAGAGGAATGAGCAATATTAACGGTGACTTGTACAACAGACACTTATTAAATAACCCCAAATGTGCATGTGGCCACAATACAGAAGATGCTGAACATTATCTGATGCAATGTAGACATTATGCTGCTGAAAGAATAAACACGATCTCAACACTTAACCCATGCATCACTAACACCTACACCCTACTCTTTGGCGATCAAAGTTTATCAGTGTCAGAAAACGAACAAATATTCAAAACCGTGCAGCAGTTTATAGAGCTAAGTAAAAGGCTATAAAATTCAAACCCCCGCTTCCTTTCCAGCTCTTGCATCCTTACCAGTTATGTTCCTAATATGTTAACTCAGTTAGTTTTGGTGTATCTCTGTTTTCATCTTGGCGTCATTTCATGTAATCCTAATGTCATCATCGTGTCCTATTTCGTTTTATTGCGACGTGGGGTTGGAGTTCTGGTCTGCAGAGTGGTGTGAGGTGGATCTCTCTCTCTCTCTCTCTCTCTCTCTCTCTCTCTCTCTCTCTCTCTCTCTCTCTCTCTCTCTCTCTCTCTCTCTCTCTCTCTCTCGCTCTCTCCTCTCGCTCTCTCTCTCTCTCTCTCTCTATCTCTCTCTCTCTCCCCTCTCTCTCTTATCATTTTTTTGTCGATTTTACTTCTTTTGTCTATTGCTATGTCCATTGTTCGTTTGGTTTGTTGTGACTTTCTTTTCAAAAATGTATTGCTTGTATTTCCTGGTAAAATTCCGCCATTGTTTATACTGAGTAATTCGTTTTGAACTGAGCACGCCATAAGTTCTGCTTGTTGCTTCAGTTATGTCATAGTTGTTGTTCATGTTGATTTGGAAAATAAAACATTTAAACCAGAGAGAGAGAGAGAGAGAGAGAGAGAGAGAGAGAGAGAGAGAGAGAGAGAGAGAGAGAGAGAGAGAGAGAGAGAGAGAGAGAAAGAGAGAGCGTCAACCACAGAGCTACAAAGCTATTTCATGGCGCATGTGTGTTCGGACCCGTGATTTGAGCGCGCGCGATCATGCGCACACGAGCGCACAGACAAATTCATGACAACTGTGTTATAGACCATTCATCAAGAAATGTTGTGAAAAAAACTGCATTGAAATACATGCAAAACTTCGCGATATATTAGCGATTATGTGTTTTGGGGTTTGAACCCCGTAACTGGCGCGACCTTGACCTTAATGTAAAACTAAATACGTCAGTAGATAGCTTTCATCTTGGCAAACTAGTATGCCAAATTTGATGATGATAGACTGAATAGTTTTTGAGAAAAACGGACGAATATCCGGACGGACGGACGGACGGAGGCACGCCGGACGGACCAGACAGAAACAATAGTTCCCGAACCTTCGGCTCTGGGACTAATTAATGAATTATTGTGCTTTACTTTCAGAAATAACCATATCTTTGCTTTGATAGCAGTTTCGCGTTGCTCGCTTTAGTAGTAAACACGAAGCGTTCGTTTCACCCCCCCAAAAAAGTGAAAATTGTGATTTCAAAATCGAAATTTCAAATTGCTATCAAAATTGACTGAATACTTTATTTGCTTTAAACAAAATTGCGTGCAACGTTTTCAGTCTATTTTGAGAAATGCGTTCAACTTCATCTGTCCGAATTTTAAGCGTTCCTTTGAAGTGCGAAGCGACGGATCTGGAAGCAAAATGATCCTGTTGTTGTTTTTGTAATGTTGAGCCATGTAGCGCTGTAGAGAAACAACAAAAAACACAGAGAAAGTTTAGAAAGTATGCTGAGAGTTAGGATTGAGGGAGAGGGTGGGAGAGGTGGGTGGGGGGGGGGGGGGGAGGAGGGGAGGAGGAGGAGAATGGTAAGGCAAGAAGAAAGGTGGCAGAGTGGTTAAGACGTTCGCCTGCCAAATGTAATGCTGTGACTTGCAGCGTGAGTGACCCGGGTTCGAATCACGGCCTCCTCTCCCCTTTCTGGTATGGTAAGGCAAGAAGAAAGGTGGCAGAGTGGTTAAGACGTTCGCCTGCCAAATGTAATGCTGTGACTGCAGCGTGAGTGACCCGGGTTCGAATCACGGCCTCCTCGCCCTTTCTTTCTAGTTTGGCAGGAAAATCGAACTGAACGTCGAGTCCTTCGGATGGGGGACTTAAAGCTAGTCTGACCAGTGCGCTTTACGCACGTAAAAATCCCACGGCAGTTGAAAGTCGGTAAGAGCAGGGATAAATCCCGCTGCCTGGTATGGCAAAATTGATAGCTAGGTTTTCCAAGTGCCCTCCCCCTCCCCAACAACAACAACAAAATGGGGTAGGCGCTGCACGTGTGGCGACGCGCTCTCCGGGGG
>CM065698.1:21393068-21395568 GCA_017654935.2 Phymorhynchus buccinoides
CATTTTGTGTTTTTTATATATATATATATATATATATATATATATATATATATATATATATATGAAAATGCGACTCATATCAGGTCAGTGCGTTTTTAAACCCCGAGGAAGTCAAATGACGAAATATTGGAAAGTTTTTATCCTGTTTGTTTGTGTGTTTTTAGCCTGAATGTTTTATATATATATATATATATATATATATATATATATATATATATATCTATATATATATATAGCATGAAAGAAAAATCTCAGTGAATAGCCAGCTCCGTACACCTACTCTGAAGGACTGAAACGTTAGTGCATTTGAAATGCAGAATAGTTTGCTTTGATAAAGCTTTTCTGTGTTCAATGCCTTTATTTGTGAACCTCAGAAACAAAACCAGTTAACGTTAACTTTGAGTAATGTTCCGTGTTCAAAACAAAAAAAAATATATAAATTGTGCTGATTTACTTTTTCTCCCAATGGGGGAGGGACAGTGCCTTATGCAAAGACAGCTGTTTCGACCTAAGATAAGGTCTCATCAGTTTGCATGATCGGCCTGTAATGGATGCCAACCTGAGCAAAAAAGACATTCTACAAGAGAATGGTGTCTTCCTTGCACCAAATCGAAAATCCACAATAAAAGCAAACCAGCACAAAGTTAAACCAGAAAAAGGAAACATCTTATGTAAAATGAACAAAATAATAATGTTCTGAAATTTTAATTTAAAAAACCCTAATAGACCTGACTAAAGAGGGCAAACTACTGAGGTGATATCCAAATTAAGGATAAAAATAGTAGTATGCTATGGTGGAGGCAAAACGTTGGAAGCAATCCTAGGGATCTGCCAGTCAGGATGTCCTCTAAGAGGACATATATATATATATGTTACGCCCAATCCGTGAAATTGCCTATTTCATGACATTTATGAAATGGACAATGTATATCACATTTCTGAATCCCCATTTACACAGGTATTGATTAAGATTGATTCAATGGTATCATACTTTTCTACATTGTATTTGCACCCCTATCCTGCCCCACAACTCGACCAGATGTTAAGCTGGGGCATGCCTGAGCCACATGTTGAATCAAACGTTTTATCAAATTAAGTCTGAATAAAATAATTTTAACTCATCTACAGATGAGATTTCTCATTCGTTTGAACCAATTCTTGATCTAAGTGTGCTAATGAACAACAAATATTGTTCATTCATATTGCTTTTCTCAATTGCAAGTTATAAGCTATTTCACGAACTGGGCAAACCATTTTGCTCATTTCATGAAATGGGCAATTTCATGGATTGTGCGTAACATAAAAATAATTAAGTGCTGAATTGTACATGCTGTGGGATTCTTCTTTCTTTGTACCTTAAAGACCCACCACGTCACGTGTAAAGATCACGGTTTTCACGTGTTTTCCCTCCATGACTGGTACAAAATCTTAAGAAATCTCCCCAGCATAAGAGGGAACGTGACACGTGACGTGGGGGGTCTTTAAAGACCCACCACCACATCACGCGTCAAAAGCATGGGTTTCACGTGTTTCCCACTCGCATAGCTGGTACGTAAGAAATGTCATTCGGACCAGGAGTGACTCCCATACAAATGCCCCCGAATTCAAAGCGAAACATCACTTTGAAAGAGCAGCCTCAATTTGAAGTTGGGGGGATTTGTATGTGGGCCACAGTTACCCAGAAGAAAAAAGAACAACAAGGGTCTTAATCGTGGTGGGCCAGTGCGTCGTTAAAGACCCACGACACGGGAGATGTATACGGTAATTTATTCATGATGTGCAGCGAGATTCTGTGATACGGTGGTCTTGGTTGATATTGTAGTCTTGGTTTGAATGCTCATAATCTGACCCCATTCATCTTCATGTTACTATCTTAAATGTAGGCCTATGTTATTATGCTTCTGTTGATTGTGTTGTTGATTGCTTTAGCTAATTACGTTCCTAATTTAATCCCATGTGTCTTAATGTTATCGTGCTTTCTGCGATTGTTTTGTGATATGTTTTTTAAAATGATTTGATGTTGCATCTGAACGTAATTTCTCTGTTGAGATAATAAAGTGTACTTGGCTTGACTTGACTTGACTTGACTTGACTTGACTGGACGTGCGTCTTACCCTCTCTCCCTCTAAATATTTCGTAACATTTCTTACCAGCGAGAGAGGGAAAACACGGTGAAAACCGTGATTTGCACTCATGGAGGTGGTGGTGGGTCTCTAAAAGCCGCCTCACACTATCTCTCTCTCTCTCTCTTTGTTTCTCTCTCTCTCTCTCTCTCTCTCTCTCTCTCTCTCTCTCTCTCTCTCTCTCTCTCTCTCTCTCTCTCTCTCTCTCTCTCTCTCTCTCTCTCTCTCTCTCTCTCTCTCTCTCTCTCTCTCTCTCTCTCTCTCTCTCTCTCTCTCTCTCTCTCTCTCTCTCTCTCTCTCTCTCTCTCTCTCTCTCTCTCTCTCTCTCTCTCTCTCTCTCTCTCTCTCTCTCTCTCTCTCTCTCTCTCTCTCTCTCT
>CM065698.1:21415568-21423068 GCA_017654935.2 Phymorhynchus buccinoides
TAAAGGCATGCACAAAATGTAAGAAATAAGCGGATGTGATATGCATGTTCATTGGATTCCGCCGTGTATATGCATGCTCCTTCATATTCCTTACTTCCATATTTTTTTTATGCGAATTGCGGACGCGTTTCCGTACGGAAACTGTGCACGAGGCCTAATCATAATAAGAACACTTACTCCACCTGATAGAAAACGCACGCACCAGAAACAAAAACAACAACAACACACACAAAAACCCAGACGAAAACAACATTCATGTTATGCTTACACCCACATTATAAATAAAAACAAATAAACACGACATTTCTGACACAGTATAGGGGGCCGTTTCACAAGGGCTAACGTTACGTAGCGTCAGCGCAAATCGGCAACAAAACCGGTACTAAGAAACGCCTCTTTCGCCGACGTTTGCCCAAAACGTTTTGTGGCTACTCCCAAGGTATCTTTTGGCGAACTATCACGTGACTAGCATGGGGTGAATACATTTCTTGTTGTTGATTGGTCCATTAAAGTTTGGTTAAATTAATACATTTTTTTGGGGACCAATCAGACAAGAGTTTGTAATATTCTTCCGCAAACGTTTTCTAAAGTGTTTCTTAGGCCCCGTTTGGCGTAAGCGTTATTCGCGCGGCAACCGTTGTCTAGAGAAAGTCGACCCAGATTTCCTCCAGGGGAGATAACGGAAGCTTCTACAGCAGTACCGAGTCATAAAAGAGTAAAGGTCTCTCCGTTTGTGCATGTGTTATTACGCCCAAACCTCGAAATTGCCCATTTCCTGAAATAATCTAAAATTATAGCTTGATTCCCAGGCTATATGGCCATAATGGGTAAGGTACGTATGTGTCCGGTTTTCAGTGTTTACCACTGGTCTCCTCGCTGCATACAGCCAACACATTCCGATTTCGGAGGAGGTCAAAGGAGAAAAACTATTTGGAAGAATTTATACCCCCCGAAAAGGCAGGAGAATGGACCACTAACTCAGAAAGATAGTAGATGACAGTAAGCAGAGGAAAAAAGGCAGAGTCAAAGAGAGTGGCAGATTAGAGGAAGTTATAAGCACAGAACATTTCCAGAAGGTGGGGGAACAGATGTGCCAGCCCCCCTGCATGTCTCAGTTAATTGTATTTTTCCGTTTTTGCCTTTCTTACCATACATAAAGCTAATTTATGGCTAATAACCTTTTTGGAATACTAACCCTATCCCTAGCCCTAGCCCTAAACCTAACCCTACCCCCCCACTATGTACTGCAGTACACCGCGATTTGTCACAGTTGTGGTTCGTTGCGTTTTTCCGTCTTATAGGGTGGGGGGTAGGGTTAGGGGTAGGGCTAGGGTTAGGGCTAGGGTTAGGGCTAGGGTTAGTATTCCAAAAAAGGTTATTAGCTAAAAATGTTCCTAAAATACAGCTTTATGTATGGTAAGAAAGGCAAAAACGGAAAAATACAATTAACCGAGAAATGTTGGGGGGGGGGGGGGGGGGGGGGGGGGGGGCACATCTTGACCTTTACCGGATTTTGTTTTTCATAATAAAACTGAAAGAAGTAGACTTTGAGATGTGAGGGTGTGTGTGTGTGTGTGGGGGGGGGGGGGGGGGGGGGTATCTAAAGTATGACATTCTCCGATCTGAAATATTGGGAAATTTGATCAATCAACATTTGCAAGGGATATGTCTAATGTGATAACCTCATTTGAAAGAAAAAAAAACCCCACCGAAATCCAAATCCAAAAAGCCATCATTCAGTTCACTGCGATTTGTGCAAACTCATTGTATTCTAAATTTAGTTTTTAAATTGACGTAACTGAATGCAGAATCCACAATCATTGGAAACTCAAGCCACAAACCTATAACTCACTTTGTCGGTCGGTCGGTCTGTCGGTCGGTCGGTCTGTCGTTCCAAAATTGTCGTACATTTTGACAAAATTGTCGCACTTCAAATCGAGGCTACACTTCAAAATTAATTGAGGCCGCTCTTTAAAATGATGTATTTTAAAAGCGTACAAAATAATAAACATACGTAGTACAGACACTACAACAGACACGACGAGTATGCGGTGCTTCTTTCGATGAGTATAAGTAGGATACATAGTTTTAAATGTTTTCCAAAAGATATAAAAAGTTACGAAAGGGAGCAGAGATAACATTCTGGTTTACAGATTAAAATTATTGAAAAGCCAGGGGAGGTGACTCCTGATTGGAGTGGTAAAAATAGACCGCGAACCACAAACTATTGCGATTTTGCGCTTGTTGGAATATTCTTTTATTTTTATGTTTTAGGTAGGACCCCGCTTTTAATTCACAAAATTTAGCCGAAGCCCACATTTTCAACTGCCTGCCGACGAAGAACATAATATATTTCGAAAGCCCCTCAATGAGATCCTCTACAGGTCAGAATTTCCTCATCATCATTTGTGTTGTTTGTCCACTTTACAATTGTTTTTTGCGGGAGGGGAGTGGGGTACAGGTGGGTGGGGAAAACATATGTTCACAAACATGTTCACAAACAAACCAACAATAACACCAACACAACCAACACAACCAACAACAAACTGACTTAAAAAGACACACATTCCACCAAAGAGAACTTCATTAACCCTTTCACCGCCAGCCATATTTCAGCCAGAAATGTCCATTAAATTTACCTGGGTAGAGAACAAAATCCACCTGCAGTATTTGGGGATTCTTCTGTGACGTTATATACAATAAGGTCTAACCTTGCTTCCCCAAACTAAGACAATAGGGTCTTTGGATAATAGACCCCAATGTGATGCCTTTTAGTGACATATTTGTTAAATCACCGTGGTGCTAAAATAATAAAATACTTCAAGGCTGCTTCACTCAAATATAGCTCCTGCTGCTGCTGCTGCTTCTGCTGCGTCTGCCCCCCAGTGCCCTCCATTCCCTCATCCGGACCTTCAAGGCTGCTTCAGTCAAACATAGCTCCTGCCGCTGCAACTGCAGCTGCTGCTGCTTCTGCCTCCCACTGCGCCGCTTCCTTCATCCGGGCCAAGGCTGCTTCACTCAAATACAGCTCTTTCTGATGCTGCTTCCGTTGCCGCTGCTGCTGCTGCTGCTGCTGCTGCTGCTGCTGCTGCAGCTGGTGGTGGCTCGTCTGCTGCGTACCCGGGTTTTCAGCAACAACAGAAGAAGCTCCTCCTCCTCCTCCTCCTCCTCCTCCTCCTCCTCCTCCTCCTCCTCCTCCTCCTCCTCCTCCTCCTCCTCCTCCTCCTCCTCCTCCTCCTCCTCCTCCTCCTCCTCCTCTTTCCATCCTTCCCTACACCCGCACCCCCTTCTGTTTCCTCCTCTTCACCGTCTGCGTCTTTCTTTCCCTCTCTTCTTTCTCCCCCTCCACCTCCTCCTCCTCCTCCTCCACCTCCTCCTCCTCCTCCTCCTCCTCCTCCTCCTCCTCCTCCTCCTATCACCCTCTTTTGCCCGGTGGTACTGGCATGAGCCGTGACGGTGAAAGGAGGTCGCTGGGCATCTTTCGATTCTTCTTCCTCGCCTTTGCTCTCTTCACGGTTGTTGCCAATGTTGCGGTCGTTGTTGCCAGCGTTGTTGCCGCTGTTGTTGTTGTTGCCGGAGCTGGTGGCATCACGGATGGGTTCTTCTTCTTCCTGGGAGACGTTGACGGCCAACTCTCGAAGTAATTTATTGGGAGAAGGACGGAACGGAGGCACATAGTTAGTCGAGGTAGTGGTAGTGATGGTGGGAGGAGTAGTGATAGCAGTAGCGGTGGTAGAAGCTGTGCTCAAAGGAGAAGCGAATTTGGCGGGGGAAGGGGAAAATGGGAAAGGCATCCCACAACCTGGAACAAATCAGAACAAAATCAGAACAAAAAGTTGACTATATTGAACTGATTCGATTTGAATAATAATGAAGAAAACAAAAAGATGTTTGCGCCAGTTTCGATGTTGGAGGGCTGACAACAAGCAAATACAAGTATTGAAAAGTATCCTGAAGGCAGAAAAGACGCAAATTAGACCGTTTGCGTACACTCGAAATTACTTTGAAAAGGTATTTTTAACGACAGCAAAGTTTTTGCTCCCTAAATTGTCTTATGTCACTTACAAACGATCAAACATGCAAACAAACTCTCTATTTCAAATCCTTTTCTTTAAGCTCTCAATCCTTTTCACGAAATCAAAAGAATCACAAGATAGCATGCCCATTAAACATAATTTTATTATCATCATTGAAGTTATACTTATAGGTAACATATTTAGGTAAGTTAGCCTATACCCCCCCCCCCCCCCCCCCCCCCCCCCCCCCCCCCCCCTCCATTACAGCACTAATTGCAAACCTCGCCGAAGTTGCAGATGACTTTTAAAAAGTAAAATTAGCATATAAATCACCTCACTGTCTTTACAGGGGCACCCTGACGGATGGGTGTTTGCAAGAAACACGTCGAGATCACCAGGAAAACACCCTTCACAGTGACAGCAACACTCACTTTGCTCTGGTTTCCTAGAAATCAAACCGTCAAATCGGCGATACCTCCTTAGCGGAGGTGCAGGGAGTCAAATTCGTTCAAATGACCGCCTGAGTTAGACCAAATCGTTTGCACGAAATGCCCACAATACAAGCCTTTTCATACAGTTTAACAAAAGGAGTTTCGCTTACAACAAAGGAAATAGCTCCTTTTTTTATACTGCACTTCAAAGAAGAAAAAGCTTCACCCACTCTCAGTGGCCTCCACCCACTCCGTCCAAAATGGCGTCTCTCTCCGGCAACTCCGCGAAGGAGGAATCGCCGTTTTGACGGTTTGATTTCTAGGGAACCAGAGCAAAGTGAGTGTTCCGATCCTTAAAAAGGCTGTCTTTCTGGTGATCTCGACGTGTTTCTTGCAAAAGCCCATCCATCAGGGTGTCCCTTTAAACCTCGCTCCTCTTTCACAACATGTTCTGAACTACCCTTCTTTGCTATAAACCTCTCTCATCCTTCGCATTAGCACTTTCGGCTGCTTCCTTCTCTAAGTCATGACCTATCCTACGTATTTTACCTTCGGATGTTTCTTTCTCTAATGTCTGACCAACCCTATGTATTATTTTGCCTTCGGGTGATTCTTTCTCTAAATCCTGACCAATTCTACGTATCTTACCTTCGGGTGATTCTTACTCTAAGTCATGACCAATCCTACGTATTTTACCTTCGGGTGATTCTTTCTCTAAATCCTGACCAATCCTACATATTTTACCTTCGGGTCATTCCTTCTGTAAGTCATTACCAATCCTACGTATTTTACCTTCGGGCGTTTGTTTCTCTAAATCCTGACCAATCCTACGTATTTTACCTTCGGGTGATTCTTTCTCTAAGTCCTGACCAATCCTACGTATTTTACCATCGGGTGATTCCTTCTCTAAATCCTGACCAATCCTACGTATTTTACCTTCGGGTGATTCTTTCTCTAAGTTCTGACCAATCCTACGTATTTTACCATTGGGTGATTCCTTCTCTAAATCCTGACCAATCCTACGTATTTTACCTTCGGGTGATTCTTTCTCTAAGTCATGACCAATCCTACGTATTTTACCTTCGGGTGATTCTTTCTCTAAGTCATGACCAATCCTACGTATTTTACCTTCGGGTGATTCTTTCTCTAAGTCATGACCAATCCTACGTATTTTACCTTCGGGTGATTCTTTCTCTAAATCCTGACCAATCCTACGTATTTTACCTTCGGGTCATTCCTTCTCTAAGTCATGACCAATCCTACGTATTTTACCTTCGGGTCATTCCTTCTTTAAGTCATGACCAATCCTACGTATTTTACCTTCGGGCGATTCTTTCTCTAAATCATGACCTATCCAACGTATTTTACCTTCGGGTGATTCCTTCTCTAAATCCTGAACAATCCTACATATTTGGTGATTCCTTCTCTAATTACTGACCAATCCTACATATTTTATCTTCGGACGTTTCTTTATCTATATCCTGACCTATCCGACGCATAGGGTGACACACAAAAAATGCAACGCACTAAATCGTAAATAAAACATTTAATAATAAAGCTATCATTTTTGTTTTTCAGGCTCATGAAGAAGGTCCAATGCATGGAAGGTTGCAGCAATTTGTTTTTTTCCAGATGCCTCGGAGATCCCTAGACATACCAGTTTCTGTGGTGACCCATTTTCAGAAAAAAAGTCCCTTTTGAGGGGATAAAATACACTGTCGTAGAAAATGTCAGTTTTCTGAAAACATAAAAAAAGAAGACTTTTTGTTTGTTTGCTCTGAAATTTGAAATGCAAGACTATATTATATATCCCGATGTGTTAAGCCCACATAGGAGTGAGAATTGTGTCCGGATACCGTAGAAATTGCAATTGCAAACGAAGACATTCAAATTGCAAACGAAGACATTGAAATTGCAAACGAAGACATCAAAATTGCAAACGAAGACATTGAAACTGCAAACGAAGACATTGAAATTGCAAACGAAGACATTGAAATTGCAAACGAAGACATCAAAATTGCAAACGAAGACATTGAAATTGCGAACGAAAACATTGAAATTGCAAACGAAGACATCGAAATTGCAAACGAAGACATTGAAATTGCAAACGAAGACATCGAAATTGCAAACGAAGACATTGAAATTGCAAACGAAGACATCGAAATTGCAAACGAAGACATCGAAATTGCAAACGAAGACATCAAAATTGCAAACGAAGACATTGAAATTGCAAACGAAGACATCGAAATTGCAAACGAAGACATTGAAATTGCAAACGAAGACATCGAAATTGCAAACGAAGACATTGAAATTGCAAACGAAGACATTGAAATTGCAAACGAAGACATTGAAATTGCAAACGAAGACATCGAAATTGCAAACGAAGACATTGAAATTGCAAACGAAGACATTGAAATTGCAAACGAAGACATCGAAATTGCAAACGAAGACATTGAAATTGCAAACGAAGACATTGAAATTGCAAACGAAGACATTGAAATTGCAAACGAAGACATTGAAATTGCAAACGAAGACATTGAAATTGCAAACGAAGACATCAAAATTGCAAACGAAGACATTGAAATTGCAAACGAAGACATTGAAATTGCAAACGAAGACATTGAAATTGCAAACGAAGACATTGAAATTGCAAACGAAGACATTGAAATTGCAAACGAAGACATTGAAATTGCAAACGAAGACATTGAAATTGCAAACGAAGACATTGAAATTGCAAACGAAGACATTGAAATTGCAAACGAAGACATTGAAATTGCAAACGAAGACATCGAAATTGCAAACGAAGACATTGAAATTGCAAACGAAGACATTGAAATTGCAAACGAAGACATTGAAATTGCAAACGAAGACATCGAAATTGCAAACGAAGACATTGAAATTGCAAACGAAGACATTGAAATTGCAAACGAAGACATTGAAATTGCAAACGAAGACATTGAAATTGCAAACGAAGACATTGAAATTGCAAACGAAGACATTGCAATTGCAAACGAAGACATTGAAATTGCAAACGAAGACATTGCAATTGCAAA
>CM065698.1:21430568-21440568 GCA_017654935.2 Phymorhynchus buccinoides
TAAAAGGTCCGTTGACTTAGCTTGGAACTTAGACCCTACTGCGAAAACGAAAAGCTTGTATTAGAATCTAAACAAATGACAAAACTGATCAAATATAATCCGCATGTCATATTGTTAACAGTCGTTTCAAATATACGTTTATCAGTTTTTCTTAATATGGTCCATCATAAGTCAGTTGATCATCTGGAAATAGTCCGTTTTGACTCTAAGCCATCGGATGATAGTATCACGCCGCTATGGCTGGTACCAACGTGTCGTCATATCCGGCCACAAGGAGCGTGCCAGTTAACAGTCGTTTCAAATATACGTTTATCAGTTTTTCTTAATATGGTCCATCATAAGTCAGTTGATCATCTGGAAATAGTCCGTTTTGACTCTAAGCCATCGGATGATAGTATCACGCCGCTATGGCTGGTACCAACGTGTCGTCATATCCGGCCACAAGGAGCGTGCCATATTATGGGAGACCGCCATCTTAGTCAGTAACTTTGTTTGAAAAATGCCAGATCGATGCTGTTTACACACAAATCTGACTAAGATGGCGACACTTCCGTTGGATGCGCACACAGGTGGGAGGGGGGGGGGGGGGGGGGGGGGGGGGGGGGGGGGGTGGGGGGCCATACCAGTGTTGATGCCAATGCGTAGACGGAGCTGACGGATGCCAGTGGTCTCGCTCAGCTGGTTGTGTCTCTTGATCATCACCAGAAGGTCTAGGGCTAAATTGGCCACCTCCGCGGAATGACGGTTCCCTATGCGCGTGGGAAGACCTGCGAATAACGAATGCGGACATGCTATGTGTACGTGCATAGGTTAGATATAATAAAAAAAACCAACGTACATGTAATCCGTACCTGGGTGTTTATAAGGGCCTGCCACACACACACAGATTCGGATCTGAATGCGATGCGATTTTGACGATGTGAGCCATGACCCACGAGGAATTCATTTATGGGGTCGACTTGAGCATAGTGAGCGAACATGGTAGAATTATTTGTAGACTGTAGCATCTCGCGCGAATCATGACTCAAGAGACCCAATCATGACTCAAGAGACCCAATCATGACTCAAGAGACCCAATCATGACCCAAGAGACCCAATCATGACTCAAGAGACCCAATCATGACCCAAGAGACCCAATCATGACCCAAGAGAACCAATCATGACTCAAGAGACCCAATCATGACCCAAGAGACCCAATCATGACTCAAGGACCCAATCATGACCCAAGAGACCCAATCATGACCCAAGAGAACCAATCATGACTCAAGAGACCCAATCATGACTCAAGTGACCCAATCATGACTCAAGAGACCCAATCATGACTCAAGAGACCCAATCATGACCCAATCATGACTCAAGAGACCCAATCATGACCCAAGAGACCCAATCATGACCCAAGAGACCCAATCATGACTCAAGAGACCCAATCATGACTCAAGTGACCCAATCATGACTCAAGAGACCCAATCATGACTCAAGAGACCCAATCATGACCCAAGAGACCCAATCATGACTCAAGAGACCCAATCATGACTCAAGAGACCCACTCATGACCCAAGAGACCCAATCATGACCCAAGAGACCCAATCATGACTCAAGAGACCCAATCATGACTCAAGAGACCCAATCATGACTCAAGTGACCCATACGATTTTACTCGCGTGTGGCGCCGGCTTATGCAAATCACCGGACACAGTGACGTGCGTGCACTCAAAAGTAGGCCCTACAAACATGCGCGCAAGCATACACATACATTCTACCTGAACGACCATCTAGCAATCACTGATGATCGATCTCCACTTTATGTAGACATACTGGTGGTGCGAACCAGGATTAAGTTTCGCTGTAGATAACACTGATGACACTGATGACACTGATGACACTGATGACACTGATGACACTGATAAAGTGACGGACAGAGACAGAGAAACAAATATAGACTAAGACACAGACAAACACAGACAAAGAGTCAGAGCCAAATCCACTAACTCAACCGGAAGCAGCAAACGTTGATGATCTCCATTTCACGTAGACACTGACCCTGCTGATTTTCCAACTTCAAGTTTCAATTTTGCTGAAGATGACGTTAAAGGTGAGCCCTGACGGATGAGTTTTTGCAAGAAACACGTCGAGATCACCAGAAAGACAGCCTTTTCGAGGATCGGAACACTCGCTTTGCTCTGGGTTCTTAGAAATTAAACCGTCAAAATGGCGATTCCTCCTTGGCGGAGATGCCGGAGAGAGTAGCCATTTTGGACGGGGTGGGTGGAGGTCACTCATTGTGGTTAAAGCGTTTTCTTGTTTTGTAGTGCAGTAAAAAAAAGAACCCACACAATTGGAGCTATTTATTTTGTTGTGAGCGAAAATCCTTTAGATAAACTGTATCAAATTACAAAAATAATAAAATAAAAAGGCATTGCGCAAATTTCGTGCAAACGATTTGGTCTAAACGCAGGCGATCATTCGAAAAGAGACGGCACACGCCTTCTCTTTGGGTGAAAGAAGTTGACTTCCAGCACCTCCGCCAAGGAGGAATCGCCGATTTGACGGTTTCATTTCTGGGAAACCAGAGCAAAGTGAGTGCTGCAATCTCTGTAAAGGGTGTTTTCCTGGTGATCTCGACGTGTTTCTTACAAAAACTCATCCGTCAGGGTGCCCCCTTTAAGACAGAAGAGCAGAGCACAAGAGCAGACAGAAACGGAGCCGAGATCCAAATCCAATAAACTTCTACCTGAAGCAACCATGTAGCAATCGTTGATGGTCTCCACCTTGTAGACGTCGTGGTTGTCCAGCTGGACGTCAATTTCGCTGTAGATGTCGTTAAGCAGGTTCACGATGTTGATGGGGGACAGCTGGGTGGTCAGGTGCATGAAGTCCATGATCTCCGAGAACAGGATGGTCACCGACTTGAAGTACTCCGCGTCCACGTTCTGGTGCTCTTTTAGCGCCTTGGCCACCTGGCGAGGCACCATCTGGTAGAGCAAGGAGTCCGTTTTCTTCTTTTCCCTGGACAACTCTTTGGTCTTGTGCACCATGGCTATGGCATACCTGGTGTGTGTTGGAATCAAAAACGTGCATAACGAAAGGCTTGTTAGATCAAGAGTATGGAAATGCGAGGTTTACAACAAAATATAATGCCAAGAACATTTTGGCATTTCATTCTTGAAACTGCCGTGTGAAGGAGAACAAGATTTTGCGCGTGATATGAGCAGTAGGGTTTTGCATGTATGGGCACAGACATGTGATGTTGGAAGACGTGGAGTTTGATTGTGGATACACACGCACGCATGCACACACACACACACACACACACACACACACACACACACACACACACACACACACACACACACACACACACACACACATATATATATGCACACACACGTGCACGTGTGTGCATGAGCACACGCATACATGCAATCATAGTACCGCTACATTTTATTTTCTTCATACAAACCTTTGAACAGCATTGGTACCTTTCTTTCAGCACAGCAGGAACATGTTAAGAACTAATCAAAACCTTTCTCTGACTGTGATTTTGATGATGATGATGATGATGATGATGATGATGATGATGATGATGATGATGATGACGACGATGATGATGACGATGGCAACAATGAAAATGATGATGACGACGATGATGGATATGATGATGATGATGATGATGATGATGATGATGATGATGATGATGATGATGATGACGATGATGGCAACAATGAAAATGATGATGACGACGATGATGGATATGATGATGATGATGATGATGATGATGATGATGATGATGATGATGATGATGATGACAACGTTGACAGTGACGACAACAACGACAATGACAAAGAAGTCAATATCCTTGTAAAGCCACCTATAAAGATGAAGATCACGATGAATATTATGACCATGACCATTGCAATGACAATGATGACAATAAATGTTCCAGTGGACATAATGATAGATGGTTGAAACCACTGCTTCCTTTTAACAAAGGTAGCAGAATGATGGAGATGAAATAACAAAGGTGAAATATAACAAAGATTCTGTACTTCTGAATGTTGGAGGTCAGGGCCTCTACAGTGTAAATGACCAGTGGACACATGAGGAACACGATGACCAGGAAGCAGGCACTGATGGTCAGATTCTTGCCCTCGGCATCAATGATGTTCTGAAGTTCTCCATTGATCAGATTGGCCAGATCCTGCAAAAGCAATGTCATTAGCTTGAACGAAAATAATTCATGACTGTTCCAGTAAAGCGAAGCTTAAAAAACATTCAAATATTGATGGTCAGGCTCTGCCATTTGCAACAGTGATGTTCTAAACGTCTCTGTTAACCAGATGGGACAGATCCTGTGAGCTACTACCATTCAAAGGACACATGAACCAAGAACAAAAGAAACACACATTTCCAGTAAACTAAATCCTTTTTTACAATATATCCACTCTCGATGATCAGATCTTTGCCTTCTGAAAAAAACAATGTTCTGAAAGTCTCCCAGTGCTCAGATTAGACAGATAATATACATTCAATACATGCAATGGTCAGACAAATCACTAACGACAGAAATGCAAATTCCGAGGAAACTAAAGCTTTGTTTGAAAGAAAATGAAAACAAGCACTGATGGTCAGGCTCTTGTCCCTGTCCATCAATGATTTTCTGAAGCTCCCCGTTTCTCAATCAGATTGCCTAAATCCAGCAGAATGAAATGACATTCACAAGGAATAATAATCAGACAATGATCAACGTTTACTCGGACCACTGCAAGGAAACCAGTTGTTGCAGTCCCGGGATTCAGCTCTACATCACCTGCTGAATAATGAGGAGGGTGTCTAGGTAGAGGGTCATGTTGTCGAACCACCACTGGCCGTGCTCGATGGAGGCGCTGATGGTCATGGAGCGCTGCATCTGGTAGCGGAACTGCTCGATGACCGCCGTCAGGTTGGTGCCGGTGGCCGTCACCCCTTCCTGGAAGATGGGGTCCACGATGTGCGAGTACAGCACCGCTGATCTACAGGGAAAGGAAGGGAGGAACAAAAAGATAGGTAGGAAGACAGGAAAGATTAACCCTTTCACAGCCAGACATGTTTCAGCCAAGAATGTCCATGTAATTTACCTGGATAGAGAACAACATCCATCTGCAGTATCGGGGATTCTTCTGTGACATACAAAATAAGGTCCATCCTTACTTCCCAAAACTAAGACAAACAGGGTCTTTGGATACTAGCCCCAATTTGACGCCTTTTAGTGACATAGGTGTTAAACCACTGTGGTGCTGAAATGCGACTTTGGCGGTGAAAGGGTTAACAAATTAACTCCATACTCTTTCTCGAAGATTTAACAAATAGGGGAAGACGGGGTAAAAAGCGCATGGGTGGGTAAGAAGCCCACCCCAATTATCTTATGAAATAAAGAAAATTTCAGTCAAATTTGCCCATGAGACGAATGCTAGACATTAACGCTCGTCTCATGGGCAAAATGAGGCTGAAATTTGCTTCATTTCATGAGATAATTGGGGTGGGCTTCTTACCCGCCCATGCGCTTTTTACCCCGTCTTCCCCTAGTAATACAAACAACGTCGATTGTATGAGACAGTGTCGTAACCAGGAACCAGAATGGGGGGAACCGAAATGAAGCAAACAATAATTCAAAAAATAATTCAAACAATAATTCAAACATAAAAGCAAACATGAAAACAAAGGTTCCAAAGGGAGAGGAAAAAAAGCTTTTTGTTTGGGTGAGCAAAATCAAAAGAAGTGGTGAAACAAGTCATTGAACTCTTGCCTGTAGTTGGCCTTGAAGTTGTTGACTCTGTTGTTGTAGCCTTCATAGATACGTTGATTGGGAAACCCCCCTTCCACGTAAAACACAGTGCCCAGAGATCTCTCAATGCCTGAACAGCAAACACAAAACAGCAAAAAAGACCAATCGCACCTGTGTACGTGTTTTGTCCCCTAGGACAACATTCCATAGCTCTTGTCCTTTTACACCTCACCAACAACGCTTGCATTTCAACCCGTCCTCTCACGCGGAATTTCCCTTGCACTGTGCATTATATGCTATGATGTGTTTTTGTGTGCATGCCATGCTTCGTTTTTATATATTTCGGTTGTAACCTTAATTCTGAAACCGTAATACCAAAAGTTTTTTTTTAGAACATTTGAATCTATTTGCCCTACCCCAGAAATATATGCTTGTAGCATTTAATTCGTAGGCCTCTATTTTTAACGATGTATTCGTAAGCAACATCTACATTTACGCAGCTCGTATTTCTTATTTTGTCAGGCTATCTATTGGCCACTGCAACGACCACCTTTTGCAAGAGTGAAAGCCCTTGGTGGGTGGTGTGGGGAAGATGCTTGAGTACTGACCAAACAAGGGAATAACTCTCGCCAATAACCCTGTTTGAGACCACTGAATGGCTGCCTTTTGCAAGAGTGAATGCCCCTTTGGATACTGACCAACAAGGACTTAAGTCTTGCCGTCAAGGGCATTAATAACCCAAGTTACAGTGGCCAATTGGCCCATACACGAGGTATGTTCCCATAATCGTTCAATGCCTCGTTGTTTATTCGATATTCACACAATTCACAATTCATAATTCACAATTCACAATTCACAATATTTATTCGTCCAATAAAATGGAAATGTGTGTGTGGTGGCACATAAAAGTTAAACAGTATGTAATAACAGATCACAGTTAAAATATCAGATTCATGCAAAATTCAAGCACACACAGACAGCAAGCACCCGCGCTACACTCTCCCCCTCCCCCCTCATACACATAGAGACAGACAGACACAGGCAAAGACTGGGGGAGAGTGGGATAGAGGGAAGGAGAGGGTGGGGAGAAAGAGAGAGAGTGAGAGATACAGAAATAACGAGAGAGAGAAAGAGAGAGTGAGAGAGAGAGAGAGAGAGAGAGAGAGAGAGAGAGAGAGAGAGAGAGAGAGAGAGAGAGAGAGAGAGAGAGAGAGAGAGAGAGAGAGAGAAAGAAAGAGAGAGAGAGAGAGAGAGAGAGAGAGAGAGAGAGAGAGAGAGAGAGAGAGAGAGAGAGAGAGAGAGAGAGAGAGAGAGAGAGAGAGAGAGAGAGAGAGAGAGAACACAAACACACATAATCATAATAATCATTAAGTAAACATGTAAGCATGCACACAAGACACGCAGACACACAGATGCACCAAACTCACACACGTATACACGCACTTAATACATCAATTAGCACATTTTCATAAATAGATAAATAAATGAACCAATCGCATCTTATATCTTAGTGATAATTACATTTGATTATGTGCGTATCTGCCTTCGTGCGTGCGTGGGTGTGTGCGTGCGTGCGTGCGCGCGTGCATTGTGATTGCGTGCGCGCCTGTGTGTATGAACGTGTGCGACGATAACTGCGCATTTTTCTATATTCTTGCCATACCAACATGCTCCATACTGGTGACGATCTTCTGGTAGGCCACAAGGATCTTCCAGATGGAGGCCTGGTTGGATTCCTTGATGGACCCGTACATCCACTCCACGAAACGGCCGATGAGAAAGTTGTAGAAATCCATCTCCACGTAGATGTTGTAGTTACTGGGGTCCAGCTGGCTGCGGTGAACCTATGCATGCAAACGTAGAGGAAAATAACCGAAGGATTGGGTCTGAGTCATGAGTATCATATTTGGAGAGCTCTCGTTGGACGGACGAGGTGGCGCCCACCCAGGGAAGAGGACCTCACTCACACCGACAAACCAGGGTGTGGCTGCACGTTGGTACTCAGTATGACCGACGAGGGAGCCAGCATGAGTGAGGCCTCCTCCGAGGGCTGCCACAACGACCATCCACCGACAGCTCCCCAGAACATACTGACCCCCATAGCTTTGACCAGAACGCACCAAGGACATAGACTGGATTGGAAGTCACCGTGAGAGGAGGGCATGCAAGGCCACAGAATATGAAAAAAAATTTCTTCTTCTTTTCGAGGATTGATGAAAACGACACCGATGAATATGATGATGATGTTGTGGAGTTCTCGCATCGGTCTGAGACTACGTGACAGGGCTTTTCGCTAGGCTTGTTTTTCGTAATGATACCCCGGCGTTAACCAGGCCCGAGAACTACTGTAACAGACAGCTGCAGTGTTGGTCTTGACATTAGCGTAACATTCTCAGACTAGCATCCGTTAAGCGGATGAAGCTCGACTGCGTGGCTTATTTCTTCCCATTGAGCCCATAGCCACTGACTCTGGGTAGGAATTGGTCCAGGACCGAAACAAAAACTCGCCTCTGATGGGATTCGAACCCAATACCGCCCAGCCTGTATTCCACGGTGTTACCACTCCGCCACGGCGGCTGGTTTGAGGAATGTCTTAAAGGTGGTCTTGGATCGCAATAAAAGTGTTTAAGCCAACAAGAAAACATCAATTTAAAACAAGAGAAAATCCGTTTAGCATTCCCAGCTATCTATGCTTTGAGGAATTTCTAGAAGGTGGTCTTGGATCGCAATAAGATCGTTTTCAAACTAACACGAAAATAACCTTATGTAAACACACACACACATACACACACACACACACACACACATGCGTGCGGGCGTGCGTGTGTGCGGGCGGGCGTGTGTGCGTGCGTGCGTGTGTGCGGTCGTGCGTGTGTGCGTGCGTGCGTGCGTGTGTGCGGTCGTGCGTGTGTGTTTTGCAACCGGCTGGACATGGTGATATAGTCGTTATTATAGATCGTATTTTTGTGTGTCTCACCTGTTTCATGCGCTGTTGAGAAAATATTGGCTGGCTAGATATATAATTACATAAGTTTGTGCTGATTTTTGAGAAAGATTTTCTTCGGCATAGACATTTATTTGATATTTTGCTGCTGGGTTTCCTGCATATTTTACGTTCTTACTTTTCGAATCCAGTTCAATATTTTGTAGACGTTTCAATTTTTTTATTTTTTCCTCATTCATAAATATTCATTGCTCATTGTTTTCTTGTTCTCTCTTGGGAACGTTGTTACTTACTTAATTTGATTGACATTTGTCCAGGGTTTGTTAAAGGTGTATATGCATCTGAGGATAGTCTAGGCTCGGTAAGCTTATCACCTTGTTCGTTTGAACACAGTTACTGTAATTGTGATTCACACAGAGTGTGGGCATCGTACATTGCTTTACATTTATGCTTGGTATAGACTAACGTGCCTAATGTATTGCTTGTTCACTTCTACATTGACCGTTTTCAATTGTCTTTGTGCATATATTAATTAATCATTGTTAGTATGTCTTCTACCCTAGACACATGGCCCTCACAGGAGGGACTTCGTATTGGATACCTAAATATCAATAGTGCCAGAAATAAGACCGATGAAATCGCAACAATACTCCGTAACAATGGTAAACACTTTCATTTATTTTGTATAGCCGAGTCCTGGTTAACTGATGTAATTCCCGATTCTCACGTGTCTACGCCTAACTATAACATGATTCGATTAGACCCCAATGCACCGCGTTCAACAGGTTTACTTTTGTACTGCACTCGTTCCCTAACTCTCAAAATAATAACTAATTTAGAAAATTATAATGTAGAGTCGATTTGGGTTGAAATAAGTCTGAAGCATTGTACACCCATTATGATAGGATTCCTTTACAGAAACCCCGCAGAAAAAGTTGACTGGTACGACAGATTCAATTCAATGATGGATGCAGCAATCTTAGAATCAAAGGAAATCATCCTACTAGGCGATTTTAATATTGATCTAACAATCCCTGGAAATAAATGGAATAAAATGTATACAATGTATGGCTTGGATCAAATAATTGATGTTCCAACACGCATTACTGAACATTCTAAAACTTTAATTGACCACATATATGTAAACTCTAAAGCGAATATAACAGAAATATGCTCTGTACAAACCTGTTGTAGTGACCATTCCTCTGTTTGTTTAACTTGGAAGAAAAAAGGCATAAAAATCCCGAAGTCCGGCGATAAAGAAATATTTTACAGGTGTTTTAGGCATTTTGATC
>CM065698.1:21448068-21450568 GCA_017654935.2 Phymorhynchus buccinoides
ATTCTTCTGTGAGTCACAGTGTGACATATATAAAATAAGATCTAACTTTCCTTCCCAAAACTAAGACAATAGGGTCTTTGGATAATAGACCCCAATTTAATGTGTTTTAGTGACATAGGTGTTAAATCACTGTGGTGCTAAAATGCGACTTTGGCGGTGAAAGGGTTAACACCCATGTCATGTCACTAAAAAGGCAATCAAATCAGGGTCTGTTATCCACCTTATTCTTACCTTATTTTTAGGAGGTAAGGGTAGGCCTTACTTTAAATATGTCACAGAGGAATCCCCAGTATTACAGACAGATTGTTTTCTTCTCTACCCAGGTAAATTTAGTGGAAACGTTTTGCTGGGGAAAATGGCTGGCGGTGAAAGGGTTAAATGCTAGTACTCTTAAACCCATTCACCGCCAGCCATTTTTCAGCTAAAAAAAATACCATTAAGCTTAACTGGGTAGAAAAAAACAAAGTTATCTGCAATATTGGGAAATTCCTCTACGCCCCGTATAACATTAGCCCTGTTCTTACCTCCCAAAATGATGAAAGTAGGGTCTTCAGATAACAGGCTCCGATTTGATGCCTTTTAGTGACATGGGTGTTAACCCTTTCGCCGCCAGCTGTTTTTCAGCCAGAGAATACCATTAGCCTTAACTGGGTAGATAAAAAAAAAGTGTATCTGCACTACTGGGAATTCCTCTGTGACATGTATCTGTCGGAGTATTCTTATCTCCCAAAAGTAAGAAAATAGGGTCTTCAAATAGCAGGCCCTGATTTGATGCCTTTTAGTGACATGGGTGTTAAAACCATTGTGGTGCATACATGCGACATGGGCGGTGACAGGGTTAAACCATTGTGGTGCATAAATGCGACATGGGCGGTGACAGGGTTAAACCATTGTGGTGCATAAATGCGACATGGGTGGTGACAGGGTTAAACCATTGTGGTGCATAAATGCGACATCGGCGGTGACAGGGTACATTGTAAGGACCAGCCACACACATACGAGTCGGATCTGAATGCGATGCGATTGTTGACGATGTGAGTCACGCGAAACGCGTGGAATTCACGTATTGGGTCTACTGGAGTATAATGAGCGAAAATAGCAAAAATATATTTAGACGGAAGTATTATTATCACGTGATTCATGACTCGCGTCGCGAAAATCGCATCGCATTCACATCCGAATCGTATGCGTGTGGTTGACCTATTAATTAAAAGGACCGATCCACATGTCCAACTGCAGTCCTACGATTATCCAAGTGCGTCATTTTGTGAGGCATGAATATGATGGAATACTACTAACTAAACTAAATCTGAGGAAATCCTGGTAAAGGTAAAGATGTGCCACCGCCCCCCCCCCCCCCCGCATTTCTCGGTTAATTCCATTTTCCGTTTTTGCCTTTCTTACCAAACATAGAGCTGTATTAGCTGTATTTTAGATAATGGCCTTTATCATGACAAAGTTAATCAGCTGAAAATGTTCATAAAATACAGCTTCATGTTTGGTAAGAAAGACAAAAACGGAAAAATGGAATTAACTGAGAAATGTAGCGGGGGTGGGGGGGTGGGGGATGGTGGTGGGGTGGGGTGGCACATCTTGACCTATACCGAAATCCTGAACGTTTTCGTTCACAATGTGTGTAGACCCCCATACAGAAATCTGATGAAATATCTGTATTTCTACATAAGATATTTCATCGGAGTTGTGCATTGGGCGTATTGTTTTGTGAGGCATGAATCGGATGAAATACTACTAACTAAAATACATCTGATTAAATACTACTCGTGTCGGTTCACAATGTTCGTAGATCCCCATGAGCGCAAATGCATCCTCTATGGAGACTTCCAGCTTGGTGCACGTAACCATGGAGGGCAAAAGACACGGTTCAAGGACACCCTCAAAATGTCCCTGAAGGACTTTGACATCAACATTTCCTCCTGGGAAAATTTGACCCCAAACCGATCAGCATGGCGTGGTGCAGTCACCGAGGGAGCTGCCGAGTTCGATCGATGCTCACCGAATGGAGACAGCCCAGGCACGCCGAGAAGCGCGGACAAAAATCGCACGAGCAGCTCAGCAATTCTCCAACTCCCAACAGATTCCCTCAACTCTCTTTCCTGTCCACCACTGTCACAAAACCTTCAAGGCCCTGCATCGGACTCATCAGTCATCTTCGTACCCACCACCCCACATCCTGAACCCGTTAACATTGGAACTGTTGACGGATGGTCTTCATCCCTCGGGACGGACGAACGTCACATTGGGGCCTACACAGATGTAGGGAACGAAACCTGTAAGAGTTCACATTCGTTTCATGTATGTAATCAGTAGTATTTCATCAGAATCGCGCCTCACAGATGCCGTCGAAGTTGGATAGTCGTGCAGCTGCAGTTGGACGCGTGAGTGGGTCCCGTTACACTCGAAAGGAGAATGACAAATATATATAACTATAGGACATCGGTTGATTATTAATTTAGCGTGGCATTGCATGAGACAGTGCACC
>CM065698.1:21460568-21465568 GCA_017654935.2 Phymorhynchus buccinoides
ACGAGGCAGTAGGGAAAGATAACCCCCAAAGACCGAATTATGAAACAGTGCTATAGTACGATAGTTGTTCGGTTGTGTGTCTGTGTGTCTGTGTGTGTGTGTGTGTGTGTGTGTGTGTGTGTGTGTGTGTGTGTGTGTGTGTGTGTGTGTGTGTGTGTGTGTGTGTGAGTGTGTGTGTGCGTGCGTGCGTGCGTGCAAGTGTGTGTGTGTGTGTGTGTGTGTGTGTGTGTGTGTGTGTGTGTGTGTGTGTGTGTGTGTGTGTGTGTGTGTGTCATGTGTCTGTGTGTTGCGTCTGTGGTCTAATCTCCAAACTTTAACGTTGGCATTTTCTCGGGAAATAGAAGGCATACATTGTTCAAACTTTGCACACATATAGATGTCTATGCAAGCTTTCAAACAATAATGATTTGAATAATTAAATACTTAAAACAGCACCGTAAACAGATAGCATTTTAGATTAGTGGGTTAGAGAGTATTCAACAGGCAACATGAGTTAAGAAACTCATCAACACTGAAAGCCTCGATAGCTCATTGGTAGAGTGTCTGTCTGTCATGCCAATGGTTCCGGGTCCGATTCTCGGCACGGGCACTTTTTTTTTTCTTTTTTTTTTTCTCAGTTGTATCCATTAACAATATTTTCATTTGTACGTTAACATGTGATTGGCAATCTTGTACATTAGACACCCCCCCCCCCCCCCTCAATCTTTGTTTGTTGTTGTCCCACATGTTCCTGTTCGAGTGAGCCTTGAAGGCTTTGCCTCTCGTTTTTTTAATGCTAGCAAAAATCCAACGACCAAAAACAAGTAACTGTTATTAATATGCTGAGATGCTGCCGCGTGGAACTGCGGAAATTGAACAAATGAATCCACCGAATCCATTGATTGAGTGAGTGAAATGGGAGACTGATTACACAGCCTAGAGTGGTAGTCATGACTGTGCACAGCATTGGTGCAGGCGAACTGATGAGACTATTGATACCAAGGCCTCTGGCCAGAGAGAGTTTTTTGGTGATCCGTAACGTTGTGTGTGTGAGAGAGAGAGAGAGAGAGAGAGAGAGAGAGAGAGAGAGAGAGAGAGAGAGAGAGAGAGAGAGAGAGAGAGAGAGAGAGAGAGAGAGAGAGAGAGAGAGAGAGAGAGAGAGAGAGATAACACACTGAATGGTTTAATGAATTGGCCTTAGGCCCATGTCATGGCGGGCGGTTACAAAAACAAACAAACATTTCAAAGAGAGAGAGAGAGAGAGAGAGAGAGAGAGAGAGAGAGAGAGAGAGAGAGAGAGAGAGAGAGAGAGAGAGAGAGAGAGAGAGAGAGAGTATTATTTTCTCTCACTGATGCCCACGATTAATTGTAAAGTTTAAAGGGGCAGCCTGACGGATGCGTTTTTACAAGGAACACGTCCAGATCAGCAGGAAAACACCCTTTACAGAGATCGCAACACTCACTTTGCTCTGGTTTCCCATAAATCAAACCGTCAAAAAGGCGATTCCTCCTTGACGGAAGTGCTGGAAGTAAAATTATTTCACCCAAAGAGAAGGCGTGTGACGTCTCTTTTTGAATGGCCGCCTATGTTTAGACCAAATCGTTTGCACGAACGTTTCGCAATACAAGCCTTTTTTTAATATTTAAAAAAAAATTGTATACAGTTTATCTAAAGGAGCTTCGCTCACAACAAAGGAAATAGCTCTTTTTTTAAAAACTGCACTACAAAAAAAGAAAACACTTCAACCACAATGAGTGACCTCCACCCACCCCATCCAAAATGGCTACTCTCTCCGGCATCTCCGCCAAGGAAGAATCGCCGTTTTGACGGTTTAATTTCTAAGAAACCAGAGCAAAGTGAGTGTTCCGATCCTTGAAAAGGCTGTCTTTCTGGTGATCTCGACGTGTTTCTTGCAAACATTCATCCGTCCGAGTCCACCTTGCTAACCTCTGGGGAAAAAACAACAGATTCAAAATCCGCTCCTTGTGGTAGTTGGTGTTTTTTGGGGTTGTTTTTTTTGTAAACAATAATGTTGCTAGAGAGTGTGTTTGTTTATTTGGTTTGTATTAGCGCAAAACCAATAGCAATGTCAATGCAACGTGTTGACAAAAAACAAGCGCGAAATCGCAATAGTTTATGGCACGCGGTCTATTTTTACCACTCCAATCATGAGTTACCTCCCCTGACTTTTCAATAATTTTAATCTGTAAACCAGAATGTTATCTCTGCACCATTTCGTAACTTTTTATATCTTTTGGAAAACATTTAAAACTATGTATCCTACTTATACTCATCGAAAGAAGCACCGCATACTCGTCGTGTCTGTTGTAGTGTCTGTATTACGTATGTTTATTATTTTGTACGCTTTTAAAATACATCATTTTAAAGAGCGGCCAGAAGTGTAGCCTCGATTTGAAGTGCGACAATTTTATCAAAATGTGCGACAATTTTGGAACGACAGACCGACCGACTGACCGACAGACCGACCGACCGACAAAGTGAGTTATAGGTTTGTGGCTTGAGCCACAAACAAAAACACCCACCACCCCTCAACAACAACAACAAAGCAAAACAACCCAAACAACAGGTTGGGTTAAATTAAAGAACATGAAAACACACAACAAAATCCAACAACAAAAAAACAACGAAAACAATAACAACAACAACAACAACAAAAACATCAAAGACAAGAAGAGATAAAGCTACACAACATACTCTCCATAGAATGAAAGGAAACGAATATATCAAATCAAAATTATGTTCTTCAAAAACACCAAAAATGCCCACACCCACGCAGACGAGCAGAAAGATGAACGAAGAAACGATACACGGATGCAAACAACATTACTAAAAGGCGGGTCAAAACCACAAAATAATCAAACTCCCTGGCCGGGGTCTGGTCGTTTCGAGCGCAAACCATTTCGTGCGCTGGTCGTTTCGAGCACAAATTTCACTTTTTTCTAGGGTTAGGGATAGGGTTAGGGTTAGGGTTAGGTAAATGAGCACAAATTTCACTTTTTTTCTGGGGTAAGGGATAGGGTTAGGGTTAGGGTTAGGTAAATGGTTCAAGTAAAGAAAGAGTGAACTTAGCGCTCGAAATGGTTTGCGCTCGAATCGACCCGTGACCCCCTGGCCGGGGGAAGACGAGAAACTACAAACAAAATCTGAGCCAGAACGGTTCGGTAAACACCCCCCCCCCCCCCCTCCCTCCCTACAAATAGACGATTTTCGGAAAAAATACTAGGGGAGAGTACTTCGTGAAAATTAGAGTTGATTACCTCGACTTACTCGGTCAAAACCATAGCAACCATGGCGGCATGGCGTCGAAGCTCGAAACCGTAGGATGCCAGTCAGCGAATTGCAAACATTTGTTTTTTTGGGGGGAAATAAGGGGTGGCCAGTGACTACAAACTGATAGGGACTTGCAAACTATATATTATGACATCACTTTTAGAATGACGCACTGCGTTCTGCATGCTGTGCGTCTCCCCAAACGCACGAGGCGAGGGCTGGGGATCTACCTGATGGTAGCGTAACTTCCCTTGCTTGACCGATTGAATTAGGCGAGATCACTCCCACGCACCATGAAATTACTCCCCTTGATTATTTCCGGGACAATTCCTATTTGCATACAGACCTCGAGAGTGGTGGTGGATTCTTACTAAACTACCATTTATTTCTCATAGCGGATGGGGGGGGGCAGCACACAGATCTCCAGAGTGTGGTGGTGGTGCCCTGTTACTAAACCCATTTATCCCATCCTTCTACCCCACCCACCCCCCACCTCCTACCCCACCTCCCCCTTTCACTGAAAGAAAGTCGATGATTGGGGTTGGGTGAGGTTGAGGAGTATTGTATGCCAGGTTGCCGTGTCCGACTATGGCTGCCAGATAGCGGATGGGGGGGGGCAGCACACAGATCTCCAGAGTGTGGTGGTGGTGCCCTGTTACTAAACTACCATTTATCTCTCATCCTTCTGATAAAATTATATAGTAGGAACCTTCTTCAGATTATATAGTAGGAACCTTCTTCAGATTATATAGTAGGAACCTTCTTCAGTTTATATAGTAGGAACCTTCTTCAGATTATATAGTAGGAACCTTCTTCAGATTATATAGTAGGAACCTTCTTCAGATTATATAGTAGGAACCTTCTTCAGATTATATAGTAGGAACCTTCTTCAGATTATATAGTAGGAACCTTCTTCAGATTATAGCGCCTCCCAATCGACCCTTTCCCCCAGACCAACGTTGATGAACCTAATACCAGGTGTACCTGCTACACCGAAGACTACAGCACCAGAACTACTGGTCCCTAAGAGCAACTGCTATGAGGACGTAAGACCTTCTACTAACAACAACAACAACGACAACAACCATTCTCTTTCTAATGATAGCAGAGCCATTCTTGTACTTTTGTTTTCCCGTTCCAGTGTTATGAGAATTTCAAGTTGGTAGGGTGAGTATCAGCCATTTTGAGAAAACGCAGTCTAAAGTCTAGCCTAGCCGTTGAAAATGCATTGACCTACTCGTTGTTAATTAAAGCACTTTTAAGAGTATTTAGAAACCATGAAGAATATCCTTTATTGATATGAAAGATAAGGTGTTAGAGAACATAAAAATACCCATAACTCAAAATCGAAAAAAAAAATCGAATTTGAAGCCTGTTGTGAGAAACTAGCCGAGCGACTTAATGTCCCTTTCGTGGTGCTGGGTCACAAGTGTCCCTTACTTTGAGACTCATTCTCATAGTCTTCCCAACAAAAAGGTTAAGTTACACCATGATTTTTTTTTTTTTAAACACTTTTTTTTGTATCGGTCATCTCTCATTTTTGCTCTTTTTTGCCCCTACTACAATGTAACGTCAACTAATTATAAAAGAATGCAGAAGTGACTGCTGTACCTTGTTAATTTTTTTCCAATTATAAAAGGCATTTGTTTTTCATAGAAAAAGGCCGTTACTAACGGGAAACCCAATCAATCAATCGATGAATCAATGAATCAACGAATCAACCAATCAT
>CM065698.1:21470568-21473068 GCA_017654935.2 Phymorhynchus buccinoides
CTCTCTCTCTCTCTTCTCTCTCCTCTCTCTGACTCTATTCCTACCACCGCATATTATGGTCCAGTAGTCACGAGTCTTCTGCTGGTCAATCCATCTGACCAGTGCCAGCATTGATTGAAGGATTGAGGGCCCAGCAGAAAAAAAGAGAAGCGTCATTTGATTACGGAGCGTTGTGCCCCCGTCTCTACGTATCCCAGTCTGTATTGGGGCCTGCAACGAACACCTTTTGCAAGAGTGAATGCCCTTGGTGGGTGGGGGGGAAGATGGTTCAGTACTGACCAGACAGGGGGATAATTCTCGCCAATAACCCTATTTGATGCCACTAAATGGCTGCCTTTCGTAAGAGTGAAAGCCCTTGTCAGTACTGACCAGCAAGGGCATCACTCTCACTGTCAAGGGCGTTAATAACCCTAGTTGCAGAGGCCTATAGACATGGGAGAGACACATATAGACGGGAGAGACACATAAGACGGCGGAAGGGGCTCATAGAGACGGAGGAACATAGAGACGGGATGGACACATAGAGACGGGAGGGACACATAGAGACGAAACTTAGACACATAGAGACGGGGAGAGACACATAGAGACGGGAGCAAACACATATAGACGGGAGGGACACATAGAGACGGTGACGGGGGACACATAGAGACGGGAGAGACAGACGGGAGGTGACACATAGAGACGGGAGAGACACATAGAGACGGGAGGGACACATAGAGACGGGAGAGACACATAGAGACGGGGAGAGACACATAGAGACGGGAGGGACACATAGAGACGGGGAGAGACACATAGAGACTAGGAGCAACACATAGAGACGGGGAGGGACACATAGAGACGGGGAGAGACACATAGAGACACTTCTGGGACACATAGAGACGGGAGGGACACATAGAGACGGGAGGGACACATAGAGACGGGAGGGACACATAGAGACAGGAGGGACACATAGAGAAGGGAGGGACACATAGAGACAGGGGGACACATAGAGAAATCACATAGAGACAGGAGAGACACATAGAGACGGGAGAGACACATAGAGACAGGAGGGACACATAGAGAAGGGAGGGACACATAGAGACAGGAGGGACACATAGAGAAGGGAGGGACACATAGAGACGGGGAGAGACACATAGAGACGGGAGAGACGGGGAGGGACACATAGAGACGGGAGAGACACATAGAGACGGGGAGAGACACATAGAGACGGGAGAGACACATAGAGACGGGAAAGACACATAGAGACGGGGAGGGACACATAGAGACGGGGAGAGACACATAGAGAAAGGAGGGACACATAGAGACGGGAGAGACACATAGAGACGGGAGGGACACATAGAGACGGGGAGGGACACATAGAGAAGGGAGGGACACATAGAGACAGGAGAGACACATAGAGACGGGGAGAGACACATAGAGACAGGAGAGACACATAGAGACGGGAGAACACATAGAGACGGGAGAGACACATAGAGACGGGAGAGACACATAGAGATACACATAAGACGGGGAGGGACACATAGAGACGAGGGAGGGACACATAGAGACGGGAGCGACACATAGAGACTTGGAAGACACTAGAGACAATAGAGAGACACATAGAGACAGGAGAGACACATAGAGACGGGAGAGACACATAGAGACGACATAGACACATAGAGACAGGAGAGACACATAGAGACAGGAGAGACACATAGAGACGGGAGAGACACACACAGAGACGGGAGAGACACATAGAGACGGGGAGAGACACATAGAGACGGGAGAGACACATAGAGACGGGGAGAGACACATAGAAACAACAGAGGACACATAGAGACGGGAGAGACACATAGAGACGGGGAGACACATAGAGACGGAGAGACACATAGAGACGGGGAGAGACACATAGAGACAGGAGAGACACATAGAGACGGGGAGAGACACATAGAGACGGGGAGAGACTACATACGAACAGTTCAGAGACACATAGAGACATTGTGGACACATAGTCAGGAGAGACACATAGAGACATGGAGAGACACATAGAGACGGGAGAGACACATAGAGACAGGAGGGACACATAGAGAAGGGAGGGACACATAGAGACGGGAGAGACACATAGAGAAGGGAGGGACACATAGAGACAGGAGGACAATAGAGAAGGGAGGAGACACATAGAGACGGGGACACATAGAGACGGGAGGGACACATAGAGACAGGAGAGACACATAGAGACGGGAGAGACACATAGAGACGGGAGAGGACACATAGAGACAGGAGTTACACATAGAGACGGGAAGGCACACATAGAGACGGGAGGGACACATAGAGAGGGGAGGGACACATAGAGACGGGAACAGACACATAGAGACAAGAGACACATAGAGACGGGGAGGGACACATAGAGACAGGAGAGACACATAGAGACAGGGAGAGACACATAGAGACGGGAAGGACACATAGAGACGGGGAGAGTGACACATAGAGACGGGGAGAGACACATAGAGACAGGAGAGGG
>CM065698.1:21479856-21482356 GCA_017654935.2 Phymorhynchus buccinoides
ATGCAGTATCTTGAGGACAACAATCTTTTCCATCCTTTACAATCTGGCTTTCGGCATCACCATTCTTGTCAAACTGCCGTAGTTCGTCTCTGTGATACATGGCTTTCAGCAATTAACCGAAACAAAATGACAGGTGCTGTATTTCTTGACTTTAAGAAGGCATTTGATCTTGTGAATCATAAAATATTATTACAAAAGCTAGCACTATACCTGCAGGACGAAAATACAGTTTCTTTTTTTACATCCTATCTTACTAACAGAACACAGTTTGTCCTAAGTAATGGTGCAGTTTCAGATAATAAGATAATTAAGACTGGTGTACCGCAAGGATCTGTTTTAGGACCCCTCCTGTTCTGCTTATTTATTAATGACCTACCCCTTTCAATATCAGATGAAAGTGTCTCATGCGATCTGTTTGCTGACGACTCCTCCCTCCACTCTAGTGCAGCTTGTTTATCCTCCATTCAAACCTCATTACAAACAGCTTTAAATGATGTTTCTGCCTGGTGTGACCAAAACCTGATGGTCATCCACCCTACAAAAACCAAAAGCATGGTAATTACTTCAAGACAAAAACATCAGAACGAACCTCTAAATCTCAAAGTTTATTTAAAGGATAACATCATTAACCAAGTAAAAGAGCACCGCGTCCTGGGTGTGATCATAGATGAAGAACTGAAGTGGCAGACCCATATTGAGAAGGTAGCACACAAGCTTGCACGTAGCCTATTCCTACTAAAAAAACTTAGACCTTTCTTAGATACAGAGGAACGCAAATTATTCTTTCATGCCCACTGTCTCTCTCACGTCAACTATGCATCTGTAGTTTGGGATTCTACCGCCAAATGTCACCTATTAAAACTCAATTCTATCTACAAAAGAGCAGCTAAAATTATTCTTCCTGACGCAAACCTCACCACATCAGAAAAACAAGCAAAATTAAACATCCTTCCGTTAGATTCACAATTAAAGTACAACAAAGCAATCATCATGTACAAAGTGCATAATGACTTGGTCCCACAATACCTAAAATTATTAGTTACCCCGGCATCACATCGTTATGGTTCCAGCAACTACATTTTGCCAAACACTAGAATTAACAAATACAAATCAAGCTTTGCCTTCTCAGGTTCCTCAATTTGGAATTCCCTTCCCTCTGCCATTCAGTTATGCCCTTCCATCTCACGATACAAAAAGATGGTGCGGGCAAACATAATTTACAGCCCTGCTTAAATCCTGTGTCATTTTGAACGCACACTGTATAACTGTATTGCCTTGTGTACACCTACATGTGATATGCATGGTATATGTCAATTGATTGTTTACATCTCAGTTTTATGCTTTGTTTATTTGTTTGCCTTTAAACTGCTTGTTAAATGTGTTTGGATTGATGTTGCTTTCACCTCCTACTTGTCATCAATTATTTGTTTCACTATGTGTATTTTTTTAAATATAAAAACAACAAAAAATTTTGTATATGTATGTATAAACAATGTATGTGTGTATGAGAGAGAGAGAGAGAGTATGTTTACAAATGTTTTTTTGTTTCTTAAATTTGTTTTTTCTTTTATCCAAGGACAGATTGTAAGAATAGGCATCGCCTAAAATCTTTATCCTTGTCAAATAAAGTTGTCCAGTGTCCAGTGTGGCCAGTGTCTCTGTCTCTCTCTCTCTCTCTCTCTCTCTCTCTCTCTCTCTCTCTCTCTCTCTCTCTCTCTCTCTCTCTCTCTCTCTCTCTCTCTCTCTCTCTCTCTCTCTCTCTCTCTCGTGTGCTGGTGTAGTTAACCATTGATTATGGAATTATCTTGCTTGTTCTCTGACAGATCCTGCTATATCTTTTGCTTGCGTAATGTTTTGAAAGTTTGAATCTATTTACTCGTTTATTTTTGTGATGAAACCGGTGTGAATGAACATTTAATTATTAAGACTGCACTCCACGATAAAAACAACAACAACAACAACAACACAATTACAAAAACCTGCAAAACGTAAAACCGAATTCATCACAATTTTATTTTATTTTTTATTTACTTTTGTATTTTGATGCTGACCCTAGCCCCCTTTGACATGGGCAGATGGCCCAGTTCAGTAAAATATTGTTCATTGTTCATTGTTCTCTCTCTCTCTCTCGAACATAAGACTAACATAAGAAACAAAAGTAGAATACAGCTCCCCCGTCCAAGAACTGATTTATACATGACATATCTAACATATTCAGGCGGCAAACTCTGGAACGAAATTCCCGATCACATAAAAACAAAAGGTACCTTGGCATCATTCCAAAGCGGCTATCATGATTACTTACTTCATCTGTTGTAATTATTTGTTCCCCTTTTGTTCCATACTTGTGAGGGTTATGCCTCTTTCGTGTTCGCTATTGCAATGCTAACTTAACCAAATTCCATACCATAATAAACTCATCCCCCCACCCCCCTTCTCTCTCTCTCTCTCTCTCTCTCTCTCTCTCTCTCTCTCTCTCTCTCTCTCTCTCTCTCTCTCT
>CM065698.1:21497356-21499856 GCA_017654935.2 Phymorhynchus buccinoides
TGTCTTTAAAGAGCAGCCTCAATTTGAAGTTGGGGACAGGAATAATGGAATCTATCAAGAAGTAGCTTTTTGTTTTTGGTTGGTTTGGTTGGTTGGCTTACCACGACTTAAAAGACTCCAGGGATCATCCCAATAGCGAGAAGCACTTGAACACTATGGTACAAATGCATCAGCTAGGGATGAGAACATTACGCGTGTGACCGTTTTGTGATTACCCCGCCATGTGGGCAGCCACACTCCGTCTTCGGGGGATGCTTTTTGTTTTGAAATGTATGAATTCTGATAGTTGGTTCTACGCTGTGATTGCCTTCGTTAGACTCGAAGCTCTTTGCGACGTGCGTTGATTCTATAACTCTTCATCAGTTGTGCCCTGAATTTACACAAGTTCAATTGACAATACGATTTGTTAGTCCCCGAGCCGAAGGTTCGGGGAGCTATTGTTTTTGTTTGGTCCGTCCGTCCGTCCGGTGTCCGGCGTGCCTCCGTCCGTCCGGCTATTCGTCCGCTTTTCTCAAAAACTATTCAGTCTATCATCATCACATTTGGCATACTAGTTTGCCAAGATGCAAGCTATCCACTGATGTATTTAGTTTTACATTAAGGTCAAGGTCGCGCCAGTTACGGGGTTCAAACCCCGAAACACATAATCGCTAATATCTCGCGAAGTTTTGCATGTATTTCAATGCAGTTTTTTTTCTCACAACATTTCTTGATGAATGGTCTATAACACAGTTGTCATGAATGTTTCTGTGCGCGCGTGTGCGCATGATCGCGCGCGCTCAAATCACGGGTCCGAACCCCAAGGCTATATATAGCAAACTATTCAGTTACGTGCAGTTTTGATGCGTTTTCATGTAGTTATGTGCTGTTTTGATGCGTTTTTATGTATGTGTACAGCCGACACATTCCGATTTCGGAGTAGCTCGGCGATGCTGCGAGGGGACTTTGCAGCCGCTCGGCGTTGCATTTGTTTCGTTTGCCTTTTCTCCATTCGTCATATTATTTTTTAAACATATTTAAAATAGTCTTGTTTTTGCTTTGTTTAGTTTTTTCTTCTTCACATTTCATGTTATCTAATCTGACCACCCACCCACCCACCCCTCTACCCACTCACAAATCTCGGGCGTAATATTCTCATTCATTCATTGTCTGTCTGCCTGTCTGTCTGTCTGTCTGTCTATCACTCTTTCTCTGCCTCCATCTCTATTCTGGCTTGGTCGCTTTCTTTTCTTTCTTTCTTTTTTCTTCCTTTTTGTTTGTTTATTTCGTTATTTCTTCCTTCCTTTCGTTCTTTCTTTCTTTCTTCCTTCCTTTCTTGCTTCCTGTCCGTCTTTCTTTCTTTCTTTCTTCCTTTCTTTCTTTCCTTTCTTTCTTTCTTTCTTTCTTTCTTCATTTGTTTCTTTCTTTCTTTCGTTATTTCTTCCTTCCTTCCTTTTTTTTTCTTTTCTTTCTTTCTTTCTTTCATTCTCTCTCTGTGATGATGATGATGATGCTAATGATGATGATGGTGGTGGTGTTAGTGATGGTGGTGTTGGTGACGATGACGATGACGCTGATCATGATGAGGGTGATGATGATGATGATGATGGTGATGATGATGATGGTGATGGTGATGATGATGATGATGATGATGGTGGAGGTGGTGGAGGTGGTGGTGTTGGTGACAATGACGGCGACGACGACGACGATGATGATGATGCTGGTGATGATGATGATGATGATGATGATGATGATGGTGATGGAGGTAGTGGTGTTGGTGACAATGACGTCGACGACGACGACGATGATGATGATGTTGATGATGATGATGATGATGCTGATGCTGATGATGATGATGCTGATGTTGATGATGATGATGATGATGGTGATGATGATGATGATGATGCTGGTACTGATGATGATGGTCGATGGGTCAAGGGAAGATCCTAACGCTGTTTTCCCAATGAAAGGCTTCCCTTCAAACAGATTGTTTAGGGATTAACACAGGCTTCTTGACATGAGAGAACGAAGAAAAGAAAGTGTGAATAAATAAGTGTTTGTCCGCGTGCCACCTCCTACGCACACAAACACACAGACGCATGCATACACATAAATGACACGCAAACACACAAACATAGAGAGAAACACAACACATTATACAGATACATAGACAGACAGACAGACAGACAGGTACACACACATACACATGCACACACACGCGCGCGCACGCATACACAAATGCACGCACGCACGCGCACGCGCGCGCACACACCCACACCCACATAGATCCATGCACAAACACAGACAGAGACACACACACACACACACACACACACACACACACACACACACACACACACACACACACACACACACACACACACACACACACACACACACACATAAAATCATGCATGTTTGCTTATATTCAATGTCCATCTTTAAATAAAATTTTGACTTTCACTTTCACTTTGACACACACACACACACATACATACAGAGAGAGAGAGAGAGAGAGAGA
>CM065698.1:21529856-21547356 GCA_017654935.2 Phymorhynchus buccinoides
GTTTATTCTATTCTGTTTCGTGCATTATTATTTGTTCGTCTTACGGGCGTCCTATCCGTGTGATCGGAATATAAATCACAAACCAATTTATATGCCGAATAATAATGTCGTCTTATGATCAGAGTTATCATTTTGGTTGTCTTCTTTTGCTTTTCCGTTTCTTGTTCCCCTTTCATTGTCTTAGCTTCTTGTTCGCTTTGTATTGCATTTTTGTTCGTTTGAATGCATTATGAATGCTTACGTGTGCGTGCGCGCGCATTGATTTGATTTATATCAAGATTCAGCACCGTATACCCCCCCCCCCCCCCCCCCCCGTGGGGATACCGTGGGGGTCTTTCGTACAAATAGTTCCCCACACCTTCTGGAAGTTATGTGCGTGTAACTTCCTCTAATCTGTCACTCTCTTTCGACTCTGCCTTTTCCCTTTGCTTACTGTCATCTGCTATCTTTCTATCTTACTGGTCCATTCTCCTGCCTTTTTTTGTTGTCAATGAATTCTGACAAAGATTTCTTCAGCCGAAGTCGGACGTGCTGGGCCTAACCATTTCTTAGTTAGGCGCATAACGGCAGCACGACGCATATACGCTCATGTGACAGGAAACTGAGCGAACAAAGAAGAAGAAGAAGAAAGAGCACCGTATAAACACTGTATGTTGTTGTTGTTTTAGCAGCCTTCTTTTGATTGATAGTATTTAGCCTTTGTATAGGCCTATACGCAGTACGTCAAGGCATCTCACTACAGTGTAAACACATTTCAGCCCAGCCTGCCGGAATAGCTGCTGCCCCTCTTTGCTATCTGGTGACGATAGTCAGAAACCAGAGACAGGCATAAAAGAACGTAGCGTGTCTACCTTCTTTTCTTCGCCCCCCCCCTGTGTGTCTGTCCGCCTGTCTGTATGTCTGTCTCTCTTAATTTGTGTGGCTGTCTGTCTCTTGTTTTGGTCTGTCTGTCTGTCTGTCTCTCTTACATTTGTTTGCCTGTCTGTGTCTGTCTGTCTCTCTTATTTGTGTCTGTCTGTGTCTGTCTGTCTCTTATTTTGTGTGTCTGTCTGTCTGTCTCTCTTACATTTGTTTGTCTGTCTGTGTCTGTCTGTCTCTCTTACACTTGTGTGTCTGTCTGTGTCTGTCTGTCTCGCTTACACTTGTTTGTCTGTCTGTGTCTGTCTGTCTCTCTTACATTTGTGTGTCTGTCTGTGTCTGTCTCTCTCTCTTACATTTGTTTGTCTGTCTGTGTCTGTCTGTCTCTCTTACATTTGTTTGTCTGTCTGTGTCTGTCTGTCTCTCTTACACTTGTTTGTCTGTCTGTGTCTGTCTGTCTCTCTTACATTTGTGTGTCTGTCTGTGTCTGTCTGTCTCTCTACACTTGTTTGTCTGTTTGTGTCTGTCTGTCTCTCTTTTTTGTCTGTCTGTCTGTCTGTCTCTCTTACATTTGTTTGTCTGTCTGTGTCTGTCTGTCTCTCTTTTTTGTCTGTCTGTCTGTCTGTCTCTCTTACATGTGTGTGTCTGTCTGTGTCTGTCTGTCTCTCTTACATTTGTGTGTCTGTCTCTGTCTGTCTCTCTCTCTCTCTACTCTTGTGTCTGTCTCTGTCTGTCTCTCTCTCTTACATTTGTGTGTCTGTCTCTGTCTGTCTCTCTCTCTCTTACATTTGTTTGTCTGTCTGTCTCCCACTTTCTATCTCTCTTTCTTTTTGTTCTTCTCTAAATCTATCTCACTGTCTGTGTCTCTTTATCTTTCTTCTCTGTCTCTCTTTCTATCTCAGTTGGATACGTAGAATAAAATAAAGGCATCACCTATTTACACATCTCTGAAAGCCAACACATTACAATAACATATGTGACCCAGCACCACCGAAAGGGACATTAAGTCGCTGTGCTAGTTTCTCACAACAGGCTTGCAAAGTCAAAAAAATCACCGTTTGTCAATTTTGAGTTAAGGGTATTTTTGTGTTCTCTAACATATTATCTTTTATATTTATAAAGGATGCTCTTTAATATGGTCTCTAAATGGTCTTATAAGTGCTTTAAAACGAGTAGATCACTAAAAAATATTTTTCAGCTAGGCTAGACCTTAAACAGTGTTTTCTCAAAATGGCCGACGCTCACTCTACTAACTTTAAATGCTCATAATTTCTGGAACGGAAAAGATTCACACGAATAGTTCTTGTATCATTTGAATTGAGTTGTCCGAGGTTTTCAAAATGCATAGTTTTCTCAGAATGGTCAGTTTGGCACTTAATGTCCCTCTCGTGGTGCTGGATCACATATCTGCATTTGAATCACTCGACCTGCTACTAAGATATTCGTACAGCAATGCTGGATAATCCTGATATATTTGTAACAAAACGAAGACACCACAAATCAAGCTTTTGACCTCCAAAGTTAGTGGGGGGAGGGAGGGGGGGGGGGGGGGGGGGAAGAGG
This sequence comes from Phymorhynchus buccinoides, assembly GCA_017654935.2. Taxonomy (NCBI): domain Eukaryota; kingdom Metazoa; phylum Mollusca; class Gastropoda; order Neogastropoda; family Raphitomidae; genus Phymorhynchus; species Phymorhynchus buccinoides. The sequence goes on from CM065698.1 coordinate 21,532,277, forward strand.
GGGCCAAAATAGGACATTTTCCCCTTAAAGATCCACCAGATCACGTGTCAAAATCACGGGTTTCACGGGTTTTCCATTTTATAACTGGGAATAAATCTTGTTTTGACCAAGTCTGACTCCCATATGAATGGCCCCAAATTCAAACCGACACATCAGTTTAAAGAGCAGCCTCAATTTGGAGTTGGGGAAATTTGGATGTGGGTCACAGCTACCCCAAAGAAATCAAGGGACCTTAATCGTGGCGCGTCACTGGGTCTTTGAACCTTGTATAAGCTGATGCTAAATTCCATACCTTCTCGAAACTCAACTAGCACAGTGAGATGAATTGCCGCGCTTGTCTGGAAGAGGTGTTAGAGCTAAGAGGCTGGCGGATTTCAGAGAAAGGGTAAGGTCTCAATAGACGATCCATCAGATTGGAGATAAGTCACTCACTACACAGGCCTTTATTGGGTGGATGAGGGTGGGGATGAAGGGGTATCCATCCCTACACGGATACTGCTCCTTTATCAGTGACGCCTGGGGACTAAAAGATCGTCTCCGAGCTTTCAGAAGAAGCCATTCTTTACACACCCCATCACACACATGGCAACGTTCTCGTTACGCCCTGCCCCCAACGACGTAGCGTGGAATTCGGGCGTAAAGTAGTGAGAATGACTGTGATAATAGAATTAGGTCTAACGTGAGAAGCCCGTGCTGCTGCGGGTGTGTTATAGTAAAGTACTAGCGCAACGCCCCGTACCGGTAACGCCTAGTACCGGTAACGCCTTGTAAGGTAACGCCAAGTACCGGTACAGCTGAGTACTGGTTTCGCCGGGTCCGCAAAATATTGTATTTTTACTTTTGTGGCTGAAAATACAATTTTTTGACCCCTACCACATTCAAGGCCTACCGATCTCCATGACCTTGACCTTGACCTTGATTGGTATGCAATCATCAGAACAACCATAAGCCAAAGTACCTACATGCCAAGTTTGAAGTCCCTAAGACCAACGGTGTGGACGTTATAGCCCCTTAAAGATTTTCGGTTTTCAAGGTCATACGCCAAGGTGAAGGTCATGACGGCGATAATTTATGCGCGGATGCCTTCTCTCATGGTGACACGCCACCACACAAAACTGGAAACGATTCGGTAAAGCAGTTCGGGAGATATGCGTGGGAGAGTAAAACCCAATCATTAGACCCCTACCACTTTCAAGGCATACCGATCTCCCTGACCTTGACCTTGACCTTCATTGGTACGCCATCATCAGAACGGCCATAAGCGAAAGTACATCCATGCCAAGTTTGAAGACTCTAGGACCTGCGGTGTGGAAGTTATGGCCCCTTAACGATTTTCTGTTTTGAAGGTCATACACCAACGTCAAGGTCAGGATGGCGAAAAGTTTTGCACAGATGCCTTCCTCTCATGGGGACACACCACCACACAAAAATTTGAAGCGATTCGGTCAAGCGGTTCGGGAGATCCTTGGGACAGACAGAAAAAACAAACAAACAACAAAAAAAAGGAAACAAACCCGAACAGCTCGGATTTACTAACCGCAAGTGCGTGTGGAGCTGCGTGTGCCCCCCGCCCCCCCTCCCCACGACCCCTTGGCAAAGGTTTCCGAAAAGTAAGGACGGCATGACCTTCCGAGGGTGCCAAGGATGCTTGATGCCAAATTTGGTGTCGATCGGTTGAGAACTGTGGCCCCCTCCAGCCCACCCCCCTGAACACCCCCCCCCCCCCACACACACACACACACACACCCGACCAGCTAGTTTGTTATTGTAAAGTATGATGTTTGGTAATGTTGGTGTTAGTTTGCTATAGTATGATGTGTGAAGGTAATGTTGGTGTTAGTTTGTTATAGTAAAGTATGATGTGTGAAGGTAATGTTGGTGTTAGTTTGTTATTGTAAAGTATGATGTGTGAAGGTAATGTTGGTGTTAGTTTGCTATAGTAAAGTATGATGTGTGAAGGTAATGTTGGTGTTAGTTTGTTATAGTAAAGTATGATGTGTGAAGGTAATGTTGTGAATGATGTGTGAAGTAATGTTGGGTAATGTTGTTTAGTTTTTAAAAGTAAGTTTGTTATAGTAAAGTATGATGTGTGAAGGTAATGTTGGTGTTAGTTTGTTATAGTAAAGTATGATGTGTGAAGGTAATGTTGGTGTTAGTTTGTTATAGTAAAGTATGATGTGTGAAGGTAATGTTGGTGTTAGTTTGTTATATAGTAAAGGCATGTAAAATATGGTGTGTGAAGATAATGATGTGTGAATGTAATGTTGGTGTTAGTTTGTTATAGTAAAGTATGATGTGTGAAGGTAATGTTGGTGTTAGTTTGTTATAGTAAAGTATGATGTGTGAAGGTAATGTTGGTGTTAGTTTGTTATTGTAAAGTATGATGTGTGAAGGTAATGTTGGTGTTAGTTTGTTATAGTAAAGTATGGTGTGTGAAGGTAATGTTGGTGTTAGTTGTTATAGTAAAGTATGATGTGTGAAGGTAATGTTGGTGTTAGTTTGTTATAGTAAAGTATGATGTGTGAAGGTAATGTGGCTGTTAGTTTGAGGAGCACGGTAAAAAGGAAGCATCATGTCCTGTGAAGGTAATGTTAGCTGTTAGTTTGTTCCATGTAGTAAAGTCTTCAGTGGCTGCTAATGATGTGTGAAGGTAATGGTGACGTCAGTTTGTTATTGTAAAGTATGATGTGTGAAGGTAATATTGGTGTTAGTCTGTTATTGTAAAGTATGATGTGTGAAGGTAGTGTTGGTGTTAGTTTGGTATAGTAAAGTATGATGTGTGAAGATTATAAAAAAAAGAGAATGACTGTGCTGCCCTTGGTAGGAGGAGCACGGGATAGCGTGGTGTGCTTCGTTCTCTGCTACGGACACATTGTGAGCATGCCCAAAACACACGTACGTACCGTCGACTCGGTGTGAAAAGGAAGCATCACTGGATCCTGCTGGAAAGGAAGTGCAGGGGCCATTTGAATTTTATAGCCTTTTACTTAGCTCTATAAACTGTTCTTGTGCCCGATTCGTTTTTGTTCAACCACTCGGGTCTCTCCGGTAATAATTTGTCGACCAGAAATCCGTCGACCAATTTGGAAAATGGTCGATCATTTTGGTCGACGGTTTTGGTCGAATGAATGAGCCGTCTCGCCTTCCATACCACGACCTCCCCAAGTTCTCCTCTAGACATTGAGCGCGCAGTGAGGACGCAGTGAGGACGTCTTCATCATCTGTAGCTGGAGGCCTTGTATAGTGAGTGTGTGCAAGGTTTCACCGTAACCGCTTGACAGGATCATAAAGTTATACAAATTTGTGGAAACGAGCTATATCTATCGATCAATGTATAATACAAGTTTGCTTTGATTGAGGCCTACTGTATTGATGTACGTGCGCGCACGCGCGAGTGTGCATGCGTGTGGGTTTTGTGTGTGGTGTATGTAGGCCTCTAGCAGTACCCCAGTTATTATTTATTGGTCACAGAATTAAATAAAAAATGAAAATAATTATATATAAACACGATAAGGTTTACATTAGTACTGAGTATCATAAATAAAAACATTTTATTTTTTTTTTTTTTTGATTTTTTTTTATCAAACAGACAAACCTAGTAAACAAATAAAAGGCCAACAATTCTCATACATGGATACTGGAATTTATGTGGGTTTTTTTTTTTTATCACGCAGTCATGATTCTTTAATGCTTACAACTTGACCCTTGCAATGATTTGTTTCCTTTTTAATGTTAGGAAATAATGATCTATTGGCCTAATGCTACACATGCTAAAAAGGAATCCCCAGCATAACAAAAAAGCTTTTCTATTCCCAAGTAAGTTTGATGTAAAATTTAAGCTAAAAAAATGGCTGGCGTTGAAAGGGTTTTAAGCAGCACGCTAATAGACGATTTTCGAAAAAAACTAAAAACAAAACCAGAATGGGTGTTTTTTTTTTACGACAACATCGGATTGTCCCCCATGGACAAACGTAGAACAAACACAAGACGTTTATCCTACCAATTAATGAAAGGTCACTCGCGCAAACCGCGAAATTATGTTCCTTGGCTATTTGCGAACAATTTCCTATTCTCCAGAGGGACAACCAAGGTGTAGATACAGAAGGTACATGATTGTCAGGAGAGTTGTTGAAGGCACGATTTCTGGAACTGGGGAAGTCTCAGCACGCCCTCCCTCGGTCGACTTAAGGTAGACCCTGACGGATGAGTTTTTGCAAGAAACACGTCGAGATCACCAGAAAGACAGCCTTTTCAAGGATCGGAACACTCACTTTGCTTTGGTTTCCTAGAAATTAAACCGTCAAAACGGCGATTCCTCCTTGGCGGAGATGCAGGAAGTAACATTATTTCACCCAAAGAGAAAGCTCTTTTCTAATGGCCGCGAAATCGTCTTCACGAAATTTTCGCAATACAAGCATTTTTGTCTTTTCTTTTTAAGGAGAGATAAGCCATTTTGGATGGGGTGGGTGGAGGTCACTCATTGCGGTTGAAGCGGTTTTGGTTTTTTTGTAGTGCAGTAAAAAACCCATTGAGCTATTTCCTTTGTTGTGAGCAAAACTCCTTTAGATAAACTGTATACAATTTTTTTTTAAAGCACAAAAAAGCCTTGTAATGTGGAAATTTCGTGCAAACGATTTGGTCTAAACGCAGGCGGCCATCAGAAAAGAGACGGCACACGCCTTCTCTTTGGGTGAAATAATTTGACTTCCAGCATTTCCGCCATGGAGGAATCGCCGATTTGACGGTTTGATTTCTAGGAAACCAGAGCAAAGTGAGTGTTGCAATCTCTGTAAAGGGTGTTTTCCTGGTGATCTCGACGTGTTTCTTACAAAAACTCGTCCGTCAGGGTGCCCCTTTAAAGATCGGTCAGACATTTTCTGGTGGATGAGGATGGGCAAATTCTCCCGAGAGTTGTACTTTCCCCGTTTATCAGCGACGGCTGGGGACTAAAGGGTTGTCTCCAGCTTTCGATGAAATCCGTCTCTGATGAATCACTGCCTACTATTTCACGTTGTTGCTTTACAATGAGAGACTTAGTGCGATTTTTCTCACACCAGAGGGCATGACGCTCGTGTGGGGCTAATCCTCTCTATATTATTAGTTGGGGATAAAGAAAGAGAGAGAGAGACAGTGAGTGGTCCTACCATCACTCTCTCTCTCACTACGCCCAAGTAAGAAAATCGCGTGATAAGTCCCTATTGCATTGACTGCCCTCTGGCGTGAAAAATATCGCCATAGGTTGACCATTTCAGAAGAAGAAGAAAAAAAAATGTATGTACAAATTAGCTATCTGATTATAATAACCATTTCATTATTAGTTTACTTCTAAGGCCGTGAACCTGAAACTTTATCAGACATGGCGTACGGTTGATGATGAGATGGGAGTTCAGTGTCCTATTAGTAGAGGTGGGGGGAAAAACCGGTTTGAACCGAAACACCGGTGCTAAACTTTTGCGGTTCGAAAAACCGGTTCGACTTGCTGTGAACCGGTTTTTTTAACTGCAAACTGAAAGTAAGTTTTTCTTAGAATAACGCATTCTTTTAAAAAACCAACACTGATTCTCAGCGCAGATTGGGTGTTTGTAAACCAAGAGTAGCTGTTTCTAGTTCGTGGTGGTGTATGGCTTTGACTTTGACTGAGTGTTGAGTTGAGTGAGTTGTGTGTCATAAGTTTCTTTATTGTGTGTGTATGTGTGTTCGCGTGCGTGCGTGTGTGTGAATATTCTGACTACCTATAAATGTGTTTGCATAGGTAAAACTAGTGATGCGAGTACTGGTGAATAAAACCGGTTCAGTAAAACCGGTTCGCAGAGGGATAACCGGTTTAAAACCGGTTCGGATTTTTGAACCGGTTCTCAACTCTACCTATTAGGCGTAGGCTCTTAAGGACAGTATTCCTGAAGACGAAATCTTCTCGGTGAGGTGGTGATGGTGATGATGATGATGATGATGATGATGATGGAGTTGATGATGGGACAGGAATTCATGACGTGGCAGACGTCGTCGTAGATGATTCCGGCACTCATCAGATTCCAAAATGACCAGGGGACTGATTTTTCCGCATCTGGACAAATGTTCGGATTTCTTTCCTTTTGTAAATGACAAGGTGGTATGCGTAAATAAAGACATTGATATGGTCTATATATATATAGTTTGCTTTGATAAATCTTTTCTGTGTCCAATGTCTTTATTTGTGTACCTCAGAAACAAAACTAGTTAACGTTAACTTTGAGTAATGTACCGTGTTAAAAAAATAAAATTATTTTTTTATATATATACTGGGGGATTCTTTTTATTTTTATTTTTTATTTTTTAAATTTTATTTTATTATGTGGACTCAATAGTCCAAACGAATTATCAAACACACACACACACACACACACACACACACACACACACACACACACACACACTGCAACACAATCTAATTATACACACAGAATGTGGGTCACAACAATGACGTCAAGAAAAGTTACATGTTGTATTTGTTACGTCAAGTTTGTTCTACTGTCTGTCCCGCGTCCAAGGCCAAAAGCCGAAATACTGGGAATAGTCTACATTCTTTCTTGTTAGTTTTCATTCTTTTTTTGTTCTGCTATATATATATATCTATATATCTATATATATATATATATATATATATATATATATATATATATATATATATATATATATATATATATATATATATATATATATAGCATGAAAGAAAAATCTCAGTGAATAGCCAGCTCCGTACCCCTACTCTGAAGGACTGAAAAGTTAGTGCATTTGAAATGCAGAATAGTTTGCTTTGATAAAGCTTTTCTGTGTCCAATGTCTTTATTTGTGAACCTCAGAAACAAAACCAGTTAACGTTAACTTTGAGTAATGTTCCGTGTTCCAAAAAAAACCCAAAAACAAAAACAAATATATAAAAAAAAATAAAAAAAAATAAAAATAAAAATTATATATAATTGTGCTGATTTACTTTTTCTCCCAATGGGGGAGGGACAGTGCCTTATGCAAAGTCTTTGCATAAATGTCTTTATTAAAGCAAACTATATATATAAGAGGAAAGATTAATGGTGTGGTTGTTTTTTCTTCTTCAATTCTTGTACGTTTATATTATACTTCGAAGAAGGAAAGCGCATCAGTCTACCTGATCCAGGCACACCTCTCTACATTCCTCCTCACCGGGAGTATGTTGGTGTTTACTACGATTTCTATGACCTCCCCTATTGAATCCTTCACTGGATCCACCAACATGGCATCCCATCTCTTCTACTCTCTTCGAGGGATTGTAATTTTAGAACATTATTATTTTTGAAATTTTACACAAGATTTTTATCATTTCTTTTGAATTAAGTGCTGGTTTGCTTTTATTGTGGACTTTCAATCTGGTGCAAAGAGGACAACCTTTCTCTTGGAGAAAGTCTTCTAGCTCAGTTTGAATGTTCACCGTTGACATTCTTTGCAGGCCGATATGCAGACTGAAGAGTCTTTCTCAAAGACGAAACAGCTGTGTTTGCATAGGCATTGTCTATTGGGAGAAAAAGTAAATCAGCACATTATTTTCTTTTATTCTTTTCAGAACACAGAACAAATCGTAAAGTTGAAATTAACTTTATTGAGTTTCTTTCTTAGGTTCACAAACTTATATATTGGACACGAATAAGGTTTTATTAAAGCAAACTATATATATAAGAGGAAAGATTAATGGTGTGGTTGTTTTATCTTCTTCAATTCTTGTGCGTTTATATATATATATATATAAATAGAACAAATAGGCTACGCCTAATAGGCCACAAAACTCCTATCTCATCATCAATAAATAAATATATAGCAGAACAAAAAAATAATAAAAACTAACAAGAAAGAATGTAGACTATTCCCAATATTTTGGGCTTGGACGCGGGACAGACAGTCCCGTCTTTTGTCATACGTCTTCATCAGTCTTGTTTTTGTTTTAATTATATATATATATATATATATATGTGTACGCATGTATGTGTTTATGATTGGAGATGTTTGTGTATGGGAATGCATGCATGAGTTTATCTGTGCATGCATGTACTGGAAACTAATTTTAGGCATTAGCTTTAAATGGAGTATGACTATGGCGAGTCCTTTAATATTTTGTGTGTGTATGAAGAGGCGTGTGTCTGTGATGCGCATATGTGTAATAATGGGCGAATATGTTGGCGTGTGTATTTGCGTATGAGTGAGCATAGACTAAGTGGTTGTATGTTAAACACAAAGGAGCCTATATTGTAACTTTTAATGTTGGCACTGAAGATAGTCTTAAAATTACAGAGGGGAGAGAGAGAGAGAGAGAGAGAGAGAGAGAGAGAGAGAGAGAGAGAGAGAGAGAGAGGGGGGGGGGTTGATTGCCCAAATCGATTAAGTCATGTGTTACCCTAAATACTACATAATCATTACCTAAAGATTGCTGACGTAATTTTTGTACGTAATTTAGAATATGACGATTCACCTTTGGTCATGTGTTCCTAGGAATAAGGCAGACGCCGAAACGTTAGGACATTAAATAAACTAAAAGAACCAAAATTGCTTGTCTTGGAATTAAATGTTTTATTTTATTATTTGCATAGGGCACTGTCCCTCCCCCATTGGGAGCAAAAGTAAATCAGCACATTTTATTATTAATTTATTATTATTATTTTTTTTGTTTTGAACGCAGAATATTTCATAACTTTAACTTGTTTCTGAAGTTCATAAATTCATACACTAGATACAGAAAAGTCTTATCAATGCGACATTTCAAATGCAACAACTTTTTAGTCCTACAGAGTTGTGTGGAGTGGGAAGTTTGGCTTGTGCGGCTGTTATCTTTTTCTCTCTCTCTCTCTATATATATATATACATATTTGGGTTTTTTAATTTTTCATAACTAAAAACGACATCCTCTTTAAAACGTATCGGAAAAGCATGTGAATGCACCCCATTTCAACATTGCTTGTGTAGTTTTAAAAGATCTGCCAGCAAGACAGTCAGTATCATTTCAGAAAATACTTTTTTTTCCCCTTTATCACAGCATATTAAAGTGCTCGATCCTTGGATTAAATAATATTGCTTCATCATCAAACATAAATTAAGTAGTTGCAACAGCGTCTGAATATTCGCATTTCTTTCGGACGTCAGTGTAATTGTAATGAGAATGGACGCTGGTAGATTTTGTTTATTTAATTAATTAATTTATTTAGAAGATTTCTATAGCGCATACTATAGCTCTATGCGCGCACCCCCCCCCCCCCCCCCCCCCCCCCCCCGAGCTCTTTGATGTCTGCACACGAGCAATGTTATGCAACGGTGCGCTCTTTTCTGGAGTCTGGAGGGAACGCGTGGCGTGACAACTCTCGATACTCGGACCTCATTTCAAGCACGCGGACACCCACGGGAACGTCTAGTTATGCAGCTATGACACTATTTACCAGCAGGGGGTGCTGAACTACCACAGTAGCAAGATGACTGGAACAACGTTCTTCCCACGCGCCTATTGATGATGATGATGCGCAGCTGAGAGAGCGGTAGCTGACGATGCTTGGATGTACTAAATTAAAATCCCAAACCAGGTTTAATTAATACATTTACAAGATCTGAGAACATGAATCTACAAGATCGCGTCGTCACTTCTAATCTACGCTCCAATCCCCCTTTTCGTTTGTTTCCTCACGTCTTTTAACACACAAACATTTTCTACCCGCGTTCCTTGACAAGGTATTAGATGTAAGGTAAGAGGAAAGGTTACTTCAAAACAAAGCAAAAATGTCTGTGTGAGAGATAGGGACAAGGGAGAGAGAGAGAGATAGAGAGGGGGGAGAGAGAGAGAGAGAGAGAGAGAGAGAGAGAGAGAGAGAGAGAGAGAGAGAGAGAGAGAGAGAGAGAGAGAGAGAGAGAGAGAGGGAGGGTGTGTGTGTGTCATTGAGGCTCAACTCTTTCTCTTCTCTCTCTTGCCTTTAGGTTTGTTTCTGCTGTATGCCATTTATGTCATACCTACGTGTGTGTGTGTTGGCTTTTTATTGCATTTTTGTTTGAACGCGTTATGAATGCTAACGTGTGTGTGCGCTTCGATTTGATTTCTATCAAGATTCAGCGCCGTATAAATACTGTATGTTGTTGTTGTTGTTCTTGTTGTTGTTGTTGTTGTAAAGAGAGAAGACAGAAATAGAGGGTGACAGATAGAAGGGATGTGGGGGCAAAGAGAGAGAGAGAGAAACACGAGAGAGAGAGAGAGAGAGAGAGAGAGAGAGAGAGAGAGAGAGAGAGAGAGAGAGAGAGAGAGAGGGGGGGGGGGGCACACGCACAGAAAAAGAGAGAGACAGATACACAGAACAAACCCAAAAACAAACAAAGCCCCAAGTAAGCAACAAAACCAACAACAGCAACAACAACAGCGACAGCAACCCCCCCCCCCCCCCCCCCCCCCCCCCCCCCCCCAACAAAAAAGAAGAAAAAAATTTAAAAAATGATAAAATGAATCAGGAGCCAAACCACCCTCCCTAGCGAGACGTTTCGATTCCAGACGACAGGAAGACGAATGCCTCTACTTGCCTTCACAGACGCTGAAGACAGAATTTTGCTAAGGAAAGAAAAGTCTTAGCGAACATTCTATCTATCTATCCTATCCATCCGCCGAAAGTTTTAGCGAAGAGAGAGAGAAACAAGAGAGAGAGAGAGAGAGAGAGAGAGAGAGAGAGAGAGAGAGAGAGAGAGAGAGAGAGAGAGAGAGAGAGAGAGAGAGAGAGAGAGAGAGCAGAAAGAAAGAGATGGGGGCAAAGAGAGAGAGAGAGACGAGAGAGAGAGAGAGAGAGAGAGAGAGAGAGAGAGAGAGAGAGAGAGAGAGAGAGAGAGAGGGAGGGAGAGAGAGAGAGAGAGAGAGAGAGAGAGAGAGAGAGAGAGAGAGAGAGAGAGAGAGAGAGAGAGAGAGAGAGAGAGAGAGAGAGAGAGAGAGAGAGAGAGAGAGAGAGAGAGAGGGAGAGGCACACGCACAGAGAAAGAGAGAGACCGATACACCAGAAGAAAAAAAGAAAGAACAAGGGCGTCGCCGAGCGGCAGACATGTCCGTCACCAGCAATGCCACGCACTTGCGACACCCCGTAGAGTGTCACATCCTGACACAAAATTGGAAGGGATTCTGTCTTCTAGTTCACGAGATACAGCTTGAAGAAGAAACATATAGCGCAAAGAAGGAAATTTCGGTTTTCAAGGTCACACTTCAAGGTCAAGGTCAGCATGGTGATAATTTATGCTCGGATGTTTTCTTCTCTAGGGTATACAGTACTACACACAATCTGAAGCGTTTCTGTCAAGTACCAATGTGGAAAATATGGCTTAAAACCCAATGTGTAGACCCCTACCACTTTCAAGGCCTACGGATCGCCCGGACCGTGACCTTGACCTTGATCGGTATGCCACCATCATAACGGGCATAAGCCAAAGTACCTTCATGCCAAATTTGAAGACTCTAACACTAACGGTGTGGGAGTTATGGCCCCTGAAAGATTTTCGGTTTTCAAGGTCGTACGCCAAGGTCAAGGTCACGACGGCAATATGGTTTGCGCGGATGCCTTCCTCTCATGGTGACACACCAGCACACAAAATTTGACGTGATTCTGTCAACCCGTTCGAAAGATATCCTTGGGACAGACAGAAGGAGAAAAAAATGACCCTCCGATTTTCAGGCTCCAGCGATCTTTTTGACCTTGACCTTGACCTTGATCGGTATGCCATCATCAGAACGGGCATAAGCAAAACCACCTTCATACCAAGTTTCAACATCCTATGCTGATCGGTGCCCGAGATATGGCTAAAAATAGATTTTCGGTTTTCAAGGTCGTACGTCAAGGTCAAGGTCACGACGGCAAAATGATTTACGCGGATCTCTTCCTATTAAGGAGGCACACCTGCACACAAAATTTGACGCGATTCGGTCAAGCGGTTCGGGAGATATCCTTGGGACAGACAGGAAACCCCCCCCAAAAAACAACAACAAACAAACAAACAAACAAAAATACAAATAACCAGCCCATCGCAATAGTCCGTCTTGGTGACGGACTAAAAACAGCTCCAAGTAAACAACAACAGCAGAGAGAGAGAGAGAGAGAGAGAGAGAGAGAGAGAGAGAGAGAGAGAGAGAGAGAGAGAGAGAGAGAGAGAGAGAGAGAGAGAGAGAGAGAGAGAGAGAGAGAGAGAGACACACAAAAAGAGAACAAACAGACGAGCGAACAGATGTCAATGACTAGGCCATTCTATCTATCTATCCTATCCATCCGCCCGAAAGTTTTAGCGATGACGCTTCTGGAAGACAGAAGATTTACGTAAAGCGATTCATTCTCTACATATATATTATATTATATAGCAGAACAAAAATAAAGAAAACACAACAAATGGATATAACTGTTAAAAGATTTATTAACATTGCAAATATTTCGAGACCATGTCTCTTCCTCGGTGCAAAGCCTCCAAATGCCCTTTATGCAATTATATTATATTATATATTCTTTCTTTGGGAACTGATGGCTGGTGGCTAAGGCATTGTCCCAAGATTAAGAACTGGTCAACCCCCAAAAGACTACGTGTCCCTAAAGCCAAGGGGCCACACACGCGTAAAATCGTATGGGGCTGCGATGCGATTGAGTCACGTGAGTCAACGTCAACTACTTCCGTCTGAAAATAAGTCTGCCAATTTCGCTCACTATGCTAAAGACAGTCACGTGTCAAAATCACGGTTTTCACGTGTTTTCCCTCTTATAGCTGGTAAGAAATCTTATTTTGACCAAGTGTTGCTCCCATACAAATGTTCTCATGCACGAAAACGAGACATCACTTTAAAGAGCAGCCTCGATCGTATGCGAGGAATGTCTGAATGTGGGCCACACCGACCCAGAAGAAACCAAGGGACTTAATCCAGCCGGCTCTGCGTGACATTCACGTGACTCGTGACTCACATCGTCAAAATCGCATCGTATTCAGGTCCGATTCGTATGTAGTGTAGCAGGTCGTTAACACTCCCATCACACATGCTACATTTTCGCTTACACGACTCCCTCCGCGATCATCCAGATCGTGGCTGATCGTAGCACGGTCGTGGCGTAGCGTGGCGTACCACAGTCGGGCGTAACGTGGTAGGAGCGTGATGGGGTCTTGGTAGCAGCGTGGAGAGCGTGTGGTAGGCTGTGTTCGCACCACGCGAATTTTGAACATGATCGAAGAAAAAGAAAAACAGAAAGAAAGAAAGAAAGAAGAAGAAGAAGAAGAAGAAGAAGAAGAAGAAGAAGTAAAGAAGAAGAAGAAGAAAAAAGAAGAAGAAGACGAAGACGACGACGAAGAAGAAGAACAACAACAAGAACAACACCAGCAAGAAGACGACGTCGACAACGACGACGACGACGACGACGACGACGAAGAAGAAGAAGAAGAAGAAGAAGAAGAAGAAGAAGAAGAAGACGACGACGACGAAGACGACGAAGAAGAAGAAGAACAACAACAACAAGAACAAGAACAACACCAGCAAGAAGACGACGTTGACGACGACGACGACGACGACGACGACGACGACGACGACGAAGAAGAAGAAGAAGAAGAAGAAGAAGAAGAAGAAGAAGAAGAAGAAGAAGAAGACGACGACGACGACGACGACGACTACAACGACGAAGAAGAAGAAGAAGAAGAAGAAGAAGAAGATGTTGATGTTCTATTTTACGTTTGCTTAAAATATGCAACTTCAACAAGCACTGTCAAATTGAAAAGTGTCTTGCTTAACGATAGCGATCACTTTGCGACTCAACATTATTTTGCGATTCAAAATGGCCATGCTAAGCATGAAATAAAATGCAGTTGCATTTTTCAAGTGACAAATTCCCAGACATATCATGATATATACTGGTCCAGAGGCAGGATAAAAGAAGACGAAATATCGATATTTCAGTATACGATGTATCACATAGAAATTCCAGAGAAAAAAAAAGTTTTCACAACACGAAAGTTTGGAACTCCCTAGACATATATTTATCTTTCATAATAACTATGGAGTTGAAGATTGTCTTAAAGGTGGACCCTGATGGATGAGATTTTGCAAGAAACACGTCGAGATCACAAGAAAGACAGCATTTTTCAAGGATCAGAACACTCACTTTGCTCTGGTTTCCTAGAAATCAAACCATCAAAAACGGCGATTCCTCCTTAGCGCAGATGCCGGAGAGAGAAGCCATTTTTGGAAGAATTGGGTGGAGGTCACTCATTGTGGTTGAAGCTTTTTCTTATTAGTAGTGCAGTGAAACATGCTTAGATCTATTTTCTTTGTTGTGAGCGAAACTCCTTTTGGTAAACTGCATAAAACAAATGAAAAAGAAAAAGAAAAAAAAGGCTTGTATTGTTGAAATTTCGTGCAAACGATTTGGTCTAAACCCCGGCGGCCATTAGAAAACAGAAGGCGCCTGCCTTCTCTTTCAATGAAATAATTTGACTTCCAGCAACTCCGCCAAGGAGGAATCGCCGATTTGACGGCTTGATTTCTAGGAAACCAGAACAAAGTGAGTGTTGCAATCTCTGTAAACGGTGTTTTTCGACGTGTTTCTTGCAAAAAAAACTCACCCGTCAGGGTGCCCCTTTAAGATTGATATCAAGCGTATCGTGTACCTAGAGCGTACAGACGCTAGATCAACCAGCAACGCGGCAGCATTTTCGAGTCCAGTGTTCTTGCAGGTAGGAACAAACAGACAAACACCCCTGAAACTAAACTCCGATCAAACAGTCTTCACCTGCACTTTACACTACCCCTGCGGCAGCGAAGATCTCAACTATAGCTTCCTGCACTATTGACAGCTAGAAAAAAGCAGGCTTATGGCAGCTTTGCTAGCTCCAGTGACCTTGACCTTTGACTAATGACCTTCATTTTCGAACCTGGCCTATACATATCCTCAATACCTATCCGCATGCAAAATGTGAGCCTCTTAGGTCGCTCCGTTTAAACGGTATCGTGTTGACGTTCCGAGGGGAGCCCTCGGAGGAGGAGGACCTCACTCACGCTGGCTTTGCTGTTTAGACATCATTGTCGTCAGGTGTAGAGCGGCACAGTGGTA
>CM065698.1:21559856-21567356 GCA_017654935.2 Phymorhynchus buccinoides
TATTTTCAGTTGCAAGCAGCATGGTTAGTTTGAACAGTGAAGGTTGGTTATAATATTTACTTGGGATATATCTGTCTCTCAAATCCTGATAACGAGGGCAATGTAATACAAAATGGATTTCAGTCTCAAACTGAGAGGTACAAAAGGGACAGGACAAATCATTATCTGTGACATTTCTGTAAAAACGACGCTTGTGTACATTTAGTTGAGAAACACCTAATCTCAACCTGATCAAACAGATTCTGGCTTTAAGATGATGAACGATCTGCAAGTAAGGGGATAAAATAAGATCACTTTTAAATGTACGGTAAAGCTGAAAACGATCGCTTTGCTCCATTGCGTTAGACCATTGCATTTTATATTCATAAACTAACCTATTTCTTAATGTTTTCAAAAAAGCTTTCTCATCCCCAACCCCCTGATTTTCCCACACTTCATTAAAACCATGTTTGTACAGAAAGAAACAAATTGTGGAAGCCCAGGTGTTCCTGTTGCTATTGTGATAATGTAGTAACATTTTATAAGATGTGTATGGCAGTCGGTCTGAAGGAATTTTCAAAATTCTTAGCCAGAATTTAATACTTTTAGAGAGAGAGAGAGAGAGAGAGAGAGAGAGAGAGGAGAGAGAGAGAGAGAGAGAGAGAGAGAGAGAGAGAGAGAGAGAGAGAGAGAGAGAGAGAGAGAGAGAGAGAGAGAGAGAGAGAGAGGGAGAGAGAGAGAGAGAGGGAGAGAGAGAGAGAGAGAGAGAGAGAGAGAGAGAGAGAGAGAGAGAGAGAGAGAGAGAGAGAGAGAGAGAGAGAGAGAGAGAGAGAGAGAGAGAGAGAGAGAGAGAGAGAGAGAGAGAGAGAGAGAGAGAGAAGAGAGAGAGAGAGAGAGAGAGAGAGAGAGAGAGAGAGAGAGAGAGAGAGAGAGAGAGAGAGAGAGAGAGAGAGAGAGAGAGAGAGAGAGAGAGAGAGAGAGAGAGAGAGAGAGAGAGAGAGAGAGAGATGGACAGAGAAAACGAAAACAAACTGTTATTTATTTAACCAGGGAACGTGAGATAAGCAAGTCACATGCCTTTTTTCCACCCAGCCCTTGAGACAAATAAAGTACATCAAACAAGAAAGCTAAATACAGAATGAAAGAGAGAGAGGGGGGGTGATGGAGAGAGAGAGAGAGAAAGAGAGGGGGGAGATGGACAGAGAGAGAGAGAGAGAGGGGGGGAGAGAGAGAGAAATAGAGATGGACAGAGAGAGAGACAGAGAGGTGTGGGGTGGGGGCTTGGGGTGGGGGTGAGGTTGGGCTTTGTATGCTGGAGGGGACATGATAAATGGCGTGTCGGTGAGAGAGCAGTTAGATGAAGACACAGACAAGAAGTGGCATTAAAAGTTTGGAGGAAGACAAAAAGAAATAAAGAAATAAAGAAATAAAGTGAAAACCAATAGAAGAGTATTTGAGCCAAACCGCCATTACTACGACCGTGTTTCTACGCTTACCATGTAATAATCACTTTGGAATGTTGACCCTGTGTGTGTGTGCGCCGCGCCAAGTGTGTGTGTGTGTGTGTGTGTGTGTGTGTGTGTGTGTGTGTGTGTGTGTGTGTGTGTGTGTGTGTGTGTGTGTGTGTGTGTGTGTGTGTGTGTGTGTGTGTGTGTGTGTGTGTGTGTGTGTGTGTGTGTGTGTGTGTGTGCATGATGTATGTATGTGTGTGTATGCACGTGTTAGTCTGTCGTTAGTGTGTGTGCGTGCGCGCGTGTATGCAGATGTATGTGTGTGTGCGTGTGTGTGTGTGTGTGTGTGTGTGTGTGTGTGTGGTGTGTGTGTGCGTGTGTGTGTGCGCGTGTGTGTGTGTGTGTGTGTGTGTGTGTGTGTGTGTGTGTGTGTGTGTGTGTGTGTGTGTGTGTGTGTTGTTGTGTGTGCATGTGCATGATGTGTGCATGTGTGTGTGTATGCACGTGTTAATCTGTGTTAGTGTGTGTGCGCGCGCGTGTGTGCAGATGTGTGTGTGTGCGCGTACACGCGCGCACGCGTGCGTTTCTTTCTGTGGTGCTTGCTGCTTGTTGTGTTGGGGGATGTGTATATGCAGTCTACATCTGGAACTTCATCTTGTTGATGTCCTCTGCCCCGATTTTAGATCGGGCAAATGAGTCTGAGTTTGTCGTGTGGTTTTTCTCTGTCTGTCCCAAAAGATTGTTGTCCGAGTATATCTCCCGAACCGCTTGACAGAATCGCTTCACATTTTGTGTGTGTGTGTGTGTGTGTGTGTCTCCAAGAGAGGAAGGCCAAAATGCATTTAATTTAATTACTATTGTCGTGACCTTGACCTTGACGCTCGACCTTGAAAACCTAAAATATTTAAGGGGGTCATAACGTCTACACCGTTGAGTCTTAAAACTTGGCATGTATGTGCACTGGCTTGTGGTGATTCTGATGATGGGCAACCGATCAAGTTCAAGGCCATTTATGTGTATCACCCAAAGGATGCAAGGAGATGTTTGCAATTAGAGTCGGGGCTAAGATGTGAGGGGCAGGGCAGGTACAGGGCGGGGCAGGTACAGGGCGTAACGGGCAAAGGAAACCTGCCGCTCGGCGATGCCCTTGTTATTGTTGTTGTTGCTGTTGTATCCTGGCTTAACCCTTTCGCCGCCAGCCATTTGTCAGCAAAAAAAGAACCATTAAACTTAACTGGGTACCAAAAAAAACCCACCTGCAATATTGCTGATTCCTCTGTGACATATATAACATTAGGCCTATCCTTACCTCCCAAAATTTAGAAAATAGGGTTTTGGGATAACAGGCCCTGATTTGATGCCTTTTAGTGACATGGGTTTTACATCATTGTGGTGCTAAAATGTGACTTTGGCGATGAAAGGGCTAAAGACTTCAGGGATCATCCCAACTGCCAAAGCACTTGAACCACTATGGTGCAAATACACCAGCTAGGGATGCGAACATTACGCGTGTGACCGTTTTTGATTAGTCCGCCACGTGTTGCCACACTCCGACTTCGGAGAATCTTGGACCGGTGATTTTATGCTGGGAGCTTGTCATAGCAAAAGACAATCCCCGCATAACTATGCAGAACAAAACACCATTTCGATGTAGCCTTGGTGTTCTAGCTTATGGCAATTGGTCTGACACAGCCTTATGCCAATGCGAACGTCATCTTGTTATTAGGAAGTCTCGTCTTAATTCGTTGCCTGTAAGCTTACTGAGCTAGGCAGTTTCGTGCCGTATGTGGTTCTGATGCGAGATAATACAGGAAATAAGATAGTAAAAGAGGCAAAGCCTGCAAGGCTCACGTCTGATTTTTATTACTATAGCAGGCATGGGAATTCCCATGACAATTCCCATGCCTGTATAGAGAGAATACTGTTATGTAGACACTTGTGCATCTGAAAACATAATTAATTTTTATTTTACTGTGTAAATTAAAATTATTTCTATGCACCCCTACCCCTTTCTTTAAAATTTAATTATATGTATGCGCATGTAACAGTGAAGCCCTATTTTTATTTTTGGCAAACAAGTAAAATTGAAAAGCATATTGACCAAGCTTTCAGAAAAAACATAGTGACCAATCCCCCCCCCCCCGCCGGCCTACGGACACCTGTAGTAGGCCTAGTCTTTGCCTGTGGGTCTAAGCCTCTTACTCTTAGAAAATTAATAATTGAAGTTGCGTGATCTGTTACTGTTTTAAACTGATCGTTCATGCGATGAAAACGTGTTCCACATCATCTACATTTCTGTAAGATATTTTATATTAGTCCTAATATTTTATTTTCGTTTCGTTAATTCTCCCCCCCCCCCCCCCCCCCTCCCCCTCTGCCACAAAGCAAAGGTCAAGGTCACAGCCAGCAAGCTCATCCATGTTTATCTTCCCCTGTACAGTCTTTGCTCGTGGTGATCAATCGTCTAGGACTAACAAAGGATTCGTACGTCGAAGGCAGTGAAATCGACGAACCCTGGATTTTCCGTATATTTTTTTTCAAGACTGAAATGAATGTGGGCTAAATGTTAAGTACGTCGTCTTGATTATGAGGTAAGGCATGGACTCTAGGCCTAGGCCTTGTTGCCGGAAGTGCAGTAGGCTAAGTTGTGCGCAGAGATGATGTGCAAATGAACACGAACAACCGTTACTCAAAGGCGCAAATAAAGCTAAACAACCGGGCCGTCAACGCACACACTCGGTACATCCATTTGTTACAGAAAATATAAGTTGACGACGTTAAAATGTACCTATTTGTACACACCTGAAGTCTTGTGTTTCTTTTTAAAGAGCGTTTTTGTATATCTAATGGAGAGTCTTCTTTCCAGTATGTATCTCCTACTCGGTACAACACAACAGTTACAACAAATGATTTTCTTTCTTTTGTTCCTTACCGATGTATCTGACTGCTTTGATCGCCATGACTTGAAGGCTCACGTCAAAATCAAGTATCCTGCTAACTTTAACCCTCTATCATCTTATGTTTTTTTGAGAAAATGACAACGTTAAAGTTTCAGTGGAGAGTGAGAGTCTTTAGTTTGAAGAGTGTGACTGAGTCAAGGTTCAAGGTTGCACAACCTTATCTTTATTTTGTTCTTTATCAATGTATCTGACTGCTTTGATCGTCGTGACTTGAAGGCTCACGTCAAAATCAAGTATCCTGCTAACTTTAACCCTCTAACGCCTTATATGTTTAGAGAAAATGACAACGTTAAGGTTTGAGTTAAGGTTAAAGGTCGGGGCCACGGACGCAACACACACACACACACACACACACACACACACACACACACACACACACACACACACACACACACACACACACACACACACACACACACACACACACACACACAAACCGAACATGTACGATACTATAGACTCACTTTGTTTTAAAAAACGACGTGAGCCAAAAATGTATGTACATTTTGCTTGAAGCAATTTGGGCAGTGGTGTGTAGCGTGTCATCTGTCATCGTAGCCATCGTCTCAGTCATTATATTATATTTATTATTACTACGATACGACCTTTTAGTGTTGGAAGCTGCCAGCAGTGAGTTCTAGGATTGAATTACTTCAGCTCATTAAGGAAATCATGTACAGTAAATACATTGTCGATGGCTTGAAGTCAAAACGGACTGTCTTTAGATAGTCCAAATTGACATATTATTGAACTTAGTACGAAAACCAAGAACTTGTTAATACAAGTTATTAGTTTTCGTACTAAAAAAAGGACTGCACAAATATAAAAAGCAAAACCCCCTTTATATATTTCGTTATTTATTACTTTATAGATTTCTTTATATATTTCTTTATTTATTACTTTATAGATTTCTTTATATATTTATTTATAGATTTCCCCTTTATATATTTCTAAAGATAGTTCGTTTTGACTCCAAGCCATCGTGTAACTGTGGTTGTACTTTAGCCTAATGTTCGGCCCTCACAGCAGCTGTCTAGACAGACAGAGAGACAGTCAGAGAGAAAGAAATACATAGATAAAGAAAGAGAATACCAGACAGAGAGAGAGAGAGAGGCGGAGAGACAGGGACAGAGACAAAGAGAGAGCGAGGCAGAGGCAGAGACTAATTGGCACTCATGAGAAGTTCTAATAATGCTTTGATGTTTAAGGAAAATAACAGTTGGTTGTTGCTGGTTTTTTGTTTCTGAATCAGTACGAAGAATTTCTCAAATTGACTAAACATCATCTTCCAAACTTCAGTAAATTTGAG
The DNA here is from genome assembly GCA_017654935.2 of Phymorhynchus buccinoides. Taxonomy (NCBI): domain Eukaryota; kingdom Metazoa; phylum Mollusca; class Gastropoda; order Neogastropoda; family Raphitomidae; genus Phymorhynchus; species Phymorhynchus buccinoides. Next base: position 21,565,556 of record CM065698.1, read on the forward strand.
AATAAGAAAAAGGTGCATGCAAAATTCGGGACATTTTGCAAATGTTGTTGTTGAAAATTTGCAAATCACTGAGTGAGACAGTAAGTTTGTAAATTTACTGAAAAAGTCAGGACATTTCCAAATGTACTTGTTTTGTAAATTTATGCAAAAAACTAATTTGCAAATTTGCTAATTTTGTTGTTGTTGAAAAGTTGCAAATCAGCTGAGTGAAAAAGTAAGTGTGCAAAATTACTAAAAAATTCAGGACATTTCCAAATGTACTGGTTTTGTAAATGTACTGCAACATAAATTATGCAAAGCTTCATTTAAAGTTATTTGCCTTGTTCACTGTAAGTTATCAGTTACTGTTTAGATTTATGTACTTCTCTCTTTTGTTTTGTTTCCTCTTCTTGGTTATAAGAAACAAAAGGGCGGACGTTTAAAATTGAAGTCGATAGAAATGACCATTTTGTTTAGGAACAGCAACATGTACAAATAAATAATTTGCAAATTTGCTAATTTTGTTGTTGTTGTTGAAAAGTTGCAAATCAGCTGAGTGAAACAGTAAGTTTGCAAATTTACTGAAAAATTCAGGACATTTCCAAATGTACTGGTTTTGTAAATGTACTGCAACATAAATTATGCAAAGCCTCATTTAGAGTTATTTGCCTTGTTCACTGTAAGTTATCAGTTACTGTTTAGATTTATGTACTTCTCTCTTTTGTTTTGTTTCCTCTTCTTGGTTATAAGAAACAAAAGGGCGGACGTTTAAAATTGAAGTCGATAGAAATGAACTTTTTTTTTTTATAGGAACAGCAACAAGTACAAATATCTTAGATTATATTTTATTCTTCCTTTGTCTGTACTTCATCACAAACCCAAACTTGCGTGAAGAAAATGAAGGCACACTATATACCGCAACTACACATCTGTATTGTTGAAAGTCCGGGACTTTTCTGGTGTTGCACTGCATCCGGGCATTTCCTCCGGGATCGTTCCCACCATCTTTATTATCTATATTCGTCTGTTCCAGAGGAGGACGTTAAACGGATTTTCATTCAAGGCACATTATATACCGCAATTACACATCTGTATTGTTGAAAGTTAGGGACTTTCCTGGTGTTGCACTGCCTCCGGGCATTGCCTCCAGGCTCGTTCCCACCATCTTTATCTATCTACTAAATGTCCCATATGTGTCTGTTCCAGATCGGAGGACGTTAAACAGATTTTCATTAATTCACTCATTATATACCGCCTTTACGCATCTGTACTGTTACAACTTCGGGATTTTCCTGGTGTTGCACTGCCTCCGGGCATTGCCTCCAGGCTTGTTCCTACCATCATTATTATCTACTATAATGTCCCATATGTGTCTGTTTCAGACCGGAGGACGTTAAACAGATTTTCATTAATTCACTCATTATATACCGCCTTTACGCATCTGTACTGTTAAAACTTCGGGATTTTCCTGGTGTTGCACTGCCTCCGGGCATTGCCTCCAGGCTCGTTCCCACCATCTTTATTATCTACTATAATGTCCTGTATGTGTCTGTTTCAGACCGGAGGACGTTAAACAGAATTCCATCATCATCATAAAACAACACGAGTAAGACAAATACGTGAATCTTAGCATCATTCTGGTCACAAACTTCCAAGTAAGTAACCAGCCAACTATTTATTCCAAGGAGAAGATGTGCTACCGAGGCAAGAGTAATTCCTTAAGGTGGACCCTGACGGATGAGATTTTGCAAGGAACACGTCGAGATCACCAGAAATATAGCATTTTCGAGGATCGGAACACTCGCTTTGCTCTGGTTTCCTA
>CM065698.1:21574856-21587356 GCA_017654935.2 Phymorhynchus buccinoides
GCCAAAGCCCCCAAAGCATGCCGCTGAATAGCGCAAATAATTATGTTCTTAGCTAATCATGATCTACTGTGTTCCACAAAGTGACAAAAACACATAATGAAAAATAGCGCGTAGTGTGGGGAAATAAAAACTGCATAAGTCGCTCAGCATAGTTTTGAACAAAAGCAAACAAAATAATGGTCAACAACCCTTGAAATATTAAATTTATCTGAGTATTGGTCTCTATTTAGTGCAATTCTACCAATGCCAAAAAGATCAAATCATAAAAAAATCTAAATCTGAAGGATTTTTTAGTCAAATTGATAATTTTTTAAACTCATTCCAGACGAATTCCGAGTATAGGGGGAGGGAGAGAGAGAGAGAGAGAGAGAGAGAGAGAGAGAGAGAGAGAGAGAGAGAGAGAGAGAGAGAGAGAAGAGAGAGAGAGAGAGAGAGAGAGAGAGAGAGAGAGAGAGAGAGAGAGAGAGACGAGAGAGAGAGAGAGGAGAGAGAGAGAGAGAGAGAGAGAGAGAGAGAGAGAGAGAGAGAGAGAGAGAGAGAGAGAGAGAGAGTGAGAGAGGGTGAGAGAGAGAGAGAGAGCAATGAACAATATGAACAATATGTTTAATGTCTATAGGCCACTGGCCCTTAGAAAGACCAAAGTCATACATAGACACGCATATACATAAAGTACTGGCACATTCGGACATCAATGGACAGATATCACTGAAAGTTTGAAGACACGCAATGGGGCTTGATGTCCTAGAGCATTTTGACATTATGCGTTATCATCATTAGATTTTCTTTTGCGAATAGCATGAAAGAGAGAGAGAGAGAGAGAGAGAGAGAGAGAGAGAGAGAGAGAGAGAGAGAGAGAGAGAGAGAGAGAGAGAGAGAGAGAGAGAGAGAGAGAGAGAGAGAGACAGAGACAGAGACAGAGACAGAGACAGAGAAAGATAGACAGAGAGTGAGAAATTATGTTCAATGAGAAATCACACATTAGGGATGATTATGGTTATTCAGAAAAAAAAGTAAAGTTGTCAATAAACCAAAACAAAGCAATACTCTCATCTATGTCAGATGTTTTGCTAAAATAGTGCATCTTGAATGTCACACTTCAAACGACTCTAAATTCCAAACCAACAAAGATATTAAGATAATAATTATGTTCTGTGCATTTATCAGGAATCTTTGCTCCATCGCTTCAAGATCAAAACCTCATTTTATTGAAGAATTCCCGTGGCTTTTGTTCTTCTTCTGGTTTTCGCATGCGTCATCATATTTTGCTTAGACAAGGCGGTGTGAGGTGCAGCGTTAGGTGATGAAATGCATTGATTATAATGAAATTATTAACCTTTTCGCCGCCAGCCATTTTTCAGCCAAACAAATATCATTGAACTTAACTGGGTAGAGGGAAAAAAAAAGTCAGCAATATTGGGAATTCCTCTGTGACATGCATAACATTAGGCCAATCCTTACCTCCAACAATTAAGAAGATAGGGTCTTTGAGTAACAGGCCCTGATTTGATGCCTTTTAGTGACATGGGTGTCAAGCCATTGTGGTGCAACCTTCTTCTTCTTCGTTCACTCAGACAGTTTCCTGTCATATGAGCGGAGATGCGCCATGCCGCCGTTATGCGCCTAACTAAGAAATAGTTAGGCCCAGCATGTCCGACTTCGGCTCAAGAGATCTTTTTTAAAAAAGAATTTATAGAAAAAAGGCAGGAGAATGGACCAGTAAGATAGAAAGATAGCAGATGACAGTAAGCAAAGGGAAAAGGCAGAGTGAAACAGAGTGACAGATTAGAGGAAGGTACAAGCACATAACTTCCAGAAGGTGAGGGGACTATTTGTGCGAAAGACCTTCCGTATCCCCACGGGGGGATTGTGGTGCATAACTGTGACATTGGCGGTGAAAGGGTTAATCTAACCAGAACGGGGTTGTTGTTTTCTGGGGCAGTGTGTCTATTCCTTGTGCCTCCTGGACGACCCCGCCCCCTCCACGAGTCCCTCCCCATAGGGATACTGGGGTGGGGGTGGGGGGTGTTTCAGTATAAATAGTTCATCCACCTTCTGGAATTTCTGTGCTTGTAACTTCCCCTAATCAATCACTCTCTTTGACTCTGCCTTTTCCCTTTGCTTTCTGCGTTAGCTACCATATTTCTGCCTTACTGGCCCATTCTCCTGCTTTTGTTCTAGAAATTCTGATGAAGATTTTCTCCTGCTGAAGATGGATACGCTGGGCCAAAATATTTCTTAGTTAGGCTCATAACGGCAGGATGACGCATCATCGCTCATATGACGAGACACTGTCTGAGCGATAGACAAAGAAAAAATAACGTTTTGGAAAGATGACAAAGGGAGGGGGGAGGGTGGGGGGTGATTGAGGGTGTGTGCTTGAAATTGTGTTTTGAAAGTGCATTGTCGATTTAAAATTGATTCCACGAGTTTCCTAATCTGCTAAAAAAAAAACATCACAAAAAAACGTTTTTAGACAATAGGGAAGGTTGACAGAAAAACTGAGAAAGCTGTATAAGATATGCGATTCAGCATACTAGTAGTTGTACAGAACAGACAAAAACGAAGAAAAACAAGCGCGAAATCGCAATAGTTTGTGGCACGCGGTCTATATTTACCACTCCAATCATGAGTCACCTCCCCTGGCTTTTCAATAATTTTAATCTGTAAACCAGAATGTTATCTCTGCACCATTTCGTAACTTTTTATATCTTTTGGAAAACATTTAAAACTATGTATCCTACTTATACTCATCAAAAGAAGCACTGCATACTCGTCGTGTCTGTTGTAGTGTCTGTATTACGTATGTTTATTATTTTGTACGCTTTTAAAATACATCATTTTAAAGAGCGGCCTCAATTTGAAGTGTAGCCTCGATTTGAAGTGCGACAATTTTGTCAAAATGTGCGACAATTTTGGACCGACCGACCGACCGACCGACAAAGTGAGTTATAGGTTTGTGGCTTGAGCCACAAACAAAAACACCCCAGATGTTTTCTTGTAACCTTTAGAAAAACAACAACAACGAGATCATGAAGATTGTTTCGTGAAGTGTGCATGGGGAACAACAACTACAAAACCAAACATACTACACGAGAAAGTAATATAAATACAAATAATATGTGTCTTAATGTTCAGCAAAGTAAAGGGAATTGCTACTGATCCGCAAAGTTGAAAAACAACAACCCCACCAGCAACAGAAAAGTGAGCGGAACTTAATCGGCATCAGGAAATTGGAAAACGCTCAGATTTAAGCGAAGCAATAATTGTTTGCTGGACCTGATGTGCATTAAAATAAAGTGAAAATAAATAAATCATGCGCGTTGTTCATGTTTAACCCCTTCAGGACTTCACTGCCTTAGGTAAATTCCATTACTGGCCTGGGGCTGCCTAGAAGAAAAACAAATGTTAAAACAAATAAGAAGCGCAACAAAACTCACACTGTCAATGATTCAATTTTGACAACAGTACTGACAGATCCAAGTTTATTTTTCAATTTGAAATCGTGGTTACCTGCATTAAAATCGGAATCATTACCCGGTAGTCTCCTTATCACTGTTAATGAAACGTTTGAAGTATTTTCTGAGGCTCGAGTAGGGCCGATTTGTTTACATTTTTAACATTACAAATGAAGATAGAAGTACCAACCATAAGTAAACCGAAAGCTGGAAGAGTGAGGAAGGGATGTAACTCAATAAACGTGGTTTGGATTTAAAAACAACAACCATGGATTTAGACAGGTTTTAGACTAAAACAAAATCGATGTTCCGAGAATACTCGTAAGTAGGCCTTGATAGGCGTTCTCCTGTTCCGAGTATACTGGTAATTCGTCCGGAATGAGTTAAACAAAATAGTATTTTTTATTGCCCTTGTGCTTGTTATACACGGTTTTGTTTTCCTAAAAGAAAATAGGTTGACTTGTATTGCTCTTGTGCTTGTTATTCATGGCTTTGGCTTCTTATAAGAAAATCAGTTGAATTGTATTGCCCGTATGCTTGTTATTCATGGCTTTGGCTTCTTATAAGAAAATCAGTTGAATTGTATTGCCCGTATGCTTGTTATTCATGGTTTTGGTTTCCTACAAAATAAGCTTACTTGCACTGCCCTTGTATTTGGTATTCATGGTTTTGTTTTCCTAAAAGAAAATAGGTTTACTTGCATTGCCTTTGTGCTTGCTATTCATAGGTTTGTTTTCCTAAAAGAAAATAAGTTTACTTGTATTGCCCTTGTGCTTGTTATTCATGAATTTCTTTTCCCATCAGAAAACTGAAAGAAAATACGTTTACTTGTATTGCCCTTGTGTTTGTTATTCATGGTTTTGTTTTCATCAAAGAAAATACGTTTACTTGTATTGCCCTTGTGCTTGTTATTCATGAATTTCTTTTCCTATCAGAAAACTGAAAGAAAGTATTGCTCTTGTGCTTGTTATTCACGGTTTTGTTTTCATAAAAGAAAATAAGTTTATTTGTATTGCCTTTGTGCTTGTTATTCATGAATTTATTTTCCTATCAGAAAACTGAAAGAAAGTATTGCTCTTGTGCTTGCTATTCACGGTTTTGTTTTCATAAAAGAAACTAAGTTTACTTGTATTGAACTTGTGCTGGATTTATTTTCCTAAAAGAAAATAAGTTTACGTGTATTGCCTTGTGCTTGATATTCATGGTTTTGTTTTCCTAAAAGAAAATGTGTTTATTTGTATTGCCTTGTGCTTGATATTCATGGTTTTGTTTTCATCAAAGAAAATACGTTTACTTGTATTGCCCTTGTGCTTGTTATTCATGGTTTTGTTTTCCTGAAAGAAAATGTGTTTACTTGTATTGCCTTTGTGCTTGGTATTCATGAATTGTTTTCCTAAACAATAAGTTTACTTGCATTGCCCGTATGCTTGATATTCATGGTTTTGTTTTCTTAAAAGAAAATAAGTTTACTTGTATTGCCCTTGTGCTTGTTATTCATGGTTTTGTTTTCCTGAAAGAAAATGTGTTTACTTGCATTGCCTTTGTGCTTGTTATTCATTAATTTCTTTTCCTGAAAGAAAATAAGTTTACTTGCATTGCCTTTGTGCTTGTTATTCATGAATTTCTTTTCCTGAAAGAAAATAAGTTTACTTGTATTGCCCTTGTGCTTGATATTCATGGTTTTGTTTTCTTAAAAGAAAATAAGTTTACTTGTATTGCCCTTGTGCTTGTTATTCATGGTTTTGTTTTCCTGAAAGAAAATGTGTTTACTTGCATTGCCTTTGTGCTTGTTATTCATTAATTTCTTTTCCTGAAAGAAAATAAGTTTACTTGCATTGCCTTTGAGCTTGTTATTCGTGGATTTCTTTTCCTGAAAGAAAATAAGTTTACTTGTATTGCCCTTGTGCTTGATATTCATGGTTTTGTTTTCCTGTAAGAAAATAAGTTTACTTGCATTGCCCGTATGCTTGATATTCATGGTTTTGTTTTCCTAAAAGAAAATAAGTTTACTTGTATTGCTCTTGTGCTTGGTATTCATGGTTTTGTTTTCCTGTAAGAAAATAAGTTTACTTGCATTGCCCTTGTGCTTGGTATTCATGGATTTATTTTCCTGAAAGAAAATAAGTTTACTTGTATTGCCTTGTGCTTGATATTCATGGTTTTGTTTTCATAACAGAAAATAAGTTTACTTGCATTGCCCTTGTGCTTGGTATTCATGGATTTGTTTTCCTGAAAGAAAATAAGTTTACTTGTATTGCCCTTGTGCTTGATATTCATGGTTTTGTTTTCCTGTAAGAAAATAAGTTTACTTGTGTTGCATTTGTGCTTGGCATTCATGTGTTTCTGTCTTAAAAGAAAATAGATTTACTTGTATTGCCCTTGTGCTTTTTAATGTTTACTTGCATTATTGATATTCGTGATTTTGTATTGATGTGTGTGTGTGTGTGTTTCTATTTTCTTTAGTTTGTTTGTTGTTAGTCCCAGAGTTTCCGAGAAGCTACGGGCATTATTGTTTTTGTTTCGTACATCCGTCTGTGCACAAAGGGAATTAACTGACACGGGGGGGACACACACACACACACACACACACACACACACACACACACACACACACACACACACACACACACACACGTACACACGCACGCACGCACGCACGCACGTAGCCACACACAAATACACACACACACACACACACACACACACACACACACACACACACACACACACACACACACACACACACACACACACACACACACACACACACACACACACACACACACACACACACACACACACACACACACACACACACACACACACACGCACACACGCACACGCACACATGCACACCGATTATGCATAGCATTGCTATGAAGAATCAAAAATACAAAATGTCCACAAAAACCATAATTACACCTTCAATCTCCCTCACCAGGCTTAGAAAGCGTAAACTCATTAATGAAAAAACAACAACAATGCAATTGTATGTAAACTTCAGAAACTGGTTGCAAGCTAAAACTCGAGAATGTTTCTAAACATTAATCTATATCTAAGCTTCTTCACAAGTACAGAGATAGGAATGGAACAAGCGCGGATTCGCAATCGTTTGTGGCAGCGGTCTATTTTTACCACTCCAATCATTACATACACTGAGTCGACTCCCCTGGCTTTTCAATAATTTTAATCTGTAAACCAGAATGATATCTCTGCACCATTTCGTAACTTTTTATATCTTTTGGAAAACATTTAAAACTACTTATCCTACTTATACTCATCGAAAGAAGCACCGCATACTCGTCGTGTCTGTTGCAGTGTCTGTATTACGTATGTTTATTATTTTGTACGCTTTAAAATGAAGATTCATGTGCTCTGTTCAGTATACAATTCTTTCCATACCTAAGGACTGGACGTAAAACACCAAAATTCATTCATTCATACCTAAGGACTGTAGATATGACAACTGATATGTTACTTTATGCCCAAGGTTTTTTTTTTCTCTTTTACAATATGTGCGGACAATTTTGGACCGACCGACCGACAGACAGACCGACCGACCGACCGACCGACAAAGTGAGTTATAGGTTTGTGGCTTGTGCCACCAAAAAAATAAAAAGACCATCCCAGTACATGAGTTCGCCAACACTGAAAAATGCTGAAGGGGATTAATGTTTGGTTCAAAAGTCCATTCATCATGATGATGACTTTGGAGGCGGGCCTAAAGGGCCTAGAAATAGCCTGTTGGTGTGTTAACTCCAAGAGCTGAAAAGACATGAAGTTGTAATCCCTAGTCGCTTGCCTAGCTTATTCGCCATAGTTACAACAACAACGCAAAAACCTTAAACATTGGGTAAGATTTACCCAAGTTTTAATTAAAACAAATGTCTCCTTATTGAATGGTTATTTGCTGAAGTTTTATTAATGTTGTATTCCCCTTCGCGAGAACAACATAGTGCGTCTTTGTGGATTGCAGTAATGCATTTTGCATCGATACCAGTACAGTCGAACCTCAGTAAACCGACCATCCAACAGACTGGTCAAAACTGTCCGTAATAGTGAGGTGCCCGTTATGCTGAATCACTCCATGCAAAAGGCAATTCATAATTAGGTGCATAATGACAAAAAAGAGACTTTATTTGTATTAACAAAACATTGACTAACGAAGGAAAGGAATGATTTTCGCTCAAACTTTCTGTGGTCTTTCCTTGATCTTGCATTTATATCTTGAAAATGTATTTCAGTTTCAGGCGAACCTTTGCACAATGAACAATCAAGACCAACATTTATTGAATAACGATATTTGTGAGTGTGCAAAGCTGACACACCAAGTCTAAGTCTTCCTCTATCAGACAAACAGATAGACAGACAGTAAGAAACACAAGTCTTACTCTTAGTTACATTCGCAAAATACTCTTATTCTCTAACAGAACTGAGAGAACTCGACTAAGAGCAAAGCATACAAGGGAAAGGAGACCAATTCCGAGATTTCAACAGAAAGTAGAATGGAGGGTAAATAATCCTGATTGACAAAAAGTTTCTTGGTTGTTTTGGGTGAGTTTTTTGCCAGATGACTTTGATGCAGTTTCTTTGCTGCTGCTGCTGCTGCTGCTGCTGGCGAGTCCATTGTGTACTGTAGAATCAGAGCCATGCAATACGCTAAAAGGCAAAAGGGAGAGCAAACAGTACTGATCACCAAGAACCTGCGCTGGATGACAATGATGATGATGATGATGATGATGATGATGATGATGATTGTATGTGTGTGTGTGCGTGTCAAGTCAAGTCAAAATGATCTTTATTGAGGGTTAAAGAATAAGCTAACAAAGCTTTTTTTCGCCATCCTGTCCTCATATGTGTGTGTGTATGTGTGTATGTGTGTGTGTGTGTGTGTGTGTGTGTGTGTGTGTGTGTGTGTGTGTGTGTGTGTGTGTGTGTGTGTGTGTGTGTGTGTGTGTGTGTGTGTGTGTGTGTGTGTGTGTGTGTGTGTGTGTGTGTGTGTGTGTGTGTGTGTGTGTGTGTGTGTGTGTGTGTGCGCGTGCGTGCGTGCATGCGATCGCGCGTCTTTATATAACAAACCTGCGTATGCGTTTATCCAAAGAAGCATCACACAAAGAGAGAGAGGGAGAAAGAGGGAGTGAGAGAGAGAGAGAGAGAGAGAGAGAGAGAGAGAGAGAGAGAGAGAGAGAGAGAGAGAGAGAGAGACAGACAGACAGACATATAGATACACAGACAGGCAGACATACAGACAATCACAGAAAGAGAGGGAGAAAGAGTCAGAGAGAGAGAGAGAGAGAGAGAGAGAGAGAGAGAGAGAGAGAGAGAGAGAGAGAGAGAGAGAGAGAGAGAGAGAGAGAGAGAGAGAGAGAGAGAGAGAGAGAGAGAGAGACAGACATAGAGAGAGACACACACAGACACTCACAGAAAGAGAGAAAAGGATAGATAAATAGAGTCACAGAGAGAGAGAGAGAGAGAGAGAGAGAGAGAGAGAGAGAGAGAGAGAGAGAGAGAGAGAGAGAGAGAGAGGGAGAGAGAGAGAGAGAGAGAGAGAGAGAGAGAGAGAGAGAGAGAGAGAGAGAGAGAGAGAGAGAGAGAGAGTCAGAGTCAGAGAGACAGCGAGACAGATAAAGAGAGACAGAGAGAGAGAGACACACACATACACAAACAGACAGAGATACAGAGACTGGGAGAGAAGTCAATGGCATAGCTGCATGACTTGCTAGTGGTTTGCAAACTTTCAGAACAGCCAGAATGACACCATATCCGTCATTGAACTCGATTACCTGCTCTACATGTAAGAGAATCAATCAGAACCCCAAAGGAAAATCACCTAGTTACTACGTATCTACTCCTTGAACCTCAAAGGGAACTACTAAGCCATCGGCTTTCAGGGCCAATCTGCTGAGACCTAGAACATTGATTCTGTCCAAAGAAAGACCGTACAGAGAAACAATCCCCCGAAAGCACCCACCACGTACATGCCTGGAATGATTTTAATGAAAGATAGTCAACTATTAAGACCTAGCCATCTTCTTCTAAAAGTAAACCCGACCAGACAATTCCATTCGCTCAGCGTACTTCGTTCGGAGAGATGGTATATCAGTGCCTCTCAAAAGGCTATCACTCACTTTAGCCACCCCTCCCCTTAATGCCTCTTCTCTGTCCGATTGTTCAGTCTTGCCTGTCTAGCTGAGCGATCATTACGGCAGTATGTTAGCAACTTTTGGAGCCAATTATGCTTTAATAATTCGATGGCTTGGAGTCAAAACGGACTATCGTTAGATAGTCCATTGACGTATTATTGGACTTATTACAAAAACGAATTACTTGTATGAAACAATCACTGCAGAATTATTTAAAAAAAAGGACTGCAGAAATATAAAAAGGGGGTTATGGTTTTTATATTTCTGCGGTCTTTTTTTGTATGCAAGTTATTAGTTTTCGTAATAAGTTCAATAATATGCCAATGGACTATATACAGATAGTCCGTTTTGACTCCAAGCCATATAATTATTGTCACTAATAATTCATTCCAGTATTTACCCTTCGGTAGAAAAGATGGAAGGGCCATAATACATAGCGTGGCCTATATTTAGCTAATTATGATTTCACAATCATTGTCACTAATAACTCATTCCAGTATTTACCATTCGGTAGAAAAGATGGATGAGCCATTGCGTGGCCTATATCTGACGAATTTCCCGTTCGTCACAAATAGCCTGTCACGAGACTGTCACACGCTTTAGTCATTGATTCGGGCAAATCCGTTCATAGCACAACGGCAAATTAAGAAGTGAGGGGGTAGTTAAAATACTTGATTGCCCTTCGTCCATCCTCGCTTTATTCTTCCACACGGAAAGCTTGTTGATGAGGTTTTAGTGGATATCTGAATGCCTGAGGTCCTCTGAATGCCACGTTTCTACAGTGCGGAACAAAGGGTGACCTATGATTAGAGTGCACGTGATTTCGTCAGAAACTGGGGTCATTCATTGGAGGAAACGATACAAGGGGGCGAGGTTCATGAAGGGTCAACTATTAACATTTCTATCTTGGTAGTCCTTAATAAGTTGTTCGGGTTTTCTTTGGTTAAATGCTTCGCTTGGTGTAACACGAACAGCGTTGCAGTTCACATATTCACAGGGATATAGACATTCAGAGACTGGACTGGACTGGAACCAATCCATTGTCAGATTAGCTATAAAAGCTGTACTGACATTGAAACAAAACAAAAAGTAAAACAAAAAACGATGAAATTCAATAGATAATAAATAAATTATACAAAACTTGTAATTGGATGAACAAATCTCTCTCTCTCTCTCTCTCTCTCTCTCTCTCTCTCTCTCTCTCTCTCTCTCTCTCTCTCTCTCTCTCTCTCTCTCTCTCTCTCTCTCTCTCTCTCTCTCTCTCTCTCTCTCTCTCTCTCTCTCTCTCTCTCTCTCTCTCTCTCTCTCTCTCTCTCTCTCTCTCTCTCTCTCTCTCTCTCTCTCTCTCTCTCTCTCTCTCTTTCTAACCAACTCTCTTTCACTCACCTTAATCACCCTATCTTAATACATAACACATTTGTGCAATAACATAGGATCTCAATCGAACACAATAACCTTCTCATTGGCACTTATCACAATCAATTTGTTTTGTTTTTTTAAATCAGAGACGCACAGACACACAGACAGGCAGACATACACACAGGAAGCACACGCATGACATGCACGCGCACGTACATACGCCGACACGCGCATGCACCCACACACTCACAAACACAAAGACACACACGCATAATATACTACACAATCAAACTCACACACGAGTGAATAAGAGAGCTACAGAGATAGAGGATAGAGACATACAGACATACAGACAGACAGACACAGACATGCGCAGACGACGACAGGGACAGAGAGAATCTAGACAGGGTAAAGAGAAGGAGATCTCGAGAAGGAGGGGAAGGAATGCGCTAATTTGAGAGGAGGACAAAAAAGAAGAGAGAGAGTGTAAACGAAGACAGCAACACGAAGATACAAAATCAAAAAAAGCTATAAAAAAAACTAGCCTTGCATGCGTGACATAAACTTAAGCCCAAACTAACAAACAAACAAACAAACAAACAAAATCAGCTTGTTTGAAATGCTGCACAACTTTTTGATCCGCGTATTCAAAACTGAAGACTGTGATCACAGCTTGAAGGCGGGATTCGAGCAAAAAGGACAGTATTTCTGATTGTGCGAAAGGGTGAGTAGGGGTAAGATTTGATGGAGGGGTGTGTGGGTGTGTGTGTGTGGGGGTGGGGGGGGGGGGGGGGGGTAGGGGTAGGAAGGAAGCCGTTTCTAACGGAAGGAATCTGCCAATCACAGCCTCAGCACGGCAGTATCATTATACAGAGAGGACAAGAAGATAGAGCTATGACGTTGACGTCCATTGTTGCATTGCCAACATAATGGAATCTCTTTTCCTTTTTTTTAAATTTCATTCTCCACACAATTTACTATTACTATGTAAAAGAACTGTTAACTGTGGCCATTTTCCACAGACTTTACTATTACTAGAAAAGAATGAACAATCAACAGGAACAATCAAATGGAATCTCTTTTCTTTTCTTCATTCTCCACACACTTCACTATTACTATAAATTATAAAAGAAAAACCAACAGTGGCCATTCTAAACACACTTTACTATTACTAGGTAAAAAGAACAGTCAACAGTGACTATTCCCGACACACTTTACTATAAAAAAAAGAACAGTCAACAGTGACCATTCTCCACACACTTTACTATTACTATATAAAAGAACAGTCAACAGTGACCATTCTCCGCACACTTTACTATATAAAAGAACAGTCAACAGTGACCATTCTCCGCACACTTTACTATATAAAAGAACAGTCAACAGTGACCATTCTCTGCACACTTTACTATATAAAAGAACAGTCAACAGTGACCATTCTCCACACACTTTACTATAGAATAAAGAACAGTCAACAGTGACCATTCTCCACACACTTTACTATATAAAACATAAAGAACAGTCAACAGTGACCATTCTCTGCACA
>CM065698.1:21594856-21597356 GCA_017654935.2 Phymorhynchus buccinoides
GTAGCACACTCACACACACGCATACATACTCACAAACATAAACAGACGCACTGACGCCACACACGCACGTACTCGCACCCCCAACCCCCCCACCCCACCCCCCCATCACACACACACACACACACACACACACACACACACACACACACACACACACACACACACACACACACACACACACACACACACACACACACACACACACACACACACACACACGCGAGCGCGTTTCCCTCTACCACTGGCACTCAGCTAAAAAGACCATGTAAGAAGTCTGGCAATGTAATTGAGCAACTTCTTTGATCTAGTACTAAATGATTGAAAACTTAAATCCATCGTGCTTATGACTTCCACCATCGCATCTCCACTATTAACAAACTCTAGCTCAGCCCGCCAGAACAGCAGCTAGCTACGTCCCCCTCTGCTGCTATCTGTCAGTCATAGTCGGAAACGAAAAGCTCGCATATATCATGGCTGAGACCCCCCCCCCCCCCCCCCCCCACACACACAGAATCCTAGGCCTTTTCTATTCCCCCTGTTGCTTCTTCTAATGACCCGAGTTACTGACGATCTCGCGTGCACACTAACGAATAAGTCCGCCTTTGTTCCTTACTACAGACACACGGCACTGATTACGGATTCCAGTCCAGCTATTCAGACAGTCCACAGACCCCCATCAGCTACACAGCGTGGAATACATAATCTCTTAGTAAGGAGATTACGCAGACAGGCAGCGTTTTAGTGGCTCCTTTTTGCGCGAAGGGAAGTAGACGCCATGCTGGGGACACCATTATGTTATTGGTTTCATTTCTATCTCTATCGTCTGTGATTTTAGCTTAGGGGGATCTTATGATATGCTCGGTGTGGATGTGTGAGTGGGGTGGGGTGGGGGGGAGGGAGGGGGGGGGGGGGGGTTGGCGGGTGTGCACACGCAAGTGATAGCCATACTGGTTTGTGATATTGTTAATGTTTTCTGTGGTGTTATCATCATTACTGTGATGTCATTATTATAATATGTGATTATTACTTTCAGCCTCTAAAGGGGATTGATCATTGGATGCTCAGTGTACTTGTTCAGGTGTGTGTGCGTGTGTGTGTGTGTGTGTGTGTGTGTGTGTGTGTGTGTGTGTGTGTGTGTGTGTGTGTGTGTGTGTGTGTGTGTGTGTGTGTGTGTGTGTGTGTTGTGTGTGTGTGTGTGTGTTTGATTGCGTGTGTGTTTGATTGCGTGTGTGTTTGATAACTCTGTTTTATGTCAATTACAAATGATGTTATGCTATTTTAAAAATTGTCTCTTCTGAACAACAATGTCTTAGTTTGTCTTCATTTTTATTCGCATGCCAAAAAACAAATGTCTTCACTTGTTTGGAAACAATACAATTGTGGAGTTGGAATTGGACCTTCCACCCCAGATGTGTGTTGTTTACAGTGTTTTGCTAAGTGAACGAAAAGGGAACTATGTTGTTCCTCTGCCCCATTTTGTTTCATTTTGTGTTTACCTCCTATATATATACGTTCGTGGCGTGGAAGAGGCTCATCCTCTTTAGAACACAGCGTAGAACGAACATTTTTGAAACAGAGCGAACCTTCGCCGAGAAGGCAGCTCAGTCTAAAGACCCGTGACAACAAAACTCCTTTCAGACCTGAGTTAGTTTTTGTGACGTCACTTCCGGTTTGGTCTATTCGGTGAACACAAGTTTACCTGCATGTTCCTTGCCAGGGCACTTTATTCCGGTTGCTACTTCCGGTTCCGGTTTATACCGGAACTGTTGGACATTTAATTTAGTTTTAAGTTAGTATTGAAAATATGAATCCATTCAGACAAGCCATTTTTTAGGTATTCAAGATTGAAATGTTGCAGATTTGCAGTCATTGAAAACAATAATGATGGTATTGCTCACTTTGCAAAGTTTGGTTGTGCTATTAGTTGTAGTTTCCGAGAAAATTACGATAGAGGAGTGCATATACTTGTGTAGTGAAGGTTTAAGTGCACGTGTTGTTAACGTTGTGAGGCCACAGACTACATACATACATACGTACATACGTACATACGTACATGTGCACAGACACACAACCGAACAGGATGAGAACATAGACTCACTTACGAGTAAGCCCAAAACACACTTTTCTCGACATTTTCAACCACGTTTGTCATAGTTAACGGCTTTTGTCTACATTTCCGAATTCGCTTTTGTCGAACCAACCAACTTATGTCGACTATGTCGACGGTGCGATATAAATTGGGACCCAGTCTCCGGCAAAACTCAACGTAACTGGTTGGTTCGACCAAAGTGGTTTTGAAGGTGCAACGAACTGTTTCTCTCAAACTTAAATACACTATCCTAGGGGGACGCGATCAACTAACGAGCCAATTAAGCAACACATCAAGGTTAAGACAAACGGAAAATACTACTCCAATGGAAATCAGCAATTAATTTCAATATATTTTGTTTTTTTAATTATTATTCTGCGCGCCTTTTGTTATATAATCCAAATCATGAAT
>CM065698.1:21604856-21612356 GCA_017654935.2 Phymorhynchus buccinoides
CTAGGCATCTATGTAAAATTCTAAGTTGTAACCATTTCATTTTAACATCTGCAGTTTTGTTTACATAAAAGAAGCATTCCTTCCAATCATTTTCATAGTTCATTCTTTCGTCCCACCGAGTACAACATTTAGGCTTTACGTTGTTTTCTATCAGAGTATCGTAATACAGTTTCGATCCTTTGAAAAGTGACGTTAGTTTTTTTAAAACAGAATGGCGTATCTATATCTATATATTGTTGCCGATGTTTATCCCGATTTTTTAATATATTCTTGTATGGCTCTTTTACATCCCAAAAAAATGAAAAGTTCATGCTGTTGTTGTATTCTTGCTTGAATTCATTGAACGAAATAAACTGTCCATTATCACGTACAAAGTTCGCAATATTATATGCATTTTCATTAATCCATTTCTTACAAACGATGTAACTATTACCTATTTGTATTATATTGTTGTAAAATACTGGTTCTGCTAAAATTTCACCAGAACCTTTACAATTTACTTTATAAAATAATTCCTTATAGGCTTTAACGACCTCTGTCCAGAATGTATTTGATTTTGGAAGGGTTGTTACGATTTCTGGTCCATATCTTAATATATGATTAAGAACTGGATAGTTAAACAGAGCAATATATTTCCAGTTATGTTTTGTTCTTTCAAGTTTTCTCATCCATGTGAGCTTCAATGCCGTAGCAAAAGATTTTAGTTCTGGTATGCCAATACTACCGTTAGCTATATTTGTAGGATCTATTATTCTTAGTTAGGCGCATAACGGCGGCATGACGCGTCTACGTTCATATGACACGAAACTGCGTGATCGGCAAATAAAATAAAAACAAGCAGAAAACGTCAATTAACTTCAAATTCACCTCGCATACACTCACACGCATTATTGCAATTTTGATGTTTATATGTTGTTCTTGTGAGAGAGAAACAAAATCCGTTCATTGCGATGTTAAGCCTTCCAAAGGCAAAGCAAATAAGATTAGCTACCCTGAGCTATATCTGGTGTCATCTATGTCGCAATAACTGCCTTTGAAGCTGGATGTGGTTAACCCTTTGACTGCCATATATCGTATCACGTACTGACTTGATGACATCACTAATGACTTCATCCGATGAAGAAGAATAACTCTGATGTTCTGGTTTTTGCTCTAACACAGTCAATAGAGTTATAATATCCCCAGCTCATTTTGCCAGATTGGCTCTATCAGTTGTCTTTTTCATGGCATGATTAGTAAAACAAATTGTACAATTTTGTTTCTTTAATTTTCTCTGGCAGTCAAGGGGTTGATGCAAGATTGTGAACAAGGCAGCAGCTTGCCACACATTGTAATGTTCAAATTAGCTGCTTTTTGTAAAGGCTTCCCTTCACACCTCTCTCTCTCTTTTTCTCTCTCTCTCACTCTCTCTCTCTCTCTCTCTCTCTCTCTCTCTCTCTCTCTCTCTCTCTCTCTCTCTCTCTCTCTCTCTCTCTCTCTCTCTCTCTCTCTCTTATCTCCATCTTTTTGTCGCTGTTTCTGTCCGTCTGTCTTTCTGTCTCTCTCCCTCCCTCTCCCTCTCTCTCTCTCTCTCTCTCTCTCTCTCTCTCTCTCTCTCTCTCTCTCTCTCTCTCTCTCTCTCTCTCTCATCTGCTTCTTTCTCTTGCTGTCTCTGTCCGTCTCCCTCTCTCTCTCCCTCTCTCTCTTTCTCTTTCTCTCTCTCTCTCTCTCTCTCTCTCTCTCTCTCTCTCTCTCTCTCTCTCTCTCTCTCTCTCTCTCTCTCTCTCTCTCTCTCTTATCACCCTCTTCCTCTCGCTGTTTCTGTCCGTCTGTCTTTCTGTCTATATCTCCCTCTCCCTCTCTCTCTCTCTCTCTCTCTCTCTCTCTCTCTCTCTCTCTCTCTCTCTCTCTCTCTCTCTCTCTCTCTCTCATCTGCTCTTTATCTCTCTGTCTTTTCCGTCTCTATCTCTCTCTCTCTCTCTCTCTCTCTCTCTCTCTCTCTCTCTCTCTCTCTCTCTCTCTCTCTCGCTGTCTCTGTCTCTCTCTCTCTCTCTCTCTCTCTCTCTCTCTCTCTCTCTCTCTCTCTCTCTCTCTCTCTCTCTCCCCCCCTCTCTCTCTCTCTCTCCTCTCTCTCTCTCTCTCTCTCTCTCTCTCTATCTCTCTCTCTCTCTCTCTCTCTCTCTCTCTCTCTCTCTCTCTCTTACTTACTTATTATTTATCTCATCACTCTGTATAAATACAAATTCCGTTCGTTTGTTCGTTCGCTCGCTCTCTCGCCCTCTCCATAGCAGGAAAAACCCAACATCACAAAATAATCCTTTGGGTCCTTAAATATGATCTCACCCTTCGGTCCTCAATGCATCCATATGCATTAGTGATCATCAATGCATTAGTATGCATTAGTGATGGGGTGTGCTAATTGACTGAAGCTTCCAACTGCGCGAAATCTCGGTTTAAATCCTTTACCATTGCTGTTCAAATCACTGCAATGGGCTCACTAACTCGGGGGCTGTCTTTTTTATATATACTAGCGCAACGCTGAGTACCGGTAACGCCTAGTACCGGTAACGCCAAGTACCGGTAACGCTGAGTACCGGTTTCGCCGGGTCCGCGAAATATTATATTATTACTTTTGTCTCTCTCCCTCCTTCCATCTTCTTCTCTCATCCCGTTCCACCCCCCACCGCATCCCCAACAATCCCCCCCTCCACCCCTCAACCCCATCCATCCCCAAATCCGCCCCCCCCTACTCCCCACCCCCACCCCATACACACATGCGCACGCGTTAACCTCATACTCAACGTCAATGAGCTGGAAGACAATAGCGGAGGATAGTGCGATATTGTTCATCACTACGTCAATGAGCTGGAAGACAATAGCGGAGGATAGTGCGATATTGTTCATCACTAAAGTAATCCTCGCTAAGTAATCTCCGCTGTCCAACCGTTTTTTTGCTGTCGCGCAGTTGTTTTGAAATTTTGAAATTTGCGTCCGTTTTGGGTACACGCAAACGTAAATTGGCTCATATCACACGCGTTGATGATTCGATGCTGTTGACATTTTGCACCCAGATAGTCACTATCGAGGCTCATGCACGTTTGAAATTTCGAGTCAATGACGGGTCTCGTTTCACCGTGGTTTGTGAAAAGGTAAAGTGGCGCATATCGTGCGCATTTATACATCGATTCACTTCCAATTTGGCACACATATAGTCACTGTCCCCAGTCATCTATCTTCAAACTTTGAAGGCAATCAGTCCAGAAATACCGTAGATACAGGCGCCGAGAGGCCGGTGGATACGCGTTTCGCGCATTTGCCAAACCGCGCAAATGACACGGCCGCCTTGGTTGCCGTTGCCATCGCCACGTTAGGGCTGACAGCAAATTTGAAGCGATTCGGTCGAAAAACGGCGGAGTTATAAGGCCCGCTCTGTGTTCCACACACACGGTCACACATTTGCCTTTTTATAATATGATATATATTAATAATTGTGGGTTTTTTTCCGATCTATTTAACAGGCAGTAGAGGATAATGGAGGACCTCCCGTGAAATTAAAAAACCCAAAACAAATAGAAAAACAACATGCGAAGTAATTTCTGATTAGGCCTACAAGCTGCTTTACAACAAAAAAAAAGAAGAAGAAGAAGAAGAAGAAGAAGAAGAAGAAGAAGAAGAAGAAGAAGAAGAAGAAGAAGAAGAAGAAGAACAAGAAAAAGAACAAGAAAAAGAACAAGAAGAATGAGAGAGAGAGAGAGAGAGAGAGAGAGAGAGAGAGAGAGAGAGAGAGAGAGAGAGAGAGAGAGAGGAGAGAGAGAGAGAGAGAGAGAGAGAGAGAGAGAGAGAGAGAGAGAGAGAGAGAGAGAGAGAGAGATAGAGAGATACTTCAAACTTCAAATGATTTATTCAAAAAGGCTTGAATAATATGGATGTGAATCGGGGCAGTGACTATTTTACGAACACACATTCTCGAAGGCATCAGTATGAACAATTCATGCACCATTACGACAACATTCTCTCTCTAACAAGAAACGCTTTATTTATATTATATAAAACTAAACTTTCTCAATGCTTTCTTTTGTGGGTGTTATACTATCTCACCAACAGGCCTCAGTTTGTCAAACTCAATAATACTTGTTCAACTGTTTTAGTTACTAACACTGGGGCACCCCAAGGTACAGTACTCTCACCATTTTTATTTACTCTTTACACGGCAGAATGTAGAAGTGAAAGTCAAAATTGTCCCCTAGCTAAATTTGCAGACGACTCGGCTCTGACAGGACTTGTGACTGACAACGACGACACTGAATACAGAAATGAAATAAATAAGTTTGTGGAGTGGTGTGATGAAAATTATCTCTCGCTTAACATTAAGAAAACAAAAGAACTTGTAATCGACTTCAGGAAAAAGACCCCAGGAATACAGCAGATTACTATTAAAGATGAAATAGTGGAGCAAGTCGATTCATATAAATATCTCGGTGTGACCATTGATAAAAGAACTCTCCTGGCATGAACATTCCAGTGCTCTTTTAAGAAAACTAAATAGTCGCATGTATTGCATACGTAAGATGAGATCTTTTAATGTTCGCTCTGAAATCCTACAAATGTTTTATTCTTCTGTTATCTGTAGTGTTTTAACGTTTGGTGCAGTGTGTTGGGGAGGGAATATTTCTAAACAAGATAAAGGTCGACTAGAGAAAGTTATAAAGAAGGCTGGTGGGGTGGTGGGGAAAAGACAACAAAACTTCGACGACATGTACACTAGAAAACTGACCGACAAACTGAAGACGATAATGACTGACGAGACACATCCTTTACATGACGACATAGACAGCAGACGATCGGACAGAAGCGACAGACTGCGAGCCCCACGTGCAAGAACATCAAGGCACCTAAATTCATTCCTTCCCTCTGCCATTCGTCTGTACAATCAGAATGCAGACTGACTAGATTGACCGGTACATGTGCACGGTGGTGTTGGTGTGTGTGTGTGAGTGTGAGTGTGAGCGTGCTGGGTGTGTGTGTGGGGGGGGGGGGGAGGAGAAGGAGGAAAAGGGGGTGGGTTAGGGGGGAGCGGAGCAGGGGGACGGGATAATGTTTTAATCATACAGTTTTCCTTTTAATTATATGACACTGATGTATGCTTTTGCTTTATAAATTCCTTTGTGATGTTCGATTTATGCATACTGCTTTTAATATCTTATCTTTTGTATGTGTGCTCTTAATATCTTAATGTAAATTTAATTAATATTTACATTTTATTTATTGGACGATGTTAATGTATTTACTGTTTTCCTCTGTCCTAATATTTTATATGTAAATTTAATCAATGTCTACATTTTATTCATTGGATGATGTTAAATGTTTTTGCTGTTTCCCTCTGTGATGTTTGAGTTATATATAATGTATGTTTTAGTATTGTTTGTTTATCGAGCCTGTGAATGTGCTTTGCAATTTCCCCAGGGATCATTAAAGTTATTGATTGATTGATTGATTGATTGATAATCGCCCGCTCTTTAACTTAATTCCTGAACCAACTACCCCCCCCCCTCCCACCCACCCACCCCCGTGGGGATACCGGGGGTCTTTTGTACAAATAGTTCCCCAACCTTCTGGAAGTTCTGTGCTTGTTACTTCCTCTAATTATGTCATTCTCTTTGACTCTGTCTTTTTCCCTTTGCTTACTGTCATCTGCTATATTTCTATCTCACTGGTCCATTCTCCTGCCTTTTTTTCTATAAATTTGTTGGTATAAATTATTTTTAATAACCTATGCATTAATTAAATCACCATATCATATTCTTTGAAAGTGTTGATCGTGTTGGTATCTAAATCCAAAGAAGGTTACACATCTTATTTTCTCACAACACAAATAATGGGTAAAGGTCAAGATGTGACCCCACCCCCACCCCCCAACTCCTTACATTTCTCGGCTCTCCCCGCATTTTGACACTTGCCTTTCTTACCAAACATTAAGCTGTGTTTTACGAACCTTTTGAGCTAATTATCTTTGTGGAATAATTATTCGCAGTTATAATGCACGCAATCATATAACATGTAGCGCAATACACCAGAGTGAGACGTTGTCATTAAGTAATTCACTCGAAGCATTCACTCATAGCAGTGGACGAAACAGTCAGTAAAAGGTAAAAGAAAATAGTTGTGATCCAGCACTACGAAGGGGACATTAAGTCGCTGGGCTAGTTTCTCACAATAGGCTTGCAAAGTCAGAAATCTAATTTTGTTGTCAATTTTGAGATATAGGTATTTTCGTGTTCTGTAACATCTTATCTTTCATATTTATAAAGGACAATCTTTAATATGGTCTCTAAATGGTCTTATACGTGCTTCAAAACGAGTAGGTCAATGCAGTTTCTTCAGCCAGGCTAGACTTTAGACAGTGCTTTCTCAAAATGGCCATCAGTGCTCACCCTACTAACGTTAAGTGCTCATAATTCTGGAACAGAAAAAGATTCAAGAATGGTTCTTGTATCAGTGGGACGGGACTTGTCTGAAGTTTTCAAATGGATAATTCTCTAAGAATGGTCAGTTTGACACTTAATGTCCCTCTCGTGGTGCGGGGTCACATATGTGTTGTGTAAACAGAAACTGTGTTATCAGAGAATGACAGTGCTGGTGAATGAGGGTGGGTGTCTCTGTGAGTGAGAATCATGTTAGCTTTGTTACTTTATTTCTTTGCACTGGAATGTTGGTAGTATGACTATCTTGTTGATTTTGATGCATGTTTTTAATGTTGCTTTTAATGTTGCCTTTGTAAAGCGCATCGAGCATACTAATGTATGGATTTTAGCGCTATATGAAATAAAATTAGTATTGGCCGATTGCTTCCCTTTACAACCGTTCAATACTGTCGTACGCTATAGCGTACACAGCGTTTAACCATTCACAATTCACAACCCCGCGATGCCTGGCAACCCAAACTGGTATAGAAATGTTCCCCTACGGTCCCTTAATAGTTTTCAATCACTTCCCGTCTATTTTTAGTACCGCAATGAATGAAAACGAGTCACTACCCCTCTCTTCGTCTTCTTTTTATGCTTTTTCTAAATCTGCTAAGAATGAACATTTTTACTTTGGAATTATAACATATGCTAGTTTTTATTATATAAACAATACCGCAAATTTTCAAAACTGTGCGGTTAAGCATTATTTTTCAAATAACTTTTATGTAATGATGCAAACCCGCCTAGTAAAGAACGCTTGTGTACGTCAGGTACGCTATAGCGTACAGCAGTATATAGAGAGTAACCTTATCACCATATAATAATCATTAAAAATAATGTTGAACTGGAAAACAAATTAAACAGTGTTTATACTAACTTGTGGCGGTGCCATAGCCGATGAGGTTTAACCGAGGCGTGGCCACCGCTACAGCTATCTGCATTAATACATCGGGACCTTACTGGTTTCGTACTGCCTCCGGGCATTGCCTCCAGTATTGTTCCCACCATATTTGTATTTACAAATGTCCCATATGTGTCTGATTCAGACCAAGAGGAC
>CM065698.1:21617356-21622356 GCA_017654935.2 Phymorhynchus buccinoides
CCTGTACATTTTTGCACACAGGACAAGGAGCATTTTCTGGCGTTAGTAAGAAAGTAACGATGTCTATGTACGTTTAATGGGACACGCCAATTCTAAACTGTGCCAGAATATTTCTAAAATATTCTACATTTAATACACTAATATATTTTTCTCGTTGGAACAAGGTTTTAATTTTGCCATATTGGGATAATCTAGGACTAGAATCAATATGATTTCGCCAGTTAAAGCAAAAATTACTATACATTCTCAATTTTAACCCTTTCACAAATTCAATTTCATTTCCACAACCAAAGATCCATACATCTTCAAAACCATGATAACATAATCAATTATTGACATGTGTTACCCAAGTAGTGTGACCTTTTTTATGCATAGAAAGTAACATATTGTAAGCCTTTTTAGAGTATCTATCATCTGACTCCGTTAGCAATTTAAACCAATATTTGATAACTCTAGTCTTAGCTATTAAACATCAAGGGAAATGACCCAATTCTCCATACACTATGTCATTGACAGTTTTATTCCTTACATGCATATACCTTTTACAAGCATAAAGATGAACTTGTTCCAACTGCTGATACGCCTTGTGTCCCCACATTTCAGAACCATAAAGAACTAAAGGAACCACCTGAGCATCAAACAATTTAAAGAAAATATCTGATGAATTACAGCCAATACGCTTTAACATAGATAAAATGTCATTCACACATGTCTTCCCTCTAAGCTTAGCTTCTTCCATAGCTTGTCTAAAACTGTGTCTTGTCGAAAAAGTAACACCTAAATACTTGTAGGAGTTAACAACTTCCATTTCATTTCCATTAAAGAACCATTTTTCTTTAGACTGTAGAAAGCCTCCCATTCTAAAAACAATTATTTTTGACTTGGCTAGATTTACTGTTAGGCATACCCTTTCAGTTTATTTCTGAAGTATATTTAACTGGTGTTGCAAACCAACCATAGTAGATGCTAGAAGAGTAAGAGTGTAGAGTGGCACAGTGGTAGCGCGTTCGCTTCGTGTCAAGTAAACCCGAGTTCGAACCTGGGTATAGGGGATTTTTCCTCTCACTTTGCACTAGGCCTTGCGGCGGCGGTCTGAACGTGGAGTCTTTCGGATGAGACGATAAACCGAGGTCCTGTGTGCCCATGCATTTAGCACACGTTGAACCCAGTGGCAACGAAAAAAGTTGTCATTTGGTCAAAATTTACTCCCCTCCCTTCCTTCCTCATCAGTCACACAAAAATCGCTTGCAAATTATTTTATTTTAAAATTGGGTGGCGCGCCTCTGGCTGCGACGCGCTCTCCAGGTGGGAGCAACCCGAATTTCACAGAGACGCCTCTGTGACTATAATGTACCTAACCTAACCTAACCTAATCTGCAAATACTAGTAGAAAGAGTTCAATTTCGTCTGCTGTAAGTGACACACCATGTTTTCCATTCAGAATTATTTGATGTGCTAGTTCATTAATAAGCAAGGCGAACAGTATTGGGCTAATAATACATCCCTGTTTTAGCCCCTGTAAACATTAATAAACCCTGTGAATAACCACTTGCACCGTTACATAGAACACAAGCTTTAACAGTTGAATACACAGCATTAATCATATTTAGCATTTTACTTTTAATTCCTGTACGAAATAAAACTGACCTCAAAACATTTCGATTCACTGTATCATAGGCTTTTTAAAAGTCAATAAATGCCGCATATAGCTTTGTGTTTTTAATCAAATATATTTCCATTATTGCATTTAATGAGTTAGTCTGTAGCCGATTGTTGAGCGGCCCTTTCTAAACCCTGCTTGTACCGTTGTAATTGCATCGTTTTGTTCTGCCCATTGAGTTAGTCTGCTGTTTATGATATGAGTAACCTCTTTGCTAGCAATGCTGATAAGGGAAATACCTCTATAATTGTCCGGAATGTCAGTGTCTCCCTTTTTGTGTAGAGGAACTATTACAGTCTCAGACCATTTTAAGGGGACGCAACTTTTATTAAAGAGAGAGAGAGAGAGAGAGAGAGAGAGAGAGAGAGAGAGAGAGAGAGAGAGAGAGAGAGAGAGAGAGAGAGAGAGAGAGAGAGAGAGAGAGAGAGAGAGAGAGAGAGAGAGAGAGAGAGAGAGAGGGGGGGGGGATCTTTCATAAAGTCTATTAACATTTCATTTGTTTTGAGCACATTGAGGTCCAGATAGTTTTCTGTACACCACAGACAGAATTTCGCAACTTGACTAAAGATTGCAGTTGCTGCCGTTAGGGTTTAAAGATCGCACGTTATACATATTGGTGTTCTGCGCTCTGGAGAAAAGTGATACTTAACTTTTGTTGATCGCTGTATGCGCACCAACATACTATTCTGAAACTAAAGTCAAGTTAAAGGGCAAAGAGATGTGATAGGGAGGATTAGCTACAACAAATATCATTTTTAACGAAACCTTGGTAAAAGGTAGGCAAACAAAGGTAGACCATTCTTAACACACACACACACACACACACACACACACACACACACACACTCCCTGCCCCCTGCCCCTGGCCTAAGGCTGGAGATTGATTCGCGTTTGTCCACGTAAAATATTCTGTGTGCTACAAATTAGAATCACATTGTTATATTAACATCTAACACGATCACACACAAAAAAGATTAAAACATGTGCATGGATTATTTGTAACCATAATACAAAATATATTCACGAGTAAGGAAACAAAATCCGTTGATATTTTGTTTACATTGTTTTGGATTGCACACGACTTTGATTTTCCCTTTTAGCGTGAGAGGAAAAAACAAGGCTACAAGCGTGCATGAACATGTTTTCAAAGTTTTCGACAGACAACATCGTTTTTCAGACCATTTTGAACAGATCGTTTTCCCCCGTGAGGATACCGGGGGGTCTTTCGTACAAATATTTCCCCCACCTTCTGGAAGTTCTGTGCTTGTAGCTTCCTCTGATCTGTCACTCTCTTTGACTCTGCCTTTTCCCTTTGCTTACTGTCATCTACTATCTTTCTGCCTTTCCAGTCCATTCTCCTGCCTTTTTTTCCCACGAAACACTTTCAAAAACATTTCCTCCAGCCGAAGTCGGACATGCTGGGCCTAACTATTTCTTAGGCGCATAACGGCAGCATGGCGCATCTGCGCTCATGTGACAGGAAACTGTCTGAGCGAACGAAGAAGAAGAAGAAGAAGAAGAAGAAGAAGAAGAAGAAGAACAAGAACAAGAACAAGAACAAGAAGAAGAAGAAGAACAGATCGTTATTACACTTACGATTGCTCGGTGCAAAAAAATGCCCTCCTGCCGTGTTTTTTTTATAGACTATATATTTGTAATTTTTTCTACATTAACGACACTATATAACTATATCAGTGAGTACAGAAAGCAGAGCATGCGAAATAACGAGATGAAAGCCTACCAGACGGTACGAATTAACCATTCTACTGTGAGAAGTCATTTTATAAAGGGTTCGGAACTATATATGTGACCCAGCACCACGAAAGGGACATTAAGTGTTAAACTGACCATTCTGAGAAAATTATACAGTTGGCAACTTAAGACAACCCTCTTTCTCATGATACAAGAACCATTCTTGTATCTTTGTCCGTTCCACAGTTATGAGCATTTAAAGTTAGTAGGGCGAGTGTGGGCCATCATCATCATCATATAGTAAAAAGCCAACTGTCCGTCCGTGTGTGTGTGTGTGTGTCTGAAACACGAAACGGGCCTTATAACTCCGCCGTTTTTCGACCGATTCGCTTCAAATTTGCTGTGAGCCCTAACCCGATGGCAACGGCAACCGAGGCGGCCGTGTCATTTGCGCGGTTTTGCAAATGCGCGAAAACGCGCATCCGACGGCCTTTCGGCGCCCGTATCTCCGGTATTTCTGGACCGATTGCCTTCAAATTTGGCAGATATATGACCGGGGATGGTGACTATCAATGTGCCAAACCGGAAGCGAATCCATTACTTACGCGCATAACAGCAGCATGATGCAAAACGGGCCTTATAACTCCGCCGGTTTTCAACCGAATCGCGTCAAATTTGCTGTCAGGCTTGCTGTCACCGGGGCAAAGCCTGGCAGCAAATTGGAAGAAAATCGGAAGAGCGCGTCACTCTCAGAGCAGCGCCAACGGGAAACGGGGCTTTATAACTCTGCCGTTTCTTAACGAAATCGCTTCAAATTTCCTGTACTCAGCGTTACCACTACTAGGCGTTACCGTTACTAGGGAGAGCGCATCACTCTCAGAGCAGCGCCAACGCGAAACGGGGCCTTATAACTCCACCGTTTCTTTACCAAATCGCTTCAAATTTGCTGTACTCAGCGTTACCAATACTTGGCATTACCGTTACTAGGCGTTACCGTTACTAGGCGTTACTGGTACTCGGCGTTGCGCTAGTTTTGATAAAACACAGTCTAAAGTGTAGCCTAGCTGAAGAAAATGTATTGAGCTGCTCGTTTTAAGACACGTATAAGACCATTTAGAGACGATACTAAAGATTGTCCTTTGAAAGATACGATGTTAGAGAACACAAAACTACCCACAACTCAAAATTGACGCCAACAAAAATAGATTTTAGACTTTCCAAGCCTGTTGTAAGAAACTAGCCCAGCGACTTAATGTCCCTTTCGTGGTGCTGGGTCGCATATATGCCGATCCAGCAACTACAGAATCGCTCCTAACGAGCAGCGCGCAACTCTCGCTCTCTGTCTAGAGTCACGATTACGCTGCAGATTCTATGTGAGTAAGCACAGTCACACTAAGGGCATCATTATGTTCTCTATTATGTGCATTGTCAATGTCGCAGATTCTGACACTTAAAGGTGGACTCGGACGGATGAGTTTTTGCAAGAAACACGTCGAGATCACCAGAAAGACCGGAACACTCACTTTGCTCTGGTTTCTTAGAAATTAAACCGTCAAAACGGCGATTTTTCCTTGGCGGCGATGCCAGAGAGAGTAGCCATTTTGTATGGGGAAGTCACTCATTGTGGTTGAAGCGTGTTCTTTTTTTG
>CM065698.1:21627356-21637356 GCA_017654935.2 Phymorhynchus buccinoides
CTCTCTCTCTCTCTCTCTCTCTCTCTCTCTCTCTCTCTCTCTCTCTCTCTCTCTCTCTCTCTCTCTCTCTCTCTCTCTCTCTCTCTCTCTCTCTCTCTCTCTCTCTCTCTCTCTCTCTCTCTCTCTCTCTCTCTCTCATGTTCCCTGGTTAAATACAATTTCGTTTTCGTTTTCGTGTTTTCGTTTTCTCTCTCTCTCTCTCTCTCTCTCTCTCTCTCTCTCTCTCTCTCTCTCTCTCTCTCTCTCTCTCTCTCTCTCTCTCTCTCTCTCTCTCTCTCTCTCTCTCTCTCTCTCTCTCTCTCTCTCTCTCTCTCTCTCTCTCTCTCTCTCTCTCTCTTTTCTTGCCCCCCCCCCTCCTGCTTGTTAGTTATTTGCTTATATTTTTTTGCTCTAATTTTGTTTACTTTGATGTCTTGTATCATCATGCGTGTTCATATAATTATCTGTTTGCCTTATCGTTTTGTATTAGTCTTGTTTCCGTCTCAAGGACAGGTTGCAAGAATAGGCCTGGCCTAAAATCTCAATCCTTGCGTAATAAAGCTTTCAAGCGTCAAGTGTCAAGTGTCTCTCCTATTCTCCGTCTCGGCTGCTCTCTTTCTCTCTGTGTTTGTCTCGATAGTTGAATCTAAAACAAAAAAGGCTAAATGTAGTACAATGGATTGTATGAATTATTCTTTTGTGGATCATATTCTTTGTCCAAATGTCTTATTTTTCAAACTCAGTAAAAATTTTATAAAAAGGGACATTCTACTTACCCCCTGAAGGATCTGCATTTGAAAATAGAGATGCCTTTATTGAAATTGAGGAAGCATTATTACACATTGAGCATGATGGCATTTGCCTTCTAGGGGATTTTAATGCAAGGACAGGTAACCATGAGGATTACACTTACGAAGGAAATAATAGAATTGATCTACTGGATATACATGATGACAGTGATGCTAGCAACATTCAACCCCCCAAAAAGAGTATCGCAGGACAGAACGACAAATAATACTGGTCACAGATTGCTAGATTTTTGCAAAACGATAACCATGTTAATTGTTAATGGTCGCACGGGTCGAGATGCAGATGTAGGGAAATGTACTTGCAAGAATGTGAGTGTTGTTGACTATGTCCTTGCATCATCCAATCTTTACTGTCTAATCAATAAGTTTGAAGTTTTGGAATTTTGTGAACTATTTTCGGACGTTCACTGTCCCCTGGTAATGTCGATAGAGTTATTAAATCCTGTAGTTTACACAAATATTCACACTTCTAATAGGAACACTTGTACCGATGGGCCAGATATAAAGTATCCAAAATGGCAAAAGGAAAAGGAGGAACAATTTATAGCTAGTTTAGAAGATGACAAAATACAGGAGGTAAACAAGGCTCTGAATCGTTTACTATCTTCTCCAGAATCTACTAATCGTGATGATGTTAACAACGTAGTAGGGAATATCAGTAACATAATTTTTAAAAGTGTAGATGATAATAATATGTTTAAAATTAGTAAGAAAAGGAAAAGTTATAAAAGAAAACACGAGAATCAAGAGTGGTATAATCAGGCTTGTGAGAACAAGCGCAAACAATTCTTCAATACTAAGAACAGGTATCAAAGGGCAAAATCTGCTCCAAATCTTGCCAGTAAGAAAAAAGCAAGTAAGGCATATAAAAAAGAAATGAATAAACAATTTAGACTTTTTAGAACAAAAATAGAACATAATATTCGATTGCTTAAAAGTGCAGACCCAAAAGCCTACTGGAAAATAATTAATGGAACTAAGTCTGAAAGCAGCGAACTACTGTCAAAAATATCATGTGACGCTTTTTATGAACATTTTAAAAACATGAACCAAGCTGATACCGCCTCTGGTGAAACGGTCACTGAGGCTAGCCCCGATATAGATGTTAACAGCAGCAGCATTCTAAACAGCCTTTTCACTGAAGAGGAAGTTCAGAAAGCTATCCAGAAGTTGAAGGCTAGCAAAGCCCATGGACATGATAAAATACTGAATGAATTTCTAAAAGCTTCAAGCAGTAAAATGTTAGTATTATATACAAAAGTTTTCAATTTAGTTCTAACTTGCAGCAAAATTCCAGAAGAGTGGGCCATTGGGGAAATAATACCTATATACAAAAAGAAAGGTTGTAATAAAGACCCAAATAACTACAGAGGAATTACATTGCTCAGTTGCTTTGGCAAATTGTTCACTAGTCTACTTAATAATAGATTAAACAACTATTTCGAACTCAATTCAACAATAGGGCATGAACAAGCAGGCTTCCGTGCAGGACATTCAACCACTGATCATATTTTCACCCTACATTGCATAATTGATTACTTTTTATCAAAAAGAAAAAAGTTATACTGTGCATTTGTTGACTATGAAAAAGCCTTTGATTATGTAAATAGAACTTTTTTGTGGCAGAAACTAATTAACTCTGGAGTGGACGGTTTGATCTTAAGCGTTATTAAAGACATGTATAGCATAGCAAAATCAGTAGTTAGGGTGGAAGGAAACTGTTCAAAGTCTTTTCAGTGCTCAGCAGGGGTCCGCCAAGGAGAAAATCTTTCGCCAATATTGTTTGCTGTTTATCTTAACGATTTTCAGTCCTTGATATCAGAGGACATGAACGGGCTACATACTTTAAAGAGGGAGGCTGGGGGGCTAGGTTGGAGTGAAGAAGAACAGAATATAATGCTAAAAATGTTTCTATTATTATATGCTGATGACACAATTTTATGTGCAGAATCAGTAGAGGACTTACAAAAAGCATTAGACGCAATGCATGAATATTGCAATAAATGGAATTTACGAGTTAATATTTTAAAAAACAGAAGTTGTTGTGTTTTCTAGAGGTAAAATACGAAATATTCCTCAATTCCAATACGAGGGGAAAAGTATCAAAACGGTATTTGGCTATAACTATTTGGGCATCTATTTTAACTATAACAATAAATTTAGTGTCGCCCAAAAACAACTCTATGACAAAGCATCACGAGCTATGTTTTGCCTCTTAAAAAAGTGTAAAAAGATGATGTTACCTATAGATATAAAAATAGAGTTATTCGACAAAATGATTACTCCCATTCTTCTTTACGGAAGTGAGGTATGGTGCCATAACATAACAGATTTAGCTTCAAAACTACAACTTCGTTACTATAAAATTGTTCTCAAATTAAATAAAAGTACACCAAGCTGTATGGTTTATGGGGAATTGGGGCAGTACCCTTTAGAGATTCAAGCGAAGAGCAGAATGTTGCATTTTTGGTTTAAGCTTGTCAATGATGCTAACCAGTCCAAATTATCATGTACCATGTATCGTTTTATGTTACATTTGTATAAAGAAAACAAACATGTGTCACCTTTCATTTTATCTGTCAAAACTTTATTAGATAACCTTGGATTGAGTGGTTTGTGGCTACAGCAACCACACACCAATATTTCACAAAACTGGTTTAAATCTAAAGTTTTACTCACCCTAAAAGATCAATTTATCCAACAGTGGTTCTCGCAGCTGGAAGAAAAACAAATATTCAGTAACTATAAATTGTATAAAGATATGTTTTCTTGTGAGGATTACTTCAAAATGTTACCCGAAAACTTATTATTGTTTTTTTGTAAAATTTAGAACATTAAATCATAGATTACCCATTCAAACGGGGAGAATCCAAAATATCCCACATAGTGAAAGGTTTTGCTCGAAGTGCGACCACCAAGCTCTAGGAGATGAATTTCATTATGTTTTTGAATGTCAAACGTTTCAGGATGCTAGAAAACGTTATTTGCCAAATTATTGTTTAAAAAACCCAAACGTAATAAAGTTTAATTCCTTATTTCAGTCAAAAAATAAAAGAACTCTCAGTCGTTTAGTTTGTTTCATAAAGGTTATCTTAAAAGAGTTCTGAACCTTAGTTGATACCACGTACCTCATACCACATTCACATTTTTTTTTTTTTTTTTTATTTTTTTTTATTTTTTTTTTTTTTTTTTTTTATTTTTATTTTTTTTTTTCTTCTATTATTCACACATCTTGGTCACCATGTCTGAGTTTATGTCCTAATTGTTTCTTGTCTTGTTTCATATGTCAATATTTGTTAATGGAGATAAGTTAATTAGCGGTTTTAAAAAAAAAGGATTCATATGTGCAATTCCAGCAACTGTGTTGTGCATGTGTATATGTGTGTGTGTGTGTGTGTGTGTGTGTGTGTGTGTGTGTGTGTGTGTGTGTGTGTGTGTGTGTGTGTGTGTGTGGTGTGTGTGAAGCTGTATCTGTGCATGATGGTATAATGTGCCTGTCTATATGGTGATGAGTACTGTTTAAAAAAAAAGTGTTTTTGTTGGTTTTTGTTGTTGGTTTTGTTTGGAGCCTATGTAATACTATGCTGATGTGTACTGTTATGGGGTCTTTTGGGCTGTTGTTTGTAATGTTTGATGCCGCAGGTGTGAATGGTACGTGTATGCATTTTCTTGTGCCCCCAGGGGTTTTTGAAATAAAAGTTGATTTGATTTGATTTGATTCGATTTGATTCTTCACTGGCTTCCCATCTCCCAAAGACGAGAGCACAAAATAGCTATGATCTGCTACAACATTTTCATCTGACTCTGCTCCACGTTATCTTTCTGTGAACAGCTTCATCTGTACAAACCGTTACGATCTCTTCGCTCTTCTTCTAACAGTCGGATCGTCATCATTCCCAAATTTAGAACTAAACAATGGGGACAACGATCGTTTTCCTTCCAAGGACCCTTTATCTGCCTGGAACAGTTTTCCATATTCAATCCGTCATGCCCCCACAATTTCAGAATTCAAATCCTCTTTAACCCTTTCACCGTCAAAGTCGCATTTTAGCACCACAGTGGTTTAACACCTATGTTACTAAAAGGCATCAAATTGGGGTCTATTATCCAAAGACCCTATTGTCTTAGTTTTGGGAAGTAAGGATAGATCTTGTTTGATACGTCACAGAAGGGTCCCCAAGACTGCAGATGGATTTTGTTCTCTACCCAGGTAAATGTAATGGACATTTTTTGCTGAAATATGGCTGGCGGTGAAAGGGTTAAAAACGTCTTTTCAAAAACGCTTACCCCAACTACCTTTTTCCCCCTTCTTTTTCTCTTTTAAAATAAAACAAGCGCATGCGTTTCCGTGCGAAAACACATGCGCTTATTTCATCCTTTTTTTCTTTCTTTTTTATGTATTCATTTATTAATTCACACTGTGCAATCCATATAACACATGTCACTTCTCACTGATACATGATTTACAAATGCACACATTATCATTCATTGCATATTAATTCTCCATAATGACTCACTGATCAAAAAAGAATATCTCTCTCTCTCTCTCTCTCTCTCTCTCTCTTCTCCTCTCTCTCTCTCTCTCTCTCTTCTCTCTCTCTCTCTCTCTCTCTCTCTCTCTCTCTCTCTCTCTCTCTCTTCTCTCTCTCTCCTCTCTCTCTCTCTCTCTCTCTCTCTCTCTCTCTCTCTCTCTCTCTCTCTCTCTCTCTCTCTCTCTCTCTCTCTCTCTCTCTCTCTCTCTCTCTCTCTCTCTCTCTCTCTCTCTCTCCCTCTCTCTCTCTCTCTCTCTCTCTCTCTCTCTCTCTCTCCCCCTCTCTCTCTCTCTCTCTCTCTCTCTCTCTCTCTCTCCTCTCCTCTCTCTCTCTCTCTCTCTCTCTCTCTCTCTCTCTCTCTCTCTCTCTCTCTCTCTCTCTCTCTCTCTCTCTCTCTCTCTCTCTCTCTCTCTCTCTCTCTCTCTCTCTCTCTCTCTCTCTCTCTCCGTTGTCCTTCCTGGTCATTTGCTGCTAGTATTTTATTCTTGCCTATTTTCTGTTTTCCTCTTCTAGCACTTTTACTTTTTCTTTTCTTCTCATTCAACTCTTTTATATTCTTTGTTTTTGTTCGTCGTCGTTCTTCGCCTCCTCTCCTCTTCCTCGTGTTTGTCTTCTTTCTCCATCCTCATCTTCTCTCCTCTCTTCTTCCTCACCTTGCTTTCTGTTCTTCCTTCCTCTTCTTCCTTGTTCCCCTGTTCTTCTTGTTTCTGGCTTCTTTTCTTCATTTTTTTTTTTTTTCCCCTCGTCTTCCTTTCTTCTTCCTTTTCTCTTCTTCTTATTTCTTTCTTCTTTTTGTTTCCATTTCCATCTTCTTTTTTTATCAGTCTTGTATTGTTTTCTTCTTATTCTTTATTTCTTTTTTTCTTTTTTCTAATTTTTCCAATTTCTGTTGGCTTTTTTTTTCTTCTCTCTTCTCCTTTTTTTTTCCTTTTTTTAATTCTCTTTTTTTTGTTTCTCTGTCTTCTTTCTTCTTTTGTTCTTTTCTTTATTGTTTCTTTTTCGTTTCATTTTCTTCTTTTTTTTTCTTCTTTTTTTTCTTCTTTTTGTGTGTGATGATTTTTTTGATGACTGATGATGATGATGAGGTCTGATGAAGATGACGCTGTGGGGTCCATTAAGGATTTGAGACACCGTGACAGGGCTGTCATATCCTCCACGCTCCCTATCAAATGTATCCTGGCGTCGACCAGGCCCCGGGGGAGAAACAGACACCTGCAATGTTGGTCAGGAAATTAGAGCAACACCCTCCAATACACATCCATAAAGTGGATGAAGCTCGACTGTGTGGTCCCAGTCTTCCCATTGAGATCACGGCACACTCACTCTGGGTAGGAGCCGGTCTGGGCCGAGAGAAAAAAACCCCCACAAGACTCTGATGGGATTCGAACCCATGGTCTCCCAGCCACTAGTCCGCAACTCAAGCCACTAACCTACGGCGGCTGGTATCGCAATTACCTTCCAGTACAACAGTGATCCCCGACAAAAACAAGAACAAGAACAACATTTTTATTGTCGTAAAACCCCCCAGAGGTTTTGTGGGACACAAATGGCTTGAAAGAATTTTGCATCAAATGGTTAACGTAATGCTTGTTTCACTATAATGATTGTTATGTCAACCTTTAACAACTTTCTTATTTATCACGAACATTGTCATCCACCACATGTTTTAACCTATTATCATTATTATTACTCCAATAAAGAGTAAGTGACGTACATCATGAACATCATCCTCAGCATTTGTCTCAGTATTTCGTTATTGTTAACAAAGCAGTTTAGAGCTATGCCTCACAGAGTTGTAAACATAATCGTCATCATTATCTGTTTGAAATATCAATATGTTCTACGGCAACAAAAAACAGAATGAAAGCGAATTTATAATTGTCAAAACATCATGTCCTACATGCTACTACTGGTGTTGGCCCCTTCTTGTTTTTGCATGTGTTGGGCGTGCTTGTGTAAGACTGGGTAACTTGCATGACACGCGCGCGCGCGTGTGTGTGTGTGTGTGTGTGTGTGTGCGTGTGCGTGTGCGTGTGCGTGTGTGTGTGTGTGTGTGTGTGTGTGTGTGTGTGTGCGTGTGTGTGTGTGTGTGTGTGTGTGTGTGTGTGCGTGTGTGTGTGTGTGTGTGTGTGTGTGTGTGTGTGTGTGTGTGTGCGTGCGTGTGTGCGTGCGTGCGTGTGCGTGCGTGCGCGCGCGCGTGTGCGTGCGCGTGCGTGAGTGTGTGCGAATGTGTCTTGGTCAATAATTCACCAAACAGCCCCCTTTGAGAGCACACATTTTTTTCAACAACATCTTTAAAAATGGCAGCAATTTTCACAAGTGGAAACACAACAATAGGAATACTTACGCACCCCCGCTCACTGGCGGAATAAAAGACATTTATTCTGGAATTGTTCATGCATTTTCATGAGGTTGGAACATTTGGCTTGTAGTCTTTCACGTGAACTGAGATTGAATTTATATCAGGAATTGTTTCTGCGTGTTTCATGCAAATTGAGTTTGAATTGAAATTGATGTATTGCACTGTTTTTGATTTTATATGCGCAATCTGCTCGCGACTGTGCCTGGACTTTATTTGAATTCGATTGCTTGTCATTTTCGTTTCAATTATGTATCTATTATTACTTTTTCGCGCCTTTTATCTCTCTGTTTTTCTTCTTCTTCTTCTTCTTCTTCTTCTTCTTCTTCTTCTTCTTCTTCTTCTTCTTCTTCTTCTTCTTCTTCTTCTTCTTCTTCTTCTTCTTCTTCTTCTTCTTCTTCTTCTTCTTCTTCTTCTTCTTCTTCTTCTTCTTCGATCGCTCAGACAGTTT
Organism: Phymorhynchus buccinoides; assembly: GCA_017654935.2. Classification (NCBI taxonomy): domain Eukaryota; kingdom Metazoa; phylum Mollusca; class Gastropoda; order Neogastropoda; family Raphitomidae; genus Phymorhynchus; species Phymorhynchus buccinoides. The sequence goes on from CM065698.1 coordinate 21,635,487, forward strand.
CCTGTCCATTATGAGCGCAGATGCGTCATGCTGCCGTTATGCAAGTCCGACTTTGGCTGGAGGAAATGTTTCTGAAAGTGCTTCGTGAAAAATGGCAGGAGAATGGACCGGTAAGTCAGAAAGATAGTAGATGACAGTAGGCAAAGGGAAAAGGCAGAGTCAAAGAGAGTGACAGATTAGAGGAAGTTACAAGCACAGAACTTCCAGAAGGTGGGGGAAATATTTATGCAAAAGACCCCCGGTATCCCCACGGGGGGTCTGTTTTTATTAATAATATTGTCTTCCCTGTCTATATGTAAGATTGTATCTTTCTGTCTCTGTCTTAGTATGTCTGTCTCTTTCTCTTTCTGTCTCTCTCTCTCTCTCTCTCTCTCTCTCTCTCTCTCTCTCTCTCTCTCTCTCTCTCTCTCTCTCTCTCTCTCTCTCTCTCTCTCTCTCTCTCTCTCTCTCTCTTTCTCCCACTCTGTCTCATATTTGCTAATGACCCTACCCCGATGTCCCCTTTGACATGGGCAGATGGCTCAGTTCAGTAACACATTGTTCATTGTTGTTCATTGTTCTCTGTTTCTGTCTCTCCCCCCCCTCTCTCTCTCTCTCTCTCTCTCTCTCTCTCTCTCTCTCTCTCTCTCTCTCTCTCTCTCTCTCTCTCTCTCTCTCTCCCCCTCGGCCTCTCTCTTTCAGTCCATCAATGCCTGGCCTGTCTAATATGTCTAACATATTATCTACGATCGACCAGCATTGTGGTATCTACTCATCCATCCCGCGGGCTTTAGCGGTCACAGAACTAAAACCTATTGTATGAGTATAAGAACACAGCTGGCCCAAGCACGTCCCATGCTTGTTCAATCGGATTGAGGTAAGGGGGTCGGGCCACTCAGTCAAGACGGGCGATTGTTGTTGTTGTTCGACTCGTGCTGGATGACACGTGCTCTGTGACATGGAGCGTTATCGTCCATACATTTAAAAAAAAAATCCAGCACCAAGCAGAGGGATCACTTGAGCTCTGAAGATGTCATCCAAGTAGCCTACAGCGTTCATATTGCCCCTCTGGAAGAGCACGAGGTCAGTACGTCCCCCCTGTCCATTTTAAATGCCACCCCAGACCATCAGACTGCCACCTCCATAACGGTCATGCTCAGCAACAGTACAGGCCGCAAATCTCTCCCCAGGCCGTCTCCAAACTTGCTGACGCCCATCGTTAACCCTTTCGCCGCCAGACATTTTTCATCCAAAAAATACCATTAAGCTTACCTGGATAGAGAGAAAAACATATGCAATATTGGGAATTCCACTGTAACATGCATAGCATTAGGCCTAACCTTAACTCCCCAAATTACAAAAATAGGGTCTTCAGATAACAGGTTTGATGCTTTTTAGTGACATGAGTGCTAAACCATTGTGGTGCAAAAATGCGACATTGGCGGTGAAAGGGTTAAAGTCCAAACAGAACCTCCCGAACTCGTCAGTGAAGAGAACTGGACGTTACTGGTTCAGCCTCCAGTTGCCATTCTGATGAGCCCAATTCAGACGAGTCTGACGCTGGTGATGGTTGAGTGGAATCCAGCTTTGTGCTGGTCGTCGTGAGTGGAACAACATACAGTGTTTATACGGCGCTGAATCTTGATATAGACCAAAATCAAAGCGCACACACACGTGAGCATTCATAACGCATTCAAACAAAAAGCGCAATACAAAACGAACACGTACGACATAAAAATGGAATACAGCAGAAACAGACCTAAAGGCGAGGGAGGGAAGAGAAAGAGAGCGGCGCTTTAATGACGGGGGACCAGGTGAGTTTTGAGGTGAGTTTTGAAAGCAGAGAGGGTCGGTCGCTGACGGAGGGAAAGATGAAGTTTGTTCCAGGATG
>CM065698.1:21649856-21652356 GCA_017654935.2 Phymorhynchus buccinoides
ATGTGTAGGCCTGCTCTTTTGCTGGTAGGACAGGAATGGGGCCAGTGGAACTATGTGGGTCACCATCAGCACCTGCGGGTGTTGTTGTTGTTTTGTTTTTTTCACACCTAATGCGAAAATGTTATTAAAAGTTGTTCAGGCCAGCAAGGCTGGTATGTATGTGTAGGCCTGCTCTTTTGCTGGTAGGACAGGAATGGGGCCAGTGCAACTATATGGGTCACCATCAGCACCTTCGGGTGTTGTTTTTGTTTTGCGTTATTTTGACACCTAATGCAAAAATGTTATTAAAAGTTGTTCAGGTCAGCATTCGTTATATAAAGAAAACAAAATTGCACGGCGAACTGAAGACTAAGGAAACAAAAGACCGATCTTTGCTTAAACGAAGGCTTTGTTGTTTGTTGAATTACTCGCTTGTTTTTCTACAAACGTGCTTGATTTTTGGAGTGCCTTTGTTCGAATCGTTCATGGACAAACTCGTAATATTGCAGCAAGATTCTATGAACGGTGTTGAAATTATGAAGCAAAAAGTAAAATGTATGGGTGCATTTGCACTCACGGGGTACGGGAAGGGTTAAAGAGCGAGATTAAGACACCCCTCTCTCTCCCCCCCCCCCCACGTCACGTGTCACATTCCCTCTTATGCTAGGAAGATTTCTTAAGATTTCTTACCAGCTATAAGACGGGAAACACCGATTTCCTATAAGATTTCTTACCAGAAAACCGTGATTTTGACACGTGACGTGGTGGGTCTTTAAAGAATAATAATTTGGTATTCGTAGATCTGTAGTATTTTCCGGCCACGGAGGCTCGTCTCTGTAACATTCGGGTACCGTAATCACGAATGTGTCTTGATCGGTAAGCACGGGTAGTAAGATGTAAAGTAGCAGAAACTGCTAAAACGATTGGCTGTTTGTTCTAATTTGCATTGTACTCCCCGCAGTAACTGTTTCAGACGCTCTCGTGATTACCGTACCGGGTTCCTCCCACCTGGAGAACGCATCGCTGTAGTGCGGCGTCACCCATTGAGAGTGTGGTGCGGGGGTGGAAGGGGCTGGGAGGTAGTGACGAGAGTAAACACGAAGAAGGGTGTGGGAGTGAACTCGGGATGAATCTATAGCTACCCATTTCGTTTATACCACGCAGCAAGACTCTCCCTGCTCTTATCGATATTTGTTTGTGGCTCAAGCCACAAACCTATAACTCACTTTGTCGGTCTGTCTGTCTGTCTGTCTGTCGGTCGGTTGGTCTGTCGGTCCAAAATTGTCGCACATATTGTAAAAGAGAAAAACATACTTGGGCATAAAGTAACATTTCAGTTGTCATATCTACAGTCCTTAGGTATGGAAAGAATTGTATACTGAACAGAGCACATGAATCTTCATTTTAAAGCGCACAAAATAATAAACATACGTAATACAGACACTGCAACAGACACGACGAGTATGCGGTGCTTCTATCGATGAGCATAAGTAGGATAAATAGTTTTAAATATTGTCCAAAAGATATAAAAAGTTACGAAATGGTGCAGAGATAACATTCTGGTTTACAGATTGAAATTATTGAAAAGCCAGGGGATGCGACTCAGCGTATGTAATGATTGGAGTGGTAAAAATAGACCGCTGCCACAAACGATTGCGAATCCGCGCTTGTTTTTTTAAACCACCGCAGAATTTAACCTTGCCTTAAGCATACGTACCCATCCGAAGGAGTCAGCATTCAGCTCGGTTTCCACAACGGGTTGGAAAAAAAGGTTGAGGTTTGGGATTGCGAATCCGCGCTTGTTTTTTAAACCACCGCAGAATTTAACCTTGCCTTAAGCATACGTACCCATACGAAGGAGTCAGCATTCAGCTCGGTTTCCACAACGGGTTGGAAAAAAAGGTTGAGGTTTGGGATTGCGAATCCGCGCTTGTTTTTTAAACCACCGCAGAATTTAACCTTGCCTTAAGCATACGTACCCATCCGAAGGAGTCAGCATTCAGCTCGGTTTCCACAACGGGTTGGAAAAAAAGGTTGAGGTTTGGGATTCGAACTTGCAACACTCACGCATTGAATTGGCATGCGAACGTCTTGACCACTCTGCCACTTTACCCACCACGAATAGAGATACACTTGCAAGAAGCTGGGCCTGTTATCACGTTGAGATAGCATGAGACTCAGCATCATGCTAACTTAGAAGCTCTTCCAAAAGTCCTATTAAATCCTATAGGACATTGGAAGAGCTTCTAAGTTAGCATCATGCTAAGTCTCGTGCTATCTCAACGTGAATACAGGCCCAGAAGAAGAATTGCCATGGTAATAACGACAATGACATCCGTGACCCAGTCAAGATAAAACGTTTTGGGCAACGGAGAAAAGTTCAAAGAATCCCCAAAGACTCCTTTGTCAGATGAAAGGAAACAGAACTTGTAAGACATATAATACATTAGATCAAAGCAAATCCTTGTTCTTATCAATCGTGTGTGACGACTGGGTAAAACACAAAGAAGTCACACACTTT
>CM065698.1:21667356-21669856 GCA_017654935.2 Phymorhynchus buccinoides
CACGCACAGAATGAAGCCAACTTTTGTTTGTACTTCCCACCTGGGAAGGTGACAAGGCGGAAGGTGTGAAGTGTGAAGTATGGTAACAGAGGCAGTGAGTGAGTGAGTTCACAATGATCCCCACCTGTAGTGTATGTGAAAGGGTAGGAGAACAGAAAAAAAAAAACCGGCTTCAGTCAGTTGCGGAGTTTTCCACTCTTAGTATATTCAGGCTTTTTGATGTCACCAGGCGGCGGATATTGGCTACTGCAAAGAACACCTTTTGCAAGAGTGAATGCCCTTGATGGGTGGGGGGAGATGGTTGCGCACTGACCAAACAAGGGAATAACTCTCGCCAATAACCCTATTTGAGGCCACTGAATGGCTGCCTTTCGCAAGAGTGAATGCCCTTGTCCGTACTGACCAGCAAGGGCTTCACTCTCACTGTCAAGGGCGTTAATGACCCTAGTTGCAGAGGACAATAGCCCCGGTCCATCAAAGGGTGTACTTCAGACACCCCTCGGTTTACGACCGTGAATCTGAAAGTCTGCTTCTTTCAGATTCATGAGAGCAAAAATCCAAACCTCATCCAATTAACCCTTTCACCGCCAAAGTCGCATTTTAGCACCACAGTGGTTTAACACCTATGTCACTAAAAGGCATCGAATTGGGGTCTATTATCCAAAGACCCTATTGTCTTAGTTTTGGGAAGTAAGGATAGACCTTATTTTATATATGTCACAGAAGAATCTCCAATACTGCAGATGGATTTTGTTCTCTATCCAGGTAAATTTAATGGACATTTTTGGCTGAAATATGGCTGGCGGTGAAAGGGTTAAATAAAAAACAAAGTACAACGTATCCCCCTGCCCTTTTCCATTTTCCCTTTCTGCAGTTTTTCCCCATCAAATTTAGCACCCACACGCACACCCACCCACTCACATTAATTGTAGAATGTAAATGACATGCGACTTATTTACAGGGTATCGCAAGATAAGAAAATGTAATGACAGACGCATGGTCAAAGGTCAAGATAAGGCCAATGTCAAAGGTTATGGTCAGCTTGACAAGGCTCCACTGAAAGTCAAGATAAAGACAAGTTCGAAGGTCGATCAGCATCAAGTTGACAAGGTCTTCTGTTGTTGTGTTTTGTCATTTTGCGGTGACCTTGGCCTGATCTGGCTGCCAACTGAATTCGAGTCCTGCTACTGTTGAAAAGGTGAAAAGGTGAAAAGACATAACCGGAAGAAATGCTATGCCCAAGGTCTAAATTCACGACCAAGAAAGTCAAAAACAACAACTTAGCATTCCGTTTCTCTATAAAGCAATACATTAACTAGCAAATATAAAGACTGTAGGCTTAAGTGCAAAAACATGCGGGAGTTATAGTCATGGCCCCAAACGAATCAAGTTTTCATCTACGTTTATATCGCAGGAGAAGAAAGTCTAGCCTAGCTGAAGACAATGCATTCACCGGCCTGTTTTAAAGCACGTGAAAAGACCATTTAGAGACCACATTAAAGATTGTCTTTAATAGATATGAAAGCTGAGATGTAAGAGAACACGAACAGATGTAGGAGAACTCAGCAAGGTTGTAGAAATTAAATAGGACATTTGTGACCGAGGGACATTAAGTCGCTGGGACAATTTCTAACAACAGGCTTGGAAAGTAAAAAATCTCATGTTTTGTCAATTTTGAGTTATGGGTATGTTCGTGTTCTCTTAAATATCAAATTTCATATGTATTAAGGACAATCACTTAATATGGTCATTATGGTCTCTAAATGGTCTTTTTACGTGCTTTAAAACGAGCCGGTGAATGCATTTTCTTCAGCTAGGCTAGACTTTAGACTGTGTTTTCTCAAAATGGTCGACCTTCATCCTACTAACTTTATGTTCATAACTCTGGAACGGAATAGGATACAGGAATGGTTCTTGTATCATTAATAAGATAATTATACTGACGTTTTCAAATGTATGATTTTCTCCGAATGGCCAGTTTGACACTTAATGTCCCTTTCGTGGTGCTGGGTCACATTAAGTAGGGAACGGGCTGTCAATTAATGTACCAACGTCGATCAAACTCCACCCAGTAGTTTGTAAGGGGAAAAAACAAAAAACAGAATGCAACAACCTACTCGTTTTATAGCACGTATTCAGAGTAGCTTAGAGGCCATACTAAACGCGCCTTTTAGGTATTAGATACTTTATAGTCCCAGAGGCGTCTCTGTGAAATTCGGGTTGCTCCGATCTGGAGGGCGCGTTGCAGCCAGAGCCGCGCCACCCATTTATTTTTCAATGCATGCCATTTTTGTGTGACTGATGAGGAAGGAAAGTGTGGAGGTGTTGTTGTTCTTGTTAATTGATATAAGCCTTTATAATGTTTTAATTCATATAATAATGTCATTCTAATTTCGATATTATTCATTTATAATGTCGTAGTCGTCTAAAAACTCTTAAAGTGTAAAGACGTGAAACTAAACAAAGTACAACATACACACTGTGCACACATACATACATA
>CM065698.1:21679856-21689856 GCA_017654935.2 Phymorhynchus buccinoides
ATTTTTGCGGAAGTAGCGAGAGCAATGGTGGTCATAAACAATGTATATCACATGCCATTCTTGATTTGAAGAACTCCATCTAACATACTGTGTGTGGTATATAATTGATTATCATAATGAATATAATCAAACAAGGTAAGGACCCATGGGAGCGTGCACGCACACACACATACACGTCCACACACAGTGACATACGCTCCCCCCACTCACTCTCACATACACACACACACACACACACACACACACACACACACACACACACACACACACACACACACACACAGTGACATACGCCACTTCCTCCACTCACACACACACACTTAGGCACTCATGTATGCACACACACACACACATCCATCCATACAATCATCCATCTACACATTGGTTTGTTTCTATTTTTCCATCTGTCCCACCTATCCTTCCGCGCAGCCAGCCACCCAGCCACCCGCACATCTGTTCGTCCACCAAGCCACCCGTCTGCTTGTATATTATGTCTGGTTATTTCATTTGTTTGTTGTTTTTTCTTGTCATAACTTCCAATATCAAGTTATTTCTGTTTTAGAATCGGCCTATTAGAACATGTCTTGCATTCTGGCACTAAAGCGTCACAAGACTTGCAGGGTCGGACGTAAGTTTTTAAGGGGTGGGGGCTAATTCATCGAAGGTGCGAAGCACCAACACCCCTGGGGGGTTCCGGGGGCATGCTCCCTTGGAAACTTTTTAAATCCAAGAAGCAAAATAGTGCAATCTGGTGCAACCTGGGCATTAAATAAAGGACTCATGCCATTACTGTTTATACGCCTATTGAAACATGTTTTGAACCATTAAGTATCTATCAACTGGTGGTGCTGATGAGTGCTAGGTATAGCCAATGAAGGAAATTTTAACTGCCGCTTGGCCCTTTTTTTTAGGAAAAAGGGTGGGGGCTGCAGCCCACTAAGCCCCCCCGTAGGTCCGGCCCTGACTTGGTTGTCCAATCAGCATGCACCGATTAGCTTTGAAGCACATACCTCTCTTTCACACAAAATAATAATGTAGCAGGGAAGGACCTCACTGTCCACGGTGTTCTCTTATTTATGCAGGGAACCCACTGTCACATGTTAGACATACGTACAGATATGGGTGTTTATCTGACATTGTCTTCAGTCTCAACCCAATCAATAAAAAAAACCATGTTAGAATCACATAGTGTTATTATATTATAGTGGTGATTCATCAATATAAAACCTAAACCAATACTGCGTAATACGAAGGTGCCCACTTTCCTTCCCTTGCAACTTGGTCTCCTGCATTCATACTCGTTTTTTAAAATTGATTTTGTAGGTGTGATTATCCTCTTACAAAGCGCATTTGCTTTGTGACACATGCACGTTTTATCAGCTTTTGCCAACGCGTTTATGATAATTCTTAGTTGTGCTCAGAAACACACAAATACATAAAATACACCAGCAATTCATTTTAAAAGAACTTTGTTTTGCCAGTTGTGCTGTCAAGAACAAAATAAGACTTGGACTTTTTTTTCTACCCACGCTGTTCACAAGTTTGAGAATCCATTGCCATTTTCTATGAAACAAAGAGACATCCTTCTTCCACGTTTTTTATTTGTGTCCAGAATCACACTCAAAAGACATAAGAACTGCTATTCCTTTGCATGAGGCTTGTTGTGCACAACAATATGGTGAACGCCAAAACCACAATAGCTGAAATAGTTTGCAGGACTGGCATTCACGTCTCCTCCTTCATCAGTTATTTAAGAAACCCGCAACGTCTTCAAACAAATAAGGTCAATGTCTGGCTGTTGTGGTTGAAGAAGGGTGACATTCAACCAGACCTTACATTCACATCAACCTGAAGGTCCTTTCTTCTAGGCCTCAGCGTTCCTTTATGGCTGATTGTCCCTACCACTGTGAAAGTTCGGTCCATAAGATGACAAAAGCTGAAATAATCACGAAGCCGTCCACAAGAGAACCAGCCTGACATGAAGCAGGTTTGTTTTTCTCTGGTGGATTTCCCAGGCACTGTGATAGTTTACTCCATCTGATCACAAGAGCCTACATGCCTAAAGGTACCTCCCATGGAGAAAACACACCTGATCATGTTTTCTGTTAGGATTCATGACTACACTTTCTTTTTTTCTTCTTGTCTGGTTTTGGATTGTCCTAGGCGTCGTAACAAAACAAACGTTTCTTCACACAGATATGGGTCAGATATCAGGCTCATTTCCCGTTCACATAGAAACCCCAAGAGTCCCAGGCACTGTGTAAGCAGGCGCCATCTTTTTAAAGGCATATGTGGTACCCATGGGCACCTAAACCTTCACAAATAAACCGTGCCTGACAAAACAAACGTTTCTTCACACAGATATGAGTGAGATCTCAGGCTAATTGCACGTTCACCTAGAAACCCCAAGAGTCCCAGGCACTGTGTAAGCATGCGCCATCTTTTTAAAGGCATACGTGGTACCCATGGGTACCTAAACCTTCACAAATAAACCGTGCCTGACAAACGTTTCTGGTATGAATACAAAGGTATATGTAATACTCTTGTGTCAGTTTACCAGAACTCTCACACATAAACCATCACTGATAGTGTTTTCTATGATCATTAGTGTTTATGTTCTCTATGATTCATTGTCTGAGGCACAATGAAACAAGGGTCCATCTTTGCAAACGTATGTCCCTTATGACGTGACCTTTGACACATAAAACCTGCTCGATTGTGTTTCCTGCTGGGAATCAGTGCTTTCCTAATGATGAAGTGTCCTAGGCACCATGAGAACAGGACCCTTTTTACAAAGGTATAGGTAATGCCCTTCGATACTAGCTTTTTCACAGAAAACCCGACCTACCAATATTCCATGCTGGGAATAAGCATGTCCTTTTATGGAGTGTTGCAGGCACGATGAAGGCATGACCCATCTTTACAAGGCATAAGGAATGCCCCTGTGTTCTATGCCTTTCACACATAAACCCTGCGAGTACGCCATGGGACTCAGTGGGCTTTCCGATGAACAAAAGTGTCCCAGGCACTGGAAAAAGAAAGCTAGACCTTTTTGTCTCAGTCGACAAAGTCTTACTACAAGTCAGACTCGGCACAGGTTGAGGCCTCGCTGGAACACTCGTTTCAACTCTTTGCGGAAGGCGTGGTTCATGAAGGCGTAGATGACGGGGTTGGCCACATTGTAGACGAAGTAGAGGTAGAAGATGACAGCGTGGTAGGTGACCACCTCGACCGCCATCAGCCAGGCCGGCAGGAAGGACACGATGAAGACCAGCGTCACCACGAACAGCATGGCCGCCGTGCGGATGTTGGCCAGGAAGTTGAAGTCACGCCGCTCCTTGCTGGCCTTCTTGTCCGTGCTGTTCAGCAGCTGGGTCTCGTTGCTGCAGCCATTCTTGGTGTTGGCTACCGCGGCGGTTGCGTTGGTGCTGCTGCTGCACCCCCCACCCCCGCCTCCACCACTCCCACCACAACCACCACCACCACCACCACCATTCCCGCCATTAACAGCCGCCGAGCCGTTTCTCGATTTCATCTCCACCTCCTCAACCCCTTCCACAACCACAGTGACGGTCACCGCCGCTTTAGAAGGCGGGCGGTTGGAGCGCTGCCGGCGCCGCCACTCCCTCCGCCGAACCACCGACCGGTAGATGAGAGCGTAGATGATGAAGACGGCGATGACGGCCAGGAGGAACAGCGAGGCGTAGAACTTCTGGTAGCGCTGGATGAACGGCATGGAGAGGTACTGGCTGGGAGGCAAGCATGCCCAGACCTTCTGCATGAGAACAGTCGTGGTGGTAGCCGTGACCTCCGCTCCTTCTGTAGGGCTCAAAGTGCCGCTACCGATACTACTCACCGGGCTGTTGTTGTTGCTGTAACTCTCAGTGCCGTTACCGCTCCACACCGTGACGTTCCCTACTTCGTACAACTGGATCTTGTACTCGTGCCCGATCGCGGGGATGGTGGCGACCAGGAAGGTGAACGAGCAGAGAATGAAGACGGTGATTCTCGCCCGGCGCGGGGTGATGGCGTGCAGGAACGGGTGGCAGATGCTGAAGTAGCGGTCCACGGCGATGGCCACCATGATGAAGGCGGCCAAGGGGACGTTGAAGGTGATGAGGAAGGTGTAGAGCTTGCAGAGGAAATCGTTGCCCAGGTCCCCGTCCTGAAGGTTGAAGGCGATGGTGAAGGGGATGATGACCGAACACGTGAACGTGTCCGCCCAGGCCAGGGCCAGGATGAAGATGGTGGAGGTCACCTAGGGTTTTTGTGTGGGTTGGGGGAGAGAACAGAGAGAACAAACACAGAAAAAAAGGTTACATGCTCGTTATAGTGACGCTAACGTTAACGTTGTTGATGTGGTTCACGCTATCGTTATTATTGACACCAGCCATGTCCGCCGGGGATAGTCGTCTTTTGTCATTGTTGTTGTCGTCGTCGTCGTTGTCGTCGTCGTCGTCGTCATCATCATCATCATCATCATCATCGTCTTCGTCGTCATAATCATCATCATCTTCATCATTATCATCCTCCCCCTCCTCATCCTCATCCTCCTCCTCATCATCATCGTCATCATCATCATCGTCGTCGTCGACGTCGAATGCTGCCAAACATGGCCTTCTGAGTACAACAAAATCCACGACAGGGGCATAAACAAAATATTCCCACGGAGAGAGAGAGAGAGAGAGAGAGAGAGAGAGAGAGAGAGAGAGAGAGAGAGAGAGAGAGAGAGAGAGAGAGAGAGAGAGAGAGAGAGAGAGAGAGAGAGAGAGAGAAATAAAGAGAGATAATAAGCTGACACACAGACAGACAAACATAAGAAGAAGAAGAAAAGAGACAAAAAAGACAGACAAACGGATTGAAAGAAGAAGAAAACAGATACCCACACAGTGACAGAGAGGCAGCATTATACCGATGCATAACAGTGCATAATATACACCCACTAGTAGTAAGAAGAGAAATAAATCTACAAAACGGTATTTCCATCTAACGGGGCCAATGCTCCATTATGCAAATAGATTCACGCCGGAGTGCTACTATCTTCCAACAAACGGGCATCCGCTGATAATCCAATCGTTATTTCGTGCTGATATCACGAGCCGGAGTGTTAAGGCGAATCATGTTACCACATAACCCCCTCAAAAGCAGGACGAATCTCTCCACCCGCCGTTTATTTGTAAAGGACACTTTACTTTCGTCGTTAACCCTTTCACCGCCAGCCATATTTCAGCTAAATATTGCCATTAAATTTACCTGCCCAGGTAGAGAACAAAATCCATCTGCAGTATTGGGAATTCGTCTGTGACATAATAAAATAATGTCTATCCTTACCTCCCAAAACTAAGACAATAGGGTCTTTGGATAATAGACCCCAATTTGATGCCTTTTAGTGACATAGGTGTTAATTCACTGTGGTGCTAAAAGCGACTTTGGCGGCGAAAGGGTTTTTAAATGAAAATTTTAAAAAGTGCGGTTGCTGTTCATTTTAACAAAAGGACACGCCCGCAGTTTAAGATGACGTATTCAGTGAAGCTGACGAACTGAGAGGAAAATAAGCTCACATAATTATATTATACACATGGACACATGCGCGCGCGCGTGCGCGCACGCACGCACGCACACGCACGCACACGCACACACACACACACACACACACACACACACACACACACTCACACACAAACACGCGCGCACGCACGCACACGCACGCACGCACACGCACGCACACACACACACACACACACACACACACACACACACACACACACACACACACACACACACACGAACGTTCGAACACACAGATATATACTCATGCGCAATCAGCGCGGACGCACATAGACATACACACGCACACGGAGGGGGGAGATAGACAGAGATACAAAGAGAAAGACATACAGACAGAGAAAGATAGGGGGGGGGGGGTAACAGATTTGTATATACACATCTGTATTGTTACAATTTCGGGACTTTACTGGTGTTGCACTGCCTACGGGCATTGCCTCCCAGGATCGTTCCCAGCATCTTTATACAGTATCTACAAATGTCCCATGTGTGTCTGTTCCAGACAGGAGGACGTTAAGCAGATTTTCATTTGGGGGCATAGAGAAAGAGAGAGAGGAATCGACAGACACACAAAGAGACGTAGAGAGCCTGTTCCTTAGGAAGGCAGAGAATGACAGAGGCAGACATAATAAGAGAGAGAGCGAGAGAGAGAGAGAGAGAGAGAGAGAGAGAGAGAGAGAGAGAGAGAGAGAGGGGTACAGAGAGATTGAGAGAGAGAGAGAGAGAGAGAGAGGGAGAGAGAGAGCGAGACAGAGAGAGAGAGAGAGAGAGAGTGTGTGTGTGAGAGAGAGAGAGAGAGAGAGAGAGAGAGAGAGAGAGAGAGATTGGGGTACAGAGAGATTGAGAGAGAGAAAGAGAGAGGGGGGAAGAGAGAGCGAGACAGAGAGAGAGAGAGAGAGAGAGAGTGTGTGTGTGAGAGAGAGAGAGAGAGAGAGAGAGAGAGAGAGAGAGAGAGAGAGAGAGAGAGACAGAGATACAGGGGTGGGTGGGGTGGAGGTGGAGAGAGACAGACAAGTAGACAAAGCCACAGACAGAGACATACTCTAACAGAGACAGAAAGACAGCAGAGCTGATTGGGAAGAAGAAAAAAAAGAAAGTCAGAAAGTCGGACAGACAGACAGACAGACAGACAGACAGACAGACAATTAAGGCACACCGACAGAGAGACCAAAACAAAACCCCACAGGCAACCACAGGCCTTCAGAAAGACAACCCGACAGACATAGAATGAGACGCAGAGATGCAGGGAGACGGCGCGACGACATGTTACTGGTTATATAAAGCCCTCACGGGGACGGTTATGCAGATCGTAGTTACACCAAGAAGATGGCTAATAGCCCTTAAGGCTCTGCGAAACGGGCGAGAAGAGTACAGAAAGGACAGGGAATGTTGCGGGTGATTCATAATAATAGACAGGGGACAGCGTGGTTGAAAAGAATATTTTGGTTGGATTGGCTCATAATAAAGAGAGGGAAGAGATATGAGTTCAGGGCCTCAACAAGAAAGGGGAACATGTGTGTATTGAGCCTGTTCTTTAGGAAGGAGAAACATGGATACTAGTGAAAACCTGGGACGGTATTCATGTCGAGATAGCATGAGACTTAGCATGATGCTAACTTAGAAGCTCTTCCAATGTCCTATAGGATTTAATAGGACTTTTGGAAGAGCTTCTAAGTTAGCATCATGCTAAGTCTCATGCTATCTCGACATGAATACCGTCCCAGCTCGTCAAGATAGACTGGAAGAAATATACACGTTTAACCCTTTCACCGCCATAGTCGCATTTTAGCACCACATGATTTAACACCTATGTCACAAAAGGCATCAAATTGGGGTCTATTGTCCAAAGACCCTATTGTCGTAGATTTGGGAAGTAAGGATAGACCTTATTTTATATTATATGTCACAGAAGAATCCCCAATACTGCAGATGGATTTTGTTCTCTACCCAGGTAAATTTAATGGACATTTTTGGCTGAAATATAGATGGCGGTGAAAGGGTTAAAGAGCGTGCTAATTCGATATAGAACACGGAACATGTGAGTGAAGAGTGAAGAACTCTATCGAACTAGGACCTGTAGAGAAAATTGCATATTATACGTACACGGTATGCTCAGAAGAATTAAGTCTTCAGAGACTGTTCATCAAAATTAGTAGGATTTATTAGCCAGCTGACCAAGATAGACGAGATAACAAAATTCAAATCTTGGTCGTCAAGGGGAAAAAATGATATTTTAGAACAACTGCCACACAAACCAATAACAACAATGACAGCCAAACACACAAACTAACAAACAACAGAACATCATTATCTTATGAACTGGAACAACACTTAGCTTTCGTCATTATTACTCTGATTCTGGGGCTAGTTTCTCTAGATAACGGTCGCCGCGCGAATAACGCTCACGGCAAACGGGGCCTAAGAAACACTTTAGAAAGCGTCTGCGGAAGAATATTACAAGCTCTTGTCTGATTGGTCCAAAAACATGTTTTTTTAAGCAAACTGTAATGGACCAATCAACAACAAGAACCGTATTCACCCCCTACTAGTTCCGGATAGTTCGTCGCTTGTCACCTTTTGACTGAGAGCAAAACGCCATGCGAACTATCGGCAAACGAAGGGTGTTTCTTAGACCGTTTTTGCCGATTTGAGCGAGCGCAACGAAACGCTAGCCCTTGTGAAACTCGCCCCTAATCCACCATCTAATTTGGCAAAGAAAACAGCTTTCAGGTCGGTATAAGTTCTTCTTGAGGGAAGTTGATATGTTGACAGGAGAAACAACAAGAGAACAATCCGAGGGGGTGAACGCAATGTCACGAAGCTCTTTCTCTAGAGAGGATGAAAGCAGTATCATTATTGATAGAAATACGGTCCGGTCACCGCAATAACATTATCCTACTCAACATTTGCTAAAGATAGACTTTTATAACCGTGAATACAAAAAGTGATGAAAGTATGTCCGATGATTACCTTGCACAACATTTCTAAGGATATACTTTTATAACCATGACTTCTTCTGTACGATGGTGTAAATATGTGCAATGGATGTTATTGACTCGAAAGAGCTATCATCCGTGAACACGAATTCACTAAACAAACAAAAAATTCACGCGAATTTTAAGAATATCCCCCCAAATGTAAACTTTCACTGAAATTGTGTGAAAACATCAAATGCAGTAAAACTGTCAGGATCAAGTACAGTTCTTGATCACATCATAAAACTTTTTACTAAAAGTCGTACTTAAGACAAATTGGCATGGTCAACGAGAAGCAAAGCTGTCATTTGACACACAAAGAATTGTCTCTATGTGTTGGGTTCCTGGAGAAACAGTTGTACCCACACTGATGTGGTATGCGCGTGTTAGGAATATATATATATCTTTCTCTGAGGTACAGGAGGTGTCAGGCAACTTACCCCCTGGCCATTTGCCACCGGACACTTCCCCCATTTCCATCCCCCCCCCCCCCCCCGGACATTTACCCCTCGGCCATGAGTGTGTGTCGTGTCTATGTCTTTTTTCTACCTGTCCGTCCGTCTGTCTGTCTGTATGTCTGTCTATCTCTCTCTCCCTCTCTCTCTCTCTCTCTTTCTCACTCTCTCTTACTTGCCCCCCCCCCCCCCCCCCCCGTGTGTGTGTGTGTGTGTGTGTGTGTGTGTGTGTGTGTGTGTGTGTGTGTGTGTGCGTGTGCGTGCGTGCGTGTGCGTGTGCGTGCGTGCGTGCGTGTGTGTGTGTGTGTGTTTAGCAATATATTAAACTTGGCGGCCCATGCAGTATTCACGCTAAGCATATTATTTTAGGACCAATCCCTCTATCTGCTTTCTTACAGTTTACAGGCAAATAAAAACAAACAACAAACAGACAAACAAAGCGTAAGATATTTTCAGGAGAATAAGACTACGGGGGCAAGAAAGAGAGTGAGCGAGAGAGAGAGAGAGACAGACAGACAGACAGAGAGACGGACAGGTAGATAGAGACATAGACAGATCACACACACACACACACACACACACACACACACACACACACACACACACACACCACACACACACAACACACACACACACACACACACACACACACACCACAACACAAATCACACACACACACACACACACACACACACACACACACACACACACACACACACACACACACACACACACACACACACACACACACACACACACACACACACACAACACAAACACACACACACACACACACACACACACTCTGACTCTAGTGCTGCAGCCAAGGGGATTGGTTGGCCTTTGGGGGCCTTCCCCAACGCCAACTCTCGTCCTCAAATCCCTTTGGCCGAGAGAGTGGGGATGTGCCCTGGGCAAGGCTTCTCCACTATAAACACATTCTAGCCCAGCCCGCCAGGAATAGCAGCTGCCCCACTCTGCTATCTGGCAGTCATTGTCGGAAAC
>CM065698.1:21698827-21706327 GCA_017654935.2 Phymorhynchus buccinoides
GATAGAGTTTGTTTACGTTGGAGACACCGTATGAAGCGATCTTTTAGATAGAGAGAAAAGAGGGAGTACCTGAGGTGGGCCGGAGAAGGCGGGGGATGAAAAGACAGAGACAGACTGTTAGAGAAGGAGGGGCGAGAGGAGGGCGGACGGTTGAGGAGCATGGCATGGACCAATATGTGCTGGCTGGAATTTCTGGAGATGAGCGGGGGGGGTTACGGTAGAGAAGAGAGAGGGACCGAGGACTCGCCTTCCTCCCCGAGCGTCACGTTCGACAAAACGAGTAGACGCGTCGGGAGAAGAAGAGAGAGGTTAGAGGAGGAGGATCGGCGGACGGGGAACGATCGGGTGAGGACTGAAAGTGAAAAAGTAGCAGAGAAAATCCGAGCTTATCAAATTTGACAGAACCGGGGAACAACACAATAGTTCCGTATCTAGAGAGAAGGACGGAGAGGTAAAGGCACCCCCACAGGCCGAGATGGAAGAAGCGAGATACTCACGAGTCGTGCAGTACCGAGAGAGAGAAAGTGATACGAGATGATAGAGTGAGGGGTGGGGAGGTGAGGATCTTACACTACGTATCGAAGAGAGATCAGGTTGCGAAGAAGACCTCCATGATTGAAGGTGTCGAGAGGAAGAGAGAGAGAATGAGCCTACAGAGGGTTAAGATGAGGTTGTGAAGGACTGGCACTGGCTAAACAATATGAATGCGACGATGTGAGATATGACGAGAGAGGCCTTACGACCCTTGAGTAACGAAGAGGGAAGAGAAAGAAGAGAATGAACTCCGTTGAAAAGGAGAGACTACGAGTGATGAGCTATGATGAGGAGAGCAGGGGATCCACCAGGAAGATTGCTGAGAGAGACGAGCCCGATCAGACGAGGGGAGGATAGAATGGAAGAGAGGTAAAGCAGGACGTGAGAGATGACATGAGATGATTGAGAGAGAGCAGGATAGACGATCGGTAGAGATGAAACAGAGACGGAGATTGAGAGGAGAGAGGAGAGACGAGGGGTCGGGAGATGAGAGAACCTGAGGGGCCCTGTCGGATCTATCGAGATAGAGATGATGAGAGAGACTGACTAGAGAGAGACAAACGATGACGATTCGGGTGCCGAAGAGACACGAGAGAGTAAGGAAGGCATGCTTTGCCGTTGCCGGTGTTTGGAGCAGATGCCGATGGAAGACTGAGAAGAGACCGAACCCAGAGAAGCGGAATTAAGAGGAGATAGGAGGAGTATTTGATTCTGGGGCTGTGATCTGGGGTGCTGAGGTGAGACGAGACGAAGAGAGACGTAAGACGGGGGTATTAGATCCTGACAAGATTCAGGAGGAAGGGTACTCCTACAGGAATCTCTGAACGAACGAGAGAGAAAGATTGATGAGAACTGTACACCGAGACATGAGGTGAATTGATGAGAGACCAGATGAGAGAATAGAATACCGGACGCCTTGGTACGGGCATGCCTAGAGGAGAGAGTCGAACGAGTGGATCCGAGAGACGGGAGGACAGATTGGAAGAATCGACGAACTTCTATGACTGACAATGTTGTAGAGACGACTGATGGTAGCATCTGAGGAGGGATGAGACAGAGAGGGGACAGATTTTATTAGTTACGAGAACCACGAGACGAGAGGGTGATGTACGACGAGATATAAGACGACAAGAGGGAAAGTTTGGGAGGAGTAGGTATATTTGTTTTAACTATGAAGGAGAGGACCGACCGCAGACGAACGACACGTCAAGAGGGCAGAGGATTAAATCTGCTGTAGTCGAGAACGATTGATTTCTTTTTTCCTTGTCATGGGGAGCAAGGACTCGAACGTTGATCTCAGTGATTGGGCGATTTGAGCAATGTGAGATACTGTAGAGATCGACGCCCAAGTTTTAAGCCTTGAGAAGAGAGACGATGTAAATGATAAGGGAAGTGGTTCTTCCACGAGATCTAGACATGAGAGCGACGACGAGGATTGTTTGTAGGTAAAGTTCATCTGTAGATTATGCCGTGGGACGAGAGGATTACCAAGGAACATTGAAGGAGGATTCGATATGGCGAACCTGTTGTCTAGTTACTCGGCCTGCTTATAAATCGATACTTGAGCGCAGATATAGATTCTCTTGGGAACGATTCGGCCAGCAGAAGGGGAACTGAGAAGCTGGGGCGACGGAGGAGTGGAGTTAGGAAAAGAGACGGAAATAAGAAGAGATTTGAGAGAGACGAAGAGACGAATGTGAAGGAGCCCTCTTCGTAAGGGATAGTTATACCAAGAATCAAGAGAGAAGAGAGAGATGACTGGTGCGTGTAGGACCATGATGAGAAGAGATGCGTGGATCAGAGAGAGAATACGAGGAGAGAGGAGAGACAGAGAGATGATGAGAACGAGGAATAGACGAGATGGAGACGGGAGTAGAGACAGGAGAGAGAGGCGAGTAGAGAGAGAGAGGAAGAGACTGAAGAGGAGAGACGCAGGAATATGAGAGAGAGGGGCGAGATTAGTGAGAGAGAGAAGAGAGAGAGGAGAGAGAGAAGGGAGAGGTGGGACAGAGAGATCGAGAGATGGAACCTTGGAAGATGAGGATGAGAGAGACGAGCGAGGATGAGATGAACGGCGAGGAGGGAGATCGAGAGAGGAGAGAGAAGAGAGCATCGCAGGAGAGAGATGCGATTCGAGATCCTTTGAGGAGTAGAGAGAGACGAGAATTATGACTCTTTTGACGGTACGATGACGAGTGACGGAAAGGATGAAAGAGTTCGGAGAGAGAAAGAGAGAGAGATTGCAAGAGATGAGAGAGAGAGATGCGAAAGAGGATAGCAGGAGATGAATGACGTGACGGAGATCAACCGACCTGAGAGGAGAGATTGAAGAAGGAGAGGGATCACTGGACCGAGGAAAGGTACTCTTCAGGAACACCCCTCAGACGAAAGGCAGGAGAGAAGGGGTGGCGAGGGAAGAAAACTTTATTTTACAAGGAAAAAGAATATTTAGGCTGGTGCCTACGTCCTTACATTCTGTCCTTAGTTATTAAGCAGCAACGCATAATACTACTATAAATGAACATGAAGACGCAGGAACATCGCCAACAAAAAATAACAACAAACGTAAATATAGCAACGACCATGGTCAGGCAGAGCGTCAACAGAAGCAATAAAAACAAAAGAAAATAGAAAACTAACAAACCAGTTAAACCAGACGGGAGAGAGAGAGATCGAGAGAGAGATGAGAGATAGAGGTATGCAAGAGAAGAGCCGAGGGAGACGAGATTGTGTTGGGGTGTGCCGGGGGGCAGGCTCGGTGGTGGTTGGTTGCATGTGGGCAGAGACATATTCTTTGGGGAAAAAAAAGAAAAAAAAAAAAATAAAATATAGAAAAAAAGAAAAAAAAAAAAAAAAAAAAAAAAAAAAAAAAAAAAAAAAAAAAAAAAATACAGAAATTATCGAACAATCTGCTAGAATCGGCTGTGCCACCTACACGATTTTGTTCTAATCACCTAGCCCTGTTTTCTCTTTCGTGTTACTTTTTTTTTTTTTTTTTTGTTTTTTTTTGGTACATGTCTGGCTCAAGCACAAACCTATCACTCACTTTGTCGGTCTGTTCGGTCTAGTCGGCTGCTCGAGTCTGTTGGTCCCGGATCCAAAAAATTGACGCACATATTGTAAAAGAGAAAGAAAAAAGCGTGCCACACAACGATTTGCGAATCTCCGCGCTTGTTTTATATTTTATTTATGTATATAGCTTGTGCATCCCTTACCCTAACTTCTTCTCACCCCACCCTCGCTCTCTCTGTCTGTCTGTTTTTTTTGGGTATTTTTCTTTCATATCCCCTGTCATTCTTCTGTTCTGTCTCTTCATGGGTTCTTTCTGTTTAATTACCATTTGCTGCCCCATTCCCCATCCCCCTCCCTCCCTCTCCTCCTTTCTCTCTTCCTCTCTCTCTCTCTCTCTCTCTCTCTCGCTACGTTAATGTTCTACCCTGTTCTTGTTTACTCTTCTCTCCGCTCCTGATCCTCACTCTTCTCAACTCCGCATATATCCCTCCCCCTCTCTACTTTCTTCTCTCTCACCCCCTCTTCTCCTTTCTCTTTCTCCCTACTCTCTCCCCCCCCCCCCCCCCCCCCCCCCCCCCCCCCCTCCCCCCTCCCCCCCCCCCCTCCCCCCCATCCCCCCCCCCCCCCCCCCCCTCCACGCCCCCCCCCCCTCCCTGCCCCCCCCCCCCCACCCCCACCCACCCCACCCCCCCCGGCCCCCCCCGCCCCCCCCCCCCCCCCCCCCCTCCCCCACCCCCCCCCCCCCCCCCCCCCCCCCCCCCCCCCCCCCCCCCCCCTCCCCCCCCCCCCCCCGCCCCCCCCCGCCCCCCCCACCCCAGCTGCCCGCCCCCCTCCTTCTCTTCTCTCTCTCTCTAAGACCATTGCTCCTTTCCCTGCCCTCTCTCCACTTCTCCCTTCCCTCAACCTCTCTCTCTCTTCTCTTTCTACCTCCTTCTCTCGCTTCTCTCTCTCTTCTGGCTCCCCTGTTCATACTGCGTCGCTCCCTCCTCCCAACTAAAATAATAATCATACCTCCATTCTAAACCTCTCCCCAATCTCACATAACTCTACTATGGTGTCTTTCTATATTCTCGCTCCTTCCTTAACCCTCGAAACATCTATTAATAAAGAAAACATCCCGTCTTTCTCTTCCCCATTCAGCCGTTCCCTTCTTCTCCCCATCTCCATCTCCTCTATGTGTTCCTCCCACCGATATGCATTGTCTTGGTCCCTTCTTCCTCTCTCTACTTCAAGATTAATATACATCTATCAAATCTTTTCTCTCTTACTCTCTATCTCAATTAATCAATCGTCATCCTCACATCTTATCTCTATATCTCCTCCCTCTACGCTCTCTCTCTCTCTCTCTCCCCTCTAACTCTTTCCTCTTTTTTCCCCCTTTCTAGCTCACCCACACTTTGCTCAAATCTCTTATAAACACACCTTCTCTAATCATATCTCTCTCTATCTCTCCACTCATCTTCTCTATCTCCTCCTCATCTCTCTCTCTATCTAACACTTTCTACTCTATTACTCTCTCTTCAATATAATTATTCTCTAATCTCCTAACTTTATCACTCTCTTACTATACATAAGAGATCTATCTGTCTGTACTGTCTCACTATCTAATATCTAATGACTCTAATATATTTAATATTCTCATAAAGTGTCATGTATTTTTTGTAATATATTCTATATCTACTCTATAATATCGCTATCCCTACTCTTTAAAATTAGATCTACTAGAACTAAATCCCCCTATATATCTATATATCTACAAATTCAGCTATATTATAGATTATATATATCTATATAATAATGGTATGTTCTCTAAGATCTATATTATATATATAGAGTATGCTCGCATAGATATAATTCTGTACGGCCTCCTCCTCCCCTCTACCTCTGCGGGCGCTCGCGAATACGAATCCGGCAAGCTTCGCTGCTGACTCCCTATCTCCTCACTATCTTCACTCTACTCCAATCTCTCACTCTCATCTCTATCCCCTCCTACTCTACTCTCTCTCCTCCTACTCCCCTCTCTCTCTCCCGCCACTCCTCTCCTCTCTCTCTCGTCTCTCTCTCCTCTCGTCTGTCTCTCTCTCTCTCTCGCTCTCTCTCACCGTCTCATCTTCCTATTATTGTTATGTCTTCGTGCTCGACTCTCACACTCTCTCATCTTAGCAGATTCTCATATCGCTCTGTCGTATACCGATCAATGCTTCTGCTCTCTACCTCCTGCTCTCTGTATCTATCTACTCATCTCTCTCTTTCCACTATACTTATCTCTTCTCTTCTCTCTCTCTCTCTCGCCTTCTCGCTCCTCCTCACTCCGATACTCAAAATCTAATACATACCCGCCTCCTCTCTTCCTCTGACTCTCTCTCGATATCATCTATAATGCTTCATCTATCCCACCCCCTTCCCTCGCCTAGGCTCTCTCCTTAAGTCGTCCCCGCTCTCCGACTCTCTCCTCTCTCCTCCTCTCTGCTCGACTCTGGCTATGCGATTATCTCTATATCATCTCGTCTCTTCTACTCATCGCTCTAGCGAGTCCCGTCTCTCTCTCTCTCTCTTGCACTATCTCTAAGATTCTATATCTCACCTCTGTCTCTATCTCTCCTTATCCTTCCCCTCCCCTCTCACCCTCTCTTATCACTTCCTGTTCCACCCCTCCTCTCTCTCTTCCACTCACCCTTTTCTTGCACCTCACCCCAAACCCCCTCACCACCCACCCCGCCCAAACGCCCCTCCCCCACACCCCCCCCCCCCCCACCACCCCCCCCCCACCCCACACCCCCCCCACAGCCCCCCCCCGTCCCGCCACGCCCACACACACAACAACAACACCCACACCCCCCACTCATCCCTCTCTCTCCCCCCCCCCTCCCTCTCTACTCTCTCTCCCTCCCTCCCATTGACTCAGCTCTCCCCTCCCCCTCCTCCCCCTCTCTTCCTTCCTACTCTCTCTCTCTCTCCCTCTCCTACTCTCTCTCTCTCTCTCTATCTCTCTCGCTCTCCTCTCTCTCTCTCTCTCCTCTCTTCTCTCTCTGTATGTCTCTGTCTCTCTCTCTCTCTCTCTCTCTCTCTCTCTCTCTCTACTCTCTTCTCTCTATATCTCTCGCTATCTCATCTACTCTCTCTCTCTCTCTCTCTCTCTCTCTCTCCTCGCTCTCTCTCCCTCTCTATCTCTCTCTCTCTCCTCTCTCTCTCTGTCTCTCTCTCTCTACCCCTCTCTCTCTCTCTCTATCTCTTCTCTCTCCCTCTCGCCATTCCTTCTCTCTCTTACTCTTATCTCTCATCAGGACCTTGTTTGGTAATTAATGACAATAAATTGTCTCCAATTTCAAGTCTCTCTCCTGTCTCTCTCTCTCTCTCTCTCTCTCTCCTCCTCTCTCTCTCTCTCTCTCTCTCTCCTCTCTCTCTCTATCTCTCTCTTCTCTCTCTCTCTCTCTCTCTCTCTCTGTCTCTCTCTCTCTCTCTCTCTCTCTCTCTCTCTACCTCTCTCTCTAAATTCTCTCTCTCTCTCGACTGTCTCTCTTCTCTCTCTCTCTCACTCTCTCTCTCCTCCTCTCTTCTCTCTCTCTCTCTCTCTCTCTCACTAATTTTTTTCACTCTCTCTCTCTCTCTAACTCTCTCTCTCTCTCTCTCTCTCTCTCTCTCTCTCTCTCTCTCCCCTCTCTCTCTCTCTCTCTCTCTCTCTCTCCACTCTCTCTCTCTCTCTCCTCTCTCTCTCTTCTCCTCTCCCTCTCTCTCTCTCTCTCTCTCTCCTGTCTCTCTCTCTCTCTCTCTCTCCTCTCTCCTCTCTCTCTCTCTTTCTCCACTCTAGTGACTCTCTTCTCTCTACTATCTCTCTCTCTCTCTCTCTCTCTCTCCTACTCTCTCTCTCTCTCTCTCTCTCTCTCTCTCTCTCTCTCTCTCTCTCTCTCTCTCTCTCTCTCTCTTCAGGACACAAACGCTACAACAAAACCTGTC
>CM065698.1:21713827-21716327 GCA_017654935.2 Phymorhynchus buccinoides
GGCCACCTTTTCTTGGACAGTGGCGTCAATAAAGCGTTCCCCTGGGCGCCTCCAGACCCTCAGTCGGCCGTCGTTGTGGTTCAGGGTGAAGCGTGATTCATCACTGAACAGGACCTGGGACCATTGCTGACGTGTCCACCTCACGTGACGTCTGCAGAAGGCGCGGCGTGCTGCCCTATGGGCTGGAGTTAAGCGTGGCCGTACAGCTGGGCGACGAGAACGGAGGTTAAACCCATGAAGGCGGTTCCGTATGGTCTGCTGGCTGATGTTGATGTTAGTAGCCACCCTCAGCTGCCTTCGAATGATGCTGGAAGAGGCTGTTCTTGTCTGCAGGGCTTGTCGTTCAATGAGACGATCTTCACGTGGAGTTGTCTTCTTCGGTCGACCAGATCTGCGTCTTTCATGGACCCTCCCAGTGGCTGTGAAGCGTTGAATCAGTCTGACAATGACCGAGATGGACACCTGAAGTCGCCTGGCCACTTCTCGCTTGGGAACACCATCTTGGAACCATGCAACAGCTCGTCCCCTATCCAACTCGCTCAATTTTCGTCGTGGAGGCATTGTCAAATCAGGCCTAATACTGGTGGTATGTCTTCTTATAAAGCCAAGCAAGAGACAGCATCTCACACATAAACAGTAGTGCTTGCACGTGCATAATGGTTTTTCCATCTGGCTTGTGCAATGTGTTCATGCAGAACGATCCAAAACAAGGTCCTTTTTCGCAAGTTTCCGCTTTTTCTTTTGCTGCCAAGCTCAGTAATAGAGAATCACGTGCAATGTTTCCACTAACACAACATCGCCCACTTACAGCTGAACAAGAATTCATAACAATTTGGCTTGACTGAGAAATAAATAACAGGAGCGAACGGAGTTTATTGCGCACCTGTTTTCTCATAGTGATCCTTAACTTTTTGTGAGTAGTGTATATATAATATATAATAATATAGAATGAATGCGGTGTGCTTGGAAGTAATCTAAATGTTAGCGTTTAATGCAAAGGGCACACACACGCACGCGTAGACACGCACGCGCTCGCACAAACACAATAATTATAGTCACAGGTAAGACTTATTGCTAATTGCTATTGTTTTATTCTAAAGAGCATGCAGTCCACGCGCTCCTTGAGAGTTGGCTGCTGATTGAAGGCGCCCACGCGTTGGTTGATGCGGCACTGTGTGGTGAGTAGTACACAAGTGCATTGTGGGAACCAAAACATCTTTTTACACAAATAAAATGCATGCCCACTGGTACAATACCTGACTAATCCGCAACAATTATTGAGTGATGACTGACGCCTAGTTTTTGTTGGGTAGAAATAATAAAACTAACACAGTTTTCAGTGCATAGAATTAGAAATGAAGAGCGTTAAAACGCTAGATCACCAGCCGCGCGCGGCAGTATTTTCGGCTGCAGTGCTTCGCCTCGCAGCTGCTGGTAACGAACCTTTATTTCACACAAGGTAACACATACATATCATGATGATAAGGCTCATACTATCTCAATGTGAATGAGAGCCCAGGTGCTCTGTAGCATTTTCGAGTTCAGTGACCTTGATCTTTGACCAATGACCTTCATTTTCGAACTTGGCCTAGATATCCTAAGTAGAGTTGAGAGCCGGTTCACAAATCCGAACCGGTTTTAAACCGGTTTTCCCTCTTCGAACCGGTTTTATCGAACAGGTTTTTTTAAACCAATACTCGCATCACTAGTTTCACCTATGCAAACACATATTTATTTGTCAGAATATTCACACACACGCACGCACGCGCAGACATACACACACACACAATAACGACACTTATGACACACACACTCAACTCAGCACTCAGTCAAAGTCAAAGCCATACACCACCACAAACTAGAAACAGCTACTCTTGGTTTGCGAAACACCCAATCTGCGCTGAGAATCAGTGTTGTTCTTCGAAAAGAATACGTTATTTTAAGAAAAACTTACTTTCAGTTTGCAGTTTAAAAAACCGGTTCACAGCAACTCGAACCGGTTTTTCGAACCTCGAAAGTTTAGCACCGGTTTTTCGGTTCAAACCGGTTTTTCCCCCCACCTCTAATCCTAAGTACCTATCCACACGCACGATTTGAGCGTCCTAGGTCCCTCCGTTCAAACGTTATCGCGCCAGGTGCTCGGCAGCATTTTCGGCTCCAGTAACCTTGACCTTTGACTTTTACGACCTTCGTTTTCGAACTGGGCCTAGATAATCCTTTATAGTGCTTACCTGCTATGCAACATATTTGAGCTTCCTAGGTCCTACCGTTCAAACGTCATCGTGATCAGATAGTCAGTCCAGACAGATAAGATAATTATATAGTCAGGAACATAGTTCTCTGAAAACATTACCATCTCGCTTCTTCGCGCGGCTGCGATGGTAAGTAAGACAGTTGTCAGTGTACGGGGGAGGGGGGGAGGGGTGGGGTGGGGTGGCGCAATGGTCTGACTTAATCTTCTGATACACAGTTAGTGGAGGGGGTGGGGGTGCGGGGTGAG
>CM065698.1:21726327-21738827 GCA_017654935.2 Phymorhynchus buccinoides
ACCTTTATGTTACAACGGTAAAAAGTATTGAACATAGAGTAGCCAAAGAGAAAGGGAGAGAGAGGCTGGGAGAGAGAGAGAGAGAGAGAAAAGAAAAAATGAGAGAGAGAGTGAATGAGAGAAGGAGGGAGAGGAGAGAGAGAGGAGAGGAGATTGGGAGAGAGAGAGAGAGAGAGATAATGATAGGGAACTTTTATTTTACAACGGTAAAATTATTGACATAGAGTAGCCAGAAGAGAGAGAGAGGGGGGGGAGAGAGAGAGAGAGATGAGATGAGAGGGAGAGAGAGAGAGAGATGGAGAACGGAAACTTGGGGGGGGGGGGGTAATACCATGGACAAAGCAGTGTGTGCCAAACCCAACATCGCACTCTGGAACATCCAATCAATCTTTATGGGCAGCTTAGGACCCCTTCAGATAATTGCTTCTGTCGTGGGGGGGGGGGGGGGGGGGAACATTGTTTACACCACACAGTGTGACGGACGAAGAAGACGAAGGATTTGGCGAATGATCTATGCATTATTAACTAGTGTTTATATTAACACAAGAAAAACGAAACACTCGCATAATCAGAATGCATAATCTTATCCCTTGAATGTTAGTGATGTTCATAATGCAACTCTGAGTGCTGCGAGGAACAAGTTCGATTTGAGCAGATTATTTTCCCATAGGCTACATACAACAGGGGCGGATTAGGGGTTTGGAGGGGATCCAGGATGTCTAGACACAGACCCCCCCCCTTTGTCCCAAATGTGGTCCATACCGCTAACGGTCCCAGGAAAATGCTACTTATCCCAGGCCCGCTATGTCCCATATTCCTCTAAGTCGTTACGTGTCTATGACCATGTGTCTATATGATTTTTATGTCAAACTGACCACTGTGTCAAAGTGACCACTACGTCACACCCCAGTGACCAGTGGTCAGTACCTGGTGACCACACACGCCATCTGCATTGATACAATATGCATGTAAATAATGCATCTGGTGACAGGATATAAGCTGCTTAAGAATCAAACTTTAATTTTAAGTCAATGTGACCGCTGGTCATTGAATACTGACCACGGGTCATCGACACTGTCCGAGGTACCAACATGACCAGAACAGCCATGTCACATCGACCCATGAACATTAGACACGTGGACACTGTGCGAGGTACCAACATGACCAGGACAGCCATGTCACATCGACCCATGAACATTAGACACGTGGACACTGTCCGAGGTACCAACATGACCAGGACAGCCATGTCACATCGACCCATGAACATTAGACATTTGGACAATAGACATGTAACCACTTAGATGGAGCGGGACATAGCGGGCCTGAGACGTAGAGGGCCTGGGACTTAACGGGCATCTCCCGCCCCAAGGGTAAGAAGTAAGCAACTGGCTCAATTGTTGCTTTCATAATCACTAAATTGCAAGACTTTCCGGGATCGTTCGGGGACTTCGCCTCCCTGGGCGCCACAAGGCCACTACACCTTAACACCAATGACCTATGTTTTTTCTCCCTGGACTCCCCCCCCCCCCCCCCCCCCAGTACGAAGTCCGCGAACGACCAAAATGGTGTTTCATGTCCTCTTGGTCCGAATCAGACACATTTGGGACATTTGTAAATACAAATATGGCGGGAACAATACTGGAGGCAATACGAAACCATAAAAGTCCCGATTTGTTTTTATCAATACAGACAGGTGTAGCGGCAACCACGCCTCGGCTTTGGGTTACCTCATCGGCTATGGCACCGCCACAAGTACGAAGTCCGCCCCTACGGTTACAGGTTTTATGCCTAGTTTTCATTCTTTTAACCCTTTCACCGCCAGCCATATATTTCAGCCAAATATTTCCAATTAAATTGTTTTTTACCTGGGTAGAGAACAAAATCCATCTGCAGTATTGGGGATTCTTCTATTGACATATATAACAACAAGGTATATACTTACTTCCCAAAACTAAGACAATAGAAAAACGGTCTTTGGATAATAGACCCCAATTTGATGCCTTTTAGTGACATAAGTGTTAAATCACGAAGTGGTGCTCTAAAATGCGGACTTTGGCGGTGAAAGGGTTAAAAGGGCAAACATAAGCATAGATGTCATTCCTTCATCCCCCTTGAAAACAACATCAGCACCGAAACAAAAACATACCAATAACAAAGAAAAGACCAGACAGACGCGTTACCTCGTCATTGAGACAGATGAGTAAATTTATAAATCGGAATCACCCATGCCTGTTTAATTTAAATGTTGTTGTTTTACTTTTTCCAGTTAATTGAACTGTGAGTGATTTCCATCTGTCCAAAGCATAAGAAGAAAATCGAGACATCGTTATCAGACCCAAAAAAATGGAGAAGAATAACAAAAGCAACGAACAAACCAACCAAGAAACACACTGACTATCGTGTTTTTATACATGTATACGTGATTCAAACGATTAGACCATTTTGCGCTAGAAGAGAAGAAAGAGCAAAGGAAAGGAAAAAGAAATAGAACTTAAATGAGCAATTAAGAAGAACCGAAAAAAAGTGACAGAGTTGCGCTAGGAATAAGCAAATGAAAAACAAACAAGTTGAATAAACGCACGGACAGAGAAAGCAAATAAACAAACAAGTGCAACGCCGAGCGGGCTGCAAAGTCCCCTCGCAGCATCACGCGAGCTACTCCGAAATCGGAATGTGTCGGCTTTACACATACACAAAAAAAAACGCATCAAAGTTAGCACGTAAATACATTGCTAAAAACGCATGGAAAACAGCACGTAAAACTGAATAGGTTTTTTTGATATATAGCCTTGGGGGTCGGACCGTGTGATTGAGAGCGCGCCGCGATCATGCGCACACGAGCGCGCCAGAAAGAAAAATTCATGACAACTGTGTTATAGAACAATTCATCAAGAAATGTGAAAAAAAACTGCATTGAAATACATGCAAAACTTCGCGAGATATGTAGCGATTATGGATTTTTTTTTGTTTTGGGGTTTGTCACCCCGTAACTGCCGCGCGACCTAGACCTTAATGGTAAAGGACTAAATATACACTACAGCTCGGATAGATTTGCATGTTGGACACAAACTAGTATACCAAATTGGATATGATGATAGAGAAAGAGACGTGGAGCTGGACGGTTTTTAGAAATCACGAGACGGATAAGCGGAACGGCACGGAGCACGGGAGGAGAGAGACGGACGGATGGTCGGACGCAGAGGCACGAAACAATAGTTTTCCGAAACCTTCGGCTCGGGGACTAAACCTTCGGAGCGGCAACTAGAACAAGAATCCAGACACATGTAAAAACGAGACAACTAAAATACTAAACAAGGGCATAACAAAACGAGATATTAAGACGTAACTCTGAACTCAGTTATTACGTAAAATCCTTGTACTCTGTTCTTATCTACTAACTTCTTCAAGACCGTCGACACAGCACGCATTGTATCCTCACTCGTCTAATAAATATCTGTCCCTCTATCTCTGTGTGGTGGGTCCTAATGTTCAAGTCTAGCCTGTTTCTGAATCTAATGTGTGTAATGTCTGCATGCCAACACGCCTCTCTCTCTACACTCTCTCTCACTCATCTACTCTCTTCTCATACATCTCTCCTCTCTCTCTTCGTATCTCATGTAATTGGACAAGTAAAAGAGAGCGAGAAAGAGATGCAGAGAGAGATGAAATACCCGCAGAACGAGAGAATCGAGAGGCTGTAGACGAGAGAGCTAGAGGGAATGTAGAGATGAGAGAGATGAGACGCAAGTGGGTGGTAGCGTGCAATGTGCCTATCCGTATGTACATAAGTACCTCTACTCTACTCCTCTCTCTCTATACTATGTTCGCCTCTACTCATTCTGCTCTCTACCTCTCTCTCTCTTCTCTACGTACTCCACTCATCCATCTCTTCCTTTGCTTCTGTGTTCGATGCAATTTGGCAATCATGCAGTGCACTTGCCGAACTGCCCCATTTGCTGGGCACTGAAACTTTGTGTATTGTCTTCTTGTAAACGAAATCCCAGTCTACAGACATGGGCCTCAACGAGCTGCGCATATTCATTAAACCGATTTGAGTAGTTGTATTTGATCAATCAGGTGCTAGATGTTCATACTCTCTCTCTGCTCTCCAACAGCCCTACTCTACTCACATCACACGCCTCATACTCCCCTTAATTTCTCGTCACTCTCTCTGTCGTCTCATCGTCATCTCCTCCTACTCTCTCCCCGTCCGTCTCTACCCCCCCCTGTCCCCCTCTCTTTTTCATGTCTCGACCAGCCGCCACGTTAATTGCCCGGCCGCTTCAAAGAGAACGCCGAGTAAGGGATTTGTCTCCCCGGTCGGCATGTAACCCCTACCGAGGTTATCTCCCTTCCCCCCCCCCCCCCCTCTCTTATCTACCGTCTCATCACGAGATAGTGATATCAACAGTCGGCTCCCTTTGTAAGACACCTCGTCCTTACCCATCACAAGAAAGTGACAACCACGGTTATCTCCCTTTGAAGACGGTTTTGCCTTTCCAAGCACACAAGGTTAGGAATGTCCGGCATGTGATAAGGATGTAATAGGCGCGTGATTGTTCTGTACACTCTGAACATCATCTTGTGACGTGTCGACTGCTATAAACCAATGACAGGCTTTCATTGTTTGAAAGTGAAGGCTATAATTGGCGTAGTGAGAAAAAGTTTTTCACACAAGACGCTGAAACTGACTAGAGCAACACCTCTCCCAGCCAGAATAGCCCACCTAGTAAGTCTTATTGATGACTGGTGATTGAGACTGGTTGTTTGTTTGACCCTAGTTTTGATCTAGATCCTATGTTCAATGATGAATAAGGAGTAGATAGATATGTTATAGAAAAGAAGTGGTAAACATTCTATTCTATTTATGTGCACTGATTATTTGTGTGTGTGTGTTTTTGACTTGAACACTTTTGGTACCAGAACCGGAGTTTATGCCTACTAACCCTTTTGTCTATTTTTAGTAGGAAACCTATGGGCCGCAATCTTGCACTTTATGATACCATTCCTTTCCAGGTGTTGGATGGAGAGTGATGATGTCTTGATCACCTTTTATGTTTTACTGATCTCAGTTTGTTAACTGAAATTCAGTTTATTTATTAACTAGTGCTATTGTACAAGGGAAGCCTTCTAGCCGGTTGGGATTCACTAATTCCCTGCCGACTGAAGCCCCTTGTCTCTAAGCCATAGAGATCTACATCCACCTTCTCCTGTGATTATCAGCAGGGCATCGTGGGCCGGACGATCATCCCGGACTCCACCAAGCACCAAGACGGGACCGTCGCCAAGACGACCCGCACCCAGAATCCGCGAGGAGACCACGCCTGAACCGTGCCATCCCGCGAAGCCGTAACCGGAACGACTGGGAGCTACTCTCACCTGACGAGCAAGCCCAGCCAACCCAGCACTCGCCGATCACTACGGAGGAACTTGACAACAGCTAAGTCCACCGGACTGCGCCAATCATTTGAACTTTCCTACGGACACTGAAGATAATTAGTAACCCTTCCGGCATGGGGCGAACCTTATAGAAAGACAAAAGTCTTGTAAATCCTTTCGGATTTCATTTTTTTTTTTATCCATATTTTGTTTTGGCGCCATTGAGCTGCTTTATTATTATTGTTGCATAATCTTATGCAGATTTTGGGAGTAAATAAAATACAAGTGTCAAATAATCCTGAACCCTTTGGTCAGACTGATGAGAGTGGGAGTCTTGTAATTTCATGTAAAACCCTACTTCTCTCTGTCTGCCATTTAGAGCAATTCAACCACTTGTATTTCTTACAACCATACGAGCCAGAACCCGGGCACAAATATAAATTTATTAGATGAAAAGGGGCCGGGAAAGTTGCTCATCTCCCATACCCTAGAGAAGTGGGCTAAAGGCAAATTTTCTAAAGTCTTCCCTAGGGACTTAGCCTTTTAA
Organism: Phymorhynchus buccinoides; assembly: GCA_017654935.2. Taxonomy (NCBI): domain Eukaryota; kingdom Metazoa; phylum Mollusca; class Gastropoda; order Neogastropoda; family Raphitomidae; genus Phymorhynchus; species Phymorhynchus buccinoides. The sequence continues at coordinate 21,732,254 of CM065698.1, forward strand.
CCCATTACCTCGTCACATCTAATTGGGGGCTCGCGTCCGGGATATTTTTTTTCATAAAGTCTAACAAATTTCAATTCAAACGGTAGTTCCTTTTCAAAACTTATCTTGTGTCCACTGGGAAAGTTATTGTGATTTGGTTCACTGTGTTTTGATTTGATTTGTTTGAATGCTATTTATGACTTTATTTTGATGTGCATGCTATTTCTGTTTATGCTGAAATAGTTAAGTGTTGTTTGATACATTCAACTCAGCAGCTTTGTTTTTATTTTGAATAGTTGTATTTACAACCATGGCTGAGATTGTTAAACTTAGGAGGGAACTTAAAGAATGGGGAGAGTCTCTAGGATTGTCAGGCCAAGAGTTAGCAAATTTTGTCATATCTGAATATGACAAAGAGAAAGCTCGCGAGGTGGCTGAGAAAGACAAACAGCGAGCTCATGAGGCTCAAGAGGCTGACAAAGCTCGTGAGGCTCAAGAGGCTGATAAAGCTCGCGAGGCTCAAGAGGCTGAGAAAGAGGCTCAAGAGGCTGATAAAGCTCGGGAGGCTCAAGAGGCTGATAAAGCAAACAGAGAGCTCATGAGGCTCAAGAGGCTGATAAAAGCTCAGAGCGACGCTCAAGCAAGAGCAAATCCGTACTCATGAGTTAAGGCAGAGGCAACTAGTGCAGGATGCCAAAAATAAAGAACTCGAACTTGAGGCCACTGAGCGAGAAAAAGCGCGAGACCATGAGCTAGCTATGAAGCAGCTTGAAAACTCAGCAGACTCTGAGACTGCTGCCCCTCAAAATTTTCCCCCTCCCATTCATACCTCAGCCATGACCTTCACATTGGAGGCATTCAATGAGGCAACAGAGTCTATCGATGCATTCCTCGATAGATTTGAAAGACTGGCCCAGGAATTTGAGCTTGCTCCGGAAAAGTTCAACCTCAAGCTTGCCCAAAGTCTCAGGGGTGTGGCTTATGAGGTGTACAGCAAACTTCCGTCAAGCCAAATTACCGACTACCCAGCTTTGAAAGAAGCCCTGCTCAACAGATACGAGTTGACAGCTGACGCCTACCGGAAAAAGTTCCGGTCAACCAGAAAAGGTAGGGGAGAGTCCTATGCCCAATTTTCAGATAGACTGGGGAACTATCTGACAAAATGGGTGTCCCTTTCTGCCAAATCAGAGTCCTATGAGGATCTCCGGGAACTGATGGTTGGCGAGCAACTGCGCGAAACCATGTCCCCAGAGTTACGCACCTTTACTGCCGAACAAGGTGCCACAACTCTGGCTGACCTCATCCAGCTAAGTGATAGGTACACTCTAGCCCATGATGAACCTAGCGCCCCTAAAAGGCCAAAACTACAGCAAGTAGTTGGGTCCACTGCTTCACAGCAGAGCAGGGGTAACCCCAACTCCAACAGTGGGTCAAACAGTTCTACCCATGAACGACAACCACTGGGACAACCCTTATTCTGCTCATACTGCAAGTCGAACACCCACAATCGGGATGACTGCAGGAAACTTGCTTACAAGCGGCAAAATGTTGCAACTATGCAAGTCGTCTCGACTTCGCAGAATTGCACAAACCCCTCCCCAGTACAGTGTCCAGGCACACCGTCAGTCGTTGGACAGGCGACTGTCAACAACATCCCTGTTCAGTGTCTCTATGACACTGGACTGTCATGCGACGCCATTGTCTGCGGATCCTTAGTCCCCGCGTCAGCATACACGGGAGACTTCATCTCTCTGCAAGGCCCTGATGCTGCAATCCCCCCATCCACTTTGCCAGTCGCCATAATCAATGTCGACACCAGATATGTTAAGGGACCCATCAAGGCAGTGCTCATGGACAGTCCTGTCTATGACCTCATACTGGGATCACAGTATGTGTTTTTAGGGCACCCCTCTCAACCTGCTATTGTTTCAGCAGGATTCCCTTCTCCCCAATCCACAAACCAACTCCCTCCCTCCTTCCCAAAGAGCAAATCTCCCTCAGCAGGGAAGAAACCTCTCAACGCGGCAAACCAAATTGCCGCGCGAGCCAATCCAGATTGTCCCAAGTCCCCAAGTCCGCCACAACTTGGAAAATCCTTCCCAAGGAATGTCCGCCTAACGACCCAAGACCACTCGCCACAGGTACCTCAGGTGAAAGGCAGCACTGTACCCGCAAACACCCACCGAAGGTACTATCGGGACAGGCCGCCGCACGTACAGCCGTCACCTACCCCTCCCTTTCAGCGAGTGGCAGTCGACTTGGTCGGGCCTCTACCTCAACGGAAGAAGAAATTCCGGTACATAGTCACCGTGGTCGACATATGTACCATGCAGTGCGATGCCGCCCCAATCTCCTCACTTGATGCTAGTCAGGTAGCCGCGGCACTCAAAGCCATTTTCGCCCGAATCGGCCTACCAAACCACATCATCAGCAATGATGAATCCAGGCTAAAGGGGAAACTCAGGCAAGAGGTGTTTGCTATTCTGCAATCAACCTTGGGACAACTCAACACAGGATTGCCGCACCAACCTCAGTCGGAATCCATTCCACTGATCTCTAACCCACCTGCTCCTTTGAACTCTGTGTTGCGACCAGATGTTCCACCATTCCAGCCGACCCAGTCTCCCCACTAATTTGTCCCTGTCGCCCAAGTCGAAAGTGGAGTCGGCGTTCCACAGGAAGATTCCGGTACCAGAATCTTTTCTTCGGGGGGCCTCTGTGACGTAAGTGTCCCGCGCGACCCGCTTTCTTTATTTCTTATCTATCCCTACCCCCCCCCCCCCCCCCCCCCCCCCCCCCCTCTCCTTTTCATTTCTCTGTCCAGCCGCCACGTTAATTGCCCGGCCACCTTCAAAAGAACGCCGATTAAGGGATTTGTCTCTTGTCTCCCCGGTCGGCACGTACCCCCTACCGAGTGGTTATCTCCCTTCCCCCCCCCCCCCCTCTTATCTACCGTCTCATCACGAGATAGTGATATCAACAGTCGGCTCCCTTTGTAAGACACCTCGTCCTTACCCATCACAAGAAAGTGACAACCACGGTTATCTCCCTTTGAAGACGGTTTTGCCTTTCCGAGCACGAGAAGGTTTTGAATGTCGGCACGTGATAAGGATGTAATAGGCGCGTGATTGTTCTGTACACTCTGAACATCATCTTGTGACGTGTCGACTGCTATAAACCAATGACAGGCTTTCATTGTTTGAAAGTGAAGGCTATAATTGGCGTAGTGAGAAAAAGTTTTTCACACAAGACGCTGAAACTGACTAGAGCAACACCTCTCCCAGCCAGAATAGCCCACCTAGTAAGTCTTATTGATGACTGGTGATTGAGACTGGTTGTTTGTTTGACCCTAGTTTTGATCTAGATCCTATGTTCAATGATGAATAAGGAGTAGATAGATATGTTATAGAAAAGAAGTGGTAAACATTCTATTCTATTTATGTGCACTGATTATTTTGTGTGTGTGTGTTTTTGACTTGAACACTTTTGGTACCAGAACCGGAGTTTATGCCTACTAACCCTTTTGTCTATTTTTAGTAGGAAACCTATGGGCCGCAATCTTGCACTTTATGATACCATTCCTTTCCAGGTGTTGGATGGAGAGTGATGTTGGATTGATCACCTTTTATGTTTTACTGATCTCAGTTTGTTAACTGAAATTCAGTTTATTTATTAACTAGTGCTATTGTACAAGGGAAGCCTTCTAGCCGGTTGGGATTCACTAATTCCCTGCCGACTGAAGCCCCTTGTCTCTAAGCCATAGAGATCTACATCCACCTTCTCCTGTGATTATCAGCAGGGCATCGTGGGCCGGACGATCATCCCGGACTCCACCAAGCACCAAGACGGGACCGCCGCCAAGACGACCCGCACCCAGAATCCGCGAGGAGACCACGCCTGAACCGTGCCATCCCGCGAAGCCGTAACCGGAACGACTGGGAGCTACTCTCACCTGACGAGCAAGCCCAGCCAACCCAGCACTCGCCGATCACTACGGAGGAACTTGACAACAGCTAAGTCCACCGGACTGCGCCAATCATTTGAACTTTCCTACGGACACTGAAGATAATTAGTAACCCTTCCGGCATGGGGCGAACCTTATAGAAAGACAAAAGTCTTGTAAATCCTTTCGGATTCCATTGTTTTTTTATCCATATTTTGTTTTGGCGCCATTGAGCTGCTTTATTATTATTGTTGCATAATCTTATGCAGATTTTGGGAGTAAATAAAATACAAGTGTCAAATAATCCTGAACCCTTTGGTCAGACTGATGAGAGTGGGAGTCTTGTAATTTCATGTAAAACCCTACTTCTCTCTGTCTGCCATTTAGAGCAATTCAACCACTTGTATTTCTTACAACCATACGAGCCAGAACCCGGGCACAAATATAAATTTATTAGATGAAAAGGGGCCGGGAAAGTTGCTCATCTCCCATACCCTAGAGAAGTGGGCTAAAGGCAAATTTTCTAAAGTCTTCCCTAGGGACTTAGCCTTTTAACCCATTACCTCGTCACATCTAATTGGGGGCTCGCGTCCGGGATATTTTTTTTCATAAAGTCTAACAAATTTCAATTCAAACTGTAGTTCCTTTTCAAAACTTATCTTGTGTCCACTGGGAAAGTTATTGTGATTTGGTTCACTGTGTTTTGATTTGATTTGTTTGAATGCTATTTATGACTTTATTTTGATGTGCATGCTATTTCTGTTTATGCTGAAATAGTTAAGTGTTGTTTGATACATTCAACTCAGCAGCTTTGTTTTTATTTTGAATAGTTGTATTTACAACCATGGCTGAGATTGTTAAACTTAGGAGGGAACTTAAAGAATGGGGAGAGTCTCTAGGATTGTCAGGCCAAGAGTTAGCAAATTTTGTCATATCTGAATATGACAAAGAGAAAGCTCGCGAGGTGGCTGAGAGAAAGACAAACAGAGAGCTCATGAGGCTCAAGAGGCTGATAAAGCTCGCGAGGCTCAAGAGGCTGAGAAAGACTCGAGCTCATGAGGCTCAAGAGGCTGATAAAGCTCGGGAGGAGAGGCTGAGAAAGACAAACAGAGAGCTCATGAGGCTCAAGAGGCAGATAAAGATCGCGACGCTCAGGAGCAAGAGCAAATCCGTACTCATGAGTTAAGGCAGAGGCAACTAGTGCAGGATGCCAAAAATAAAGAACTCGAACTTGAGGCCACTGAGCGAGAAAAGGCGCGAGACCATGAGCTAGCTATGAAGCAGCTTGAAAACTCAGCAGACTCTGAGACTGCTGCCCCTCAAAATTTTCCCCCTCCCATTCATACCTCAGCCATGACCTTCACATTGGAGGCATTCAATGAGGCAACCGAGTCTATCGATGCATTCCTCGATAGATTTGAAAGACTGGCCCAGGAATTTGAGCTTGCTCCGGAAAAGTTCAACCTCAAGCTTGCCCAAAGTCTCAGGGGTGTGGCTTATGAGGTGTACAGCAAACTTCCGTCAAGCCAAATTACCGACTACCCAGCTTTGAAAGAAGCCCTGCTCAACAGATACGAGTTGACAGCTGACGCCTACCGGAAAAAGTTCCGGTCAACCAGAAAAGGTAGGGGAGAGTCCTATGCCCAATTTTCAGATAGACTGGGGAACTATCTGACAAAATGGGTGTCCCTTTCTGCCAAATCAGAGTCCTATGAGGATCTCCGGGAACTGATGGTTGGCGAGCAACTGCGCGAAACCATGTCCCCAGAGTTACGCACCTTTACTGCCGAACAAGGTGCCACAACTCTGGCTGACCTCATCCAGCTAAGTGATAGGTACACTCTAGCCCATGATGAACCTAGCGCCCCTAAAAGGCCAAAACTACAGCAAGTAGTTGGGTCCACTGCTTCACAGCAGAGCAGGTTTAACCCCAACTCCAACAGTGGGTCAAACAGTTCTACCCATGAACGACAACCACTGGGACAACCCTTATTCTGCTCATACTGCAAGTCGAACACCCACAATCGGGATGACTGCAGGAAACTTGCTTACAAGCGGCAAAATGTTGCAACTATGCAAGTCGTCTCGACTTCGCAGAATTGCACAAACCCCTCCCCAGTACAGTGTCCAGGCACACCGTCAGTCGTTGGACAGGCGACTGTCAACAACATCCCTGTTCAGTGTCTCTATGACACTGGACTGTCATGCGACGCCATTGTCTGCGGATCCTTAGTCCCCGCGTCAGCATACACGGGAGACTTCATCTCTCTGCAAGGCCCTGATGCTGCAATCCCCCCATCCACTTTGCCAGTCGCCATAATCAATGTCGACACCAGATATGTTAAGGGACCCATCAAGGCAGTGCTCATGGACAGTCCTGTCTATGACCTCATACTGGGATCACAGTATGTGTTTTTAGGGCACCCCTCTCAACCTGCTATTGTTTCAGCAGGATTCCCTTCTCCCCAATCCACAAACCAACTCCCTCCCTCCTTCCCAAAGAGCAAATCTCCCTCAGCAGGGAAGAAACCTCTCAACGCGGCAAACCAAATTGCCGCGCGAGCCAATCCAGATTGTCCCAAGTCCCCAAGTCCGCCACAACTTGGAAAATCCTTCCCAAGGAATGTCCGCCTAACGACCCAAGACCACTCG
>CM065698.1:21743827-21746327 GCA_017654935.2 Phymorhynchus buccinoides
TCTCTCTCTCGTCCTCTCTCTCTCTCTCTCTCTCTCTCTCTCTCTCTCTCCCTCTCCCTCCCCCCCCTCTCTCCCTCTTTGTCTGAGGACCTGATGAAAAAAAGGCATATTTTGTGCTTATTTAGTTATCCTCAATAAACATTAGTTTCGAGTTTCATTCGAGTCTCTCCTCTCTCTCTCTCTCTCTCTCTCTCTCTCTCTCTCGATCTCTCTCTTCTCTCTCTCTCTCTCTCTCTCTCTCCTCTCTCTCTCTCTCTCTCTCTCTCCTCTCTCTCCTCTCTCTCTCTCTCTCTCTCTCTCTCTCTCTTTCTCTCTCTCTCGTCCCCCCTCTCTCTCTCTCCCCCCTCTCTCTCTCTCCCCCCCTCTCTCTCTCTCTCCTCTCTCTCTCTCTTCTCTCTCTCTCTCTCTCTCTCTATATATATATATATATATATATATATATATATATATATATATATATATATATATTGAATCTATTATTGTAAGGGGTAGAAATGTTTGAATCGTGATATGTAATTGAGGCTTTTTTTCTTTTCTTTTTTCTTTTTATAACTGATATTTGAAACACCGGGTTGTACCCATTGTATATAGAGTCTCTGTATTGCATTCTTATTGTGTGTTTTTGTGTGGTTAGTATTGTTGTTTTTGCTATCTTTTTGTGTGTGTCGTAGCCTATGTAGTTGTTGTCATTGTAGTAGACGTGATGCTGCTCTTAGAAACATTGTTCGATGTTGAGTTTAATTTTACTTATTGCAGCTGTTTTCTGTCTGTTCATTCACAATGTGCATTGGGGAAAAAAATCTCTACAATATATGAATATTTAAGAAAAACAATAAACAAACAAATAGTACTGCTGCGGTTTAAAGAGGTTAACATTGGTAAGATGTATGCTACCCGCGATCAACCTCCCGAGCTAGAGCGCAAACGCTCACAACTTGTCGGCAAACGATGGTCTTTCTTATTACCAGTTTTTGCCGAACTGCTTGCTACGAGCGCTCGCCCTTATGAAACGGTCCCCAGATACAATCGATGGAGGTGATAGCAAACATCCCTTCCAGCCTTTGTGGTGATAATCTCTGGACAGTACGTAGTAGTACACCGGGGCAAAAAAAGCATGGCCACGCCTGGGGTAAAAACAATCAGAAAATGGAATGACGTACCACCTACGTTGTTAGGGAAATGAGAGAAAAAGGGATAGGACGGGGGAGGGATAAAGACAAGGGTAAAATGTGAGTTTATTCATTGATTGTTTGAGAACGCGCACACGCGCACGCGCACGCACGCACGCACGCACGCACACGCGCACACGCTCGTAGCAATGAAAAAGGCGAAATGACACTAAGTTCATATGTCTCGTAAAAAGGCGATTTGGGAATTGGTGATTTGGGAATTGGTGATTTGGGAAATGGCGATTTGGGAAATGGCGATTTGGGAAACGGTGATTTGGGAAACGGTGATTTGGGAAACGGTGATTTGGGAAATGGCGATTTGGGAAACGGTGATTTGTGAAATGGCGATTTGGGAAATGGCGATTTGGGAAATGGCGATTGGGGAAGTTGCCTTCCAAATGGCATGGATATGGTTCGGCTTTTCGTGACAAGTGGTAGTGTTTTTGTAAACAGAGGAGCGGTTAATCCACATGTTTTCTACGTGGAAATGATTTGGTAGAAAATAAAACGCTGTCAGATAAACAGTGACGAATTAAGACACTGCGATGGTTCGCAGCAATGAAAAAGGCGAAGTGACACTAAGTTCATAATTTAGCTTTTCGTGGCAAGGGTATTTAGGGGAAGACGGGGTAAAAAGCGCATGGGCGGGTAAGAAGCCCACCCCAATTATCTCATGAAATGAAGCAAATTTCAGTTTCATTTTGCCCATGAGACGAGTGTTAATGTTTAGCATTCGTCTCATGGGCAAATTTGACTGAAATGTTGTTTATTTCATGAGATAATTGGGATGGGCTTATTACCCGCCCATGCGCTTTTTACCCCGTCTTCCCCTATGTATATAAAGGAGCGGCTAATCCTATGTTTTCTACATTGAAATAATTTGGTAGAAAACAAAACGATGTCAGATCAACAGTGACGAATTAAGACACTGTAATGGTTCGCAGCAATGAAAAAGGCGAGGTGGCATTAAGTTCCTAGTTTGGCTTTTTGTGGCAAGGGTATTTCTGTATATAGAGGAGCGGCTAATCCTATGTTTTCTACATTGAAATGATTTGGTAGAAAACAAAACGCTGTCAGATCAACAGTGACGAATTAACTGCGCTCTCGTCGCAGGGCATGCGCACAACGCCTCGTTACTAAGGTAACGGGATATCGCATGTGAACTTTAAAAATTCATAGTTCATAGGTTAACAGTCATGCGTGCTTCAAAGTGGCTCGGAGGGCTACTTCTACGTTTCATTCGTGCCTCTGACACTGATTGGCTGGCTGCCGGTTATTTTGGGACCTTAAAATTATATTTTCGCTATTATGAGTGTGCCTGGCTTGACAAA
>CM065698.1:21753827-21756327 GCA_017654935.2 Phymorhynchus buccinoides
ATATATATAAACGTACAAGAATTGAAGAAGAAAAAAACAATCACACCATTAAACTTTCCTCGTATATATATTATATAGTTTTTGCTTGAAAAAAACTTTGTTTTGTGTCCAATATTTAAGTTTGTATATATATAAGAAACGAAAAACTGAATAACTTTAATTCTTAACTTTACAATTTATTCTGTGTTCTGAAAAGAATAAAACCTGAATCCAATGCAATGTGCTGATTTACTTTTTCTCCCAATGGGGGAGATAGACAATGCCTTATGCAAAGACAGCTGTTTCATCTTTGAGAAAGATTCTTCAGTCTGCATTTTCGGCCTGCAAAGAATGTCCACAGTGAACATTCAAACTGAGCTAGAAACCTTTCTCCAAGAGAAAGGTTGTCCTCTTTGCACCAGATTGAAAGTCCACAATAAAAGCAAACCAGCACTTAATTAAAAAGAAATGGTAACAATCTTGTGTAAAATAACGTAAAAACATAATAATGTTCTAAAGTTTACAAGGGGGGTGGGCTGGAGGGGGCCACAGTTCTCAACCCATCGACACCAAATTTGGTATCAAGCATTGGCGCCAAGGCGTCGTGGGGAGGGGGGTGGGGACCACACGCAGCTCCACACGCACTTGCGGTTAGTAAATCCGAGCTGTTCGGGTTTGTTTCCTTTTTTTGTTTGTTTATTTGTTCTTTTCTGTCTGTCCCCAGGATCTCCCGAACCGCTTGACCGAATCGCTTCAAATTTTGTGTGGTGGTGTGTCCCCATGAGAGGAAGGCATCTGTGCAAAACGTTTTGCCGTCCTGACCTTGACGTTGGTGTATGACCTTGAAAACCGAAAATCGTTAAGGGGCCATAACTTCCACACCGCAGGGCCTGGAGTCATGACACTTGGCATGGATGTACTTTCGCTTATGGCCGTTCTGATGATGGCGTACCAATGAAGGTCAAGGTCAAGGTCAGGGAGATCGGTATGCCTTGAAAGTGGTAGGGGTTTAATGATTGGGTTTTACTGTCCCACGCATATCTCCCGAACTGCTTTACCGAATCGTTTCCAGTTTTGTGTGGTGGCGTGTCACCATGAGAGAAGGCATCCGCGCATAAATTATCGCCGTCATGACCTTCACCTTGGCGTATGACCTTGAAAACCGAAAATCTTGAAAGGGCTATAACGTCCACACCGTTGGTCTTAGGGACTTCAAACTTGGCATGTAGGTACTTTGGCTTATGGTTGTTCTGCTGATTGCATACCGATCAAGGTCAAGGTCAAGGTCATGGAGATCGGTAGGCCTTGAAAGTGGTAGGGGTCAAAAAATTGTATTTTCAGCAACAAAAGTAAAAATATAATATTTTGCGGACCCGGCGAAACCGGTACTCAGCGGTACCAGTACTTGGCGTTACCTGTACAAGGCGTTACCGGTACTAGGCGTTACCGTACGGGGCGTTGCGCTAGTATATATATATATGCAGAGACAGAGAGAGAGAGAGATGAGAGAGAGAGAGAGTTTATGCTGTGAGTGGGGGTGGGGTAGGGGGTGTTCGGACGATTCATACATTGTTCCATTAACAATGGCACTAAAACAGCCTTTAAGTGAACGTGGTGAACTTTGTTACTTGCAGCGCCAAAATGAAAGAGCATAAACGACACTCTAAGACCATTAGTGAAAGTAGAATTACTCTAAAGCCCTTTCACTGCCCAAGTCGCATTTTAGCACCACGGTGAGGAGAGAGAGAGAGAGAGAGAGAGACTGAGGAGAGAGACAAACACGGAGAGAGAGAGAAGACGGGAGAGAGAGAGAGAGGAGCGTGAGAGCGAGAGCGAGACAGAGAGAGAGAGAGAGAGAGAGAGAGAGAGAGAGAGAGAGCGAGAGCGAGAGAGAGAGAGAGAGAGAGAGAGAGCGAGAGAGAAGAGAGAGATCCGCTACACATCCACGCACACGCTCACGCACACGCACACGCACACACACAAACACAAGCACACACACACACACACGCACGCACGCACACGCGCCTCGCACGCACGCACACTTTACGCACACTTACACAAACGCACACGTACACGTACACACACACACACACACACAACAACACACACACTCACACTCAGACTGGTTAAGATGCCAAGGGAACATTTTCCAGAAGTCTGAGATTATACTACTAGACTGGACACAGGCCTTCTTCACTAATCTAACTTGAAGTGGGGAGCACCCCAGGGGGGGGGGGGGGGGGGGGGGGGGAGAGAAGAAAATACTGCGAAAACACACATGAAAGGGCAAGAACATCGTCTGTGGAATTCCGTTTTGCATCAACGCCAAGGAACTTAGTTTTGTCTCTAGTTTTCATTTTCATTGCTATTTTGTGTCTACCCGTTTATCAGATTCCGTTCTTTATGTCTTGCCTGCTACTCGCTTGACGCGCGAATGTTATATTCTATTCATGTTGTGATGTAATTTGGGGAATCACTCGAAAACCAAAACCCAACAACAACAGAACACACGAAAGCAACA
>CM065698.1:21773827-21778827 GCA_017654935.2 Phymorhynchus buccinoides
TTCAGTTTAACGTCGCGTATCGGCTTTCGCCATGTACGACGGGCTGAACAAACCAACCAGGGTATAAACAAAAATTTATGTTCTTGAATCACTGTCTTAGCCAAAACGCCGAGAAGCGAACAGTATGGCGAGCAAAACGTTGAGTTGGTCAGAGAACAGCCAATATATAGGGGAAGACGGGGTAAAAAGCGCATGGGCGGGTAAGAAGCCCACCCCAATTATCTCATGAAATAAAGAACATTTCAGTCAAATTTGCCCATGAGACGAATGCTAGACATTAACGCTCGTCTCATGGGCAAAATGAGACTGAAATGTTCTTTATTTCATGAGATAATTGGGGTGGGCTTCTTACCCGCCCATGCGCTTTTTACCCCGTCTTCCCCTACCTGTCTGTCGTTTCCTACTGTATAACAGCCAGAAAAGTAGGTATTATTAGGTATTAGGTGCTTTTTGTGTGACTGATGTGGAAGGAAGAGGGAAAGGGTGTAAATGTTGACCAAATTAACGTGATTAACGTGTGCTAAGTACATGGGCACCACCGGGGCCTCGGTTTATCGTCTCATGATCCGAAAGACTCCCACGTTCAGACCGTAAGGCCTAGTGCAACGTGAGAGGACACAAAATAAAATCCCCTGTACCCAGGTTCGAACTCTGGTGTACCTGACACGAGGCGAACGCGTTACGTCTGTGCCACTCTACAACCCAGAAAGAGGTAGAAAGTAGAGAGGGCAACTGCTACTCCGGTGGGCTGGGCTAACAAATGTGTTTATGGTGGAGATGCCTTGCCCAGGGTACGTGCCCACTCTGTCAGCGAAAGTTAATTGGAGAACAGCCGGTGTTGTGGAAGGGAACGCCAACTAATTCATTTGGTTGCTGCAGTATATATATATATATATATATATATATATATATACACAAAGAAATAGGCTAAGCACCCCTTAAAGCAAATTAGCTTTTACCAGTCTGACAGGAGGGATGAGACGCAGGGTTGAAGCAGTCATCCAGGCACAGGGAGGAAACACACGCTACTGAACTTTGATTTGCCAAATGAGTTTTGGACACTCCTCATGACGTTTTCCCACAATAATTAACTTTTGATATAGCCATATGGAATAGTTACATTGATACTTAAACATGGTATTTTTTAATTGAACATGACAACCGTTTTTGTTTCAGAATATCAGAATGCATTTGTAAAACCATGCATTAAATTATGCGTTTTCTTTTAGTCTTTTAGTGTTTCATTCTTTATTGATTATTTGCAATAAATCTCGATTTCATCTAATCTACAGCAAACAAAGTGGTGGGGTGCTTAACTTTCTTATTTGTGTATAATAAGAGCTAGTGCAACAACCAAAAAGTTCCCTAGTTCCAGAGTCATAGACAGTCTTCCACAAAAAGACTAAGCTGTACCATGATGTATCGATGGCTTGGAGTCCAAACGGACTATCTTTAGATAGTCCATTGACGTAGTATTGGATTTATTATTTTTTTTTTAAAAACTAATACAAAAAGTAACTTGTATCGAACAATGACTGCAGAAATATAAAATGGGGTTTTTGCTTTTTTTTATATTTCAGCAGTCTTTTTTTGGATACAATTTATTAGTTTTCGTTGGTTCAGTAATATAGGTTTGGAGTCAAAACGGACTATCTACATATTATTGAACTTAGTACGACAACTAATGACTTGTATTAAAAACAAGACTGCAGAAATATAAAAAAAGCATAACCCCCTTTAAATATGTCTGCAGTCATTGTTTGATTCAAGTTATTAGTTGTGTTAATAGGGGAAGACGGGGTAAAAAGCGCATGGGCGGGTAAGAAGCCCACCCCAATTATCTCATGAAATGAAGCACATTTTAGTCACACTTTGCCCATGAGACGAGCGTTAATGTCTAGCATTCGTCTCATGGGCAAAATTTGACTGAAAATTTTCTTTATTTCATGAGATAATTGGGGTGGACTTCTTACCCGCCTATGCGCTTTTTACCCCGTCTTCCCCTAGGTTCAATAATACGTCAATGGACTATCTGAAGATAGTCCGTTTTGAACTCCAAGCCATCGTATATGTCAATGGACTATCTAAAGATAGCCCGTTTTGACTCCAAGCCATCGTAATATATATTTCCAATACTGTTGAACATCTGTTATTGTACAGCTCTCATTTACTATTGGCCCCAAGTACAGGCCAATGTCACCCCAACCAGTGACAAGAGTCGTTTTTGAGTAAAGCTAGGGCCCTGCTGAGCTGGATTGTGAATTGAGCACCGAGTTGTATCAAAGACACTGAACAGAAAAGACTAACATCCGGTCCCTTTTCCCTATATGAGTAGTGAGGACAGAAACGCTGGTTATGTCCCTTTTAAACGTGACACATTTAGGTTACATAGCTCTTTTTTTCAAACCTGAGAGAGTTATCTGTTCACGAGTCAGTTATACTTTGGATAGCCGCCATTGTGAATGGTGTAACTACCCCACTAACGATAACTCTATCAGCCCGGCTCGCCGTAACTCTTAAGTAGTCCATCTTACCCTTTTAGAGTCTTTGGTTGTATTGCGCATGAAGAGCATACTACTATCGTCCCACTTTTGACAAGTCCGAAAACAGTCTGTATTATATGGACAGACAGTTACCCTAGTTCCTGGGGGAATGTCTTGCGCCTGGAGAAATGTAATACTCGTACTACGCGTAAGAAACCGTCTGAGGGAGGGCAGGTGCGTTTCTGGGTGAAAGAGCTCTGTGACAGAATTATTGAGCTCGGTCAGTGCAATATTACTTGGAAAGAAAATATGCCGGGGAAAATGGAACGAATATTATGAACACGTGGGTGTGCTTTTTGAAGGGGCATTGGGCGCGTAGTGTATTACAAAGTAAACTTTGAGGGGTAGAGGACAGAGAGAGAGAGAGAGAGAGAGAGAGAGAGAGAGAGAGAGAGAGAGAGAGAGAGAGAGAGAGACGGACAGAGAGAGAGAGACGGAGAGAGAGAGAGATGGCATGGATATAGACGGAGGAAAAGAGAGAAGATAGATAAAAAAAACCATAATGGGAGTAGAGAACATTTACTTCGGAAAATATAAATGCTATACTCTCTCTCTCTCTCTCTCTCTCTCTCTCTCTCTCTCTCTCTCTCTCTCTCTCTCTCTCTCTCTCTCTATCTCTCTCTCTCTCTCTCTCTCTCTCTCTCTCTCTCTCTCTCTCTCTCTCTCTCTCTCTCTCTCTCTCTCTCTCTCTCTCTCTCTCTCTCTCTCTCTCTCTGTCTCTCTCTCTGTGTCTCTCTCTCTCTCTCTCTCTCTCTCTCTTCTTTCTTCTCTCTCTCTCTCTCTCTCTCTCTCTCTCTCTCTCTCTCTCTCTCTCCCTCTCTCTCTCTCTCTCTCTCTCTCTCTCTCTCTCTCTCTCTCTCTCTCTCTCTCTCTCTCTCTCTCTCTCTCTCTCTCTCTCATGAGCTAAATGCATATAGTCGTAGTACGATATTTACAACAAAAAAACACCGAAACAAGTTATCTCTCTTGCATAGCTAACAAAACCATTGATAGAATAGAACGCACGTAGTTGTTATTTGTTGGTCGCCACTGGGATGTCAGTCATTCACTCAGTCACGCACACTGCTCCGTTAACCCTTTCGCCACAAGCCATCATTCAGCCCCCAAAACACCGTTAAACTTACCTGGGTAGAGAAAAAACAACAATTCTGCAATATTGTGAATTCCTCTGTGATATGCACAACATTAGGCCTATCCTCGCCTCGCAAAATTATGAAAATAGGGTCTTCAGATAACAAGGCCCTGATTTGATGTTTTTTTTAGTGACATGGGTGTTAAACCATGTTGGTGCCAAAATGCGACATTGGCGGCGAAAGGGTTAAGGGCCGGCCACACGTCCACTAAAATCGTACGACTGTACGATACGATTCGATCACGTGGTCTCCAAGAACAAAATGTGATTCGCGCTTCGAGGTCACGTGATCGAATCGTATCGTACAGTCGTGCGATTTCAGCTGACGTGTGGTTGGCCCTCAAGGACGCTGAGTGAGATAGTGAATAGTCAATAGCTAGAAGCCAAAAACACCGAGTCAGTTCTTCGCCAGGAATTTTTTTTTTAATAAAATTAATCTGCCGCGAAGCGACAGGTGGTTCATGTTTTCAGGACAGTCGGTATGTTCCTATCTATCTATCTGTCTGTCTGTCTGTGTCTGTCTGTCTGTCTGTCTGTCTGTCTGTCTGTCTGTCTGTCTGTCTGTCTGTCTGTCCGTCCGTCCGTCCGTCCGTCCGTCCGTCCGTCCGTCCGTCCGTCCGTCCGTCCGTCCGTCCGTCCGTCCGTCCGTCCGTCCGTCCGTCCGTCCGTCCGTCCGTCCGTCCGTCCGTCCGTCCGTCCGTCCGTCTATCTATCTATCTATCTATCTATCTATCTATCAATGATAATTACAATGACATTGACAATGTTGTTTGGAGCCTTTTACCAATATACAGGAAGAGACATTCCATTTGTGGAACAATCTTCTTGTTGAGGGGAGAGTAGTTCCACCTTGGTAGGTTAAGACCCCATCCAGTGCCGAGCTGATGAGACTCCCTAGAGTCGAAACAGCTGTCCTCGGCTTGGGTTCTGCCATTGCCTCACTAATAAGGAGGAGAAACTAAGCTAGCACTCTTGATGTTTTTTAGAACATAGATCAAAATACCAAGTTATCGATATAACTGGTTTTTGGTTTTAATGTTAGTTTCAAAGACATAGGGACAAAAAAAGTTTTAAACATTGTTTCTATCTATCTATCTATATATCTATGTATCTATCTAATTTATCTATGTGACTATCTATGTGTCCACGATCACGTTTGAACGGGGAGATCTAGAAAGTTCAAATCACGCATGCTGATAGATCGTTAGGATATCTAGGCTAAGTTCAAAGATGAAGGTCATCGGTCAAAGGTCAAGTTAACTGGGGCCGTTTGTTTGTTTGTGTTGCAAGACACGGGTCCAAGGGAAACAAGTCTTGTTTTGAAA
>CM065698.1:21783827-21786327 GCA_017654935.2 Phymorhynchus buccinoides
AGTGTTTGAGAAAAACGGACGAATAACCGGACGGACGGAGGCACGGACGGACCAGACAGAAACAATTATAGTTCCCCGAACCTTTGGCTCGGGGACTAAAAATAATAATCACAAGACATAAGGCCATAATGGGTCGGGTAGGCTACGTATCTGTCCGGTTATTTTCAGTTTTCGCTGGCCTCCCCGCTGCATTCAGTCGACACAATCATTCCGATTTCGGAAAGAGATCGCAAAGGAAGTGCACTCATATAGGTGGTTATTATACGAAGTTAGCACCCACAATAGTTTCCATTAAGAAAAACAACAACCACAAAAACACCACCGATACGCTAACAAATTGAATCCAGGGGACAGAAATAGAGAGCTGTTTGTCGCGTGTAAGACTGCAGTCACGCACGTGTTGCATTCCATCCGCTGAACAAATTATGTTTTAGCCGTTGATTATTTTGTTTAGCTGTTCGTATGCATGTCCGCGTGTCTGTCCCAGAAACTAACAATTAGAATCTGAAACTTATTCTGACAAAAATAGGCCTACACTACATATCGATGGCTTGGAGTCAAAACGGACTATCTTTAGATAGTCCATTGACATATTATTGAACATATAATAACTTGTATACGAAAAAAAGAGACTGCAGAAATATAAAAAGCATACCTCCCTTTATATATTTATGCAGCATTGTTTGATACAAGTTATTAGTTTTTGTAATAGGTTCAATAATACGACAATGGACTATCTAAAGATGGTCCGTTTTGACTCCAAGCCATCGATATATACACCGAATTAACAGCGCTTTTTAAAAAATCACTAGCGCAACGCCGAGTACCAGTAACGCCTAGTAACGGTAACGCCTAGTAACGGTAATGCCAAGTATTGGTAACGCTGAGTACAGCAAATTTGAAGCGATTTGGTAAAGAAACGGTGGAGTTATAAGGCCCCGTTTCGCGTTGGCGCTGCTCTGAGAGTGATGCACTCTCCCTAGTAACGGTAACGCCTAGTAACGGTAAGGCCAAGTACTGGTAACGCTGAGTACAGCAAATTTGAAGCGATTTCGTTAAGAAACGGCGGAGTTATAAGGCCCCGTTTCCCGTTGGCGCTGCTCTGAGAGTGACGCGCTCTCCCGATTTTCTTTACATTTGCTGCCAGGCTTTGCCCCGGTGACAGCAAGCCTGACAGCAAATTTGACGCGATTCGGTTGAAAACCGGCGGAGTTATAAGGCCCGTTTTGCATCATGCTGCTGTTATGCGCCTAAGTAATGGATGCGCTTCCGGTTTGGCACACGGATTGCCCCCGTCCCCGGTCATCTTCCTGCCAAATGCGAAGGCAATCGGCCCAGAAACGCCGGAGATACGGGCGCCGAGAGGCCGGCGGATGCGCGTTTCGCGCATTTGCGAAACCGCGCAAATGATACGGCCGCCTCGGTTGCCGTTGCCATCGCCCCGTGAGGGCTCACAGCAAATTTGAAGCGAATCGGTCGAAAAACGGCGGAGTTATAAGGCCCGTTTCGTGTTTCAGACACACACACACACACACACACACACACACACACACACACACACACACACACACACACACACACACACACACACACACACACACGGACGGACAGTTGGCTTTTTACTATATGATATTTAATTGTGCAGATATGCAAATCAACTGGCATGAATACGGGCTTATAGGATTTCAAGATCATTAATTTGATTAGAAAAAACAAATGCTTTATTTTTATTTTTTTTATTTTTTTTATTTGTTGTTATCGTTGTGGTGGTGGTGTGTCTGTGCGCGCGCGAGCGTGCGTTATTATTTTATTATTTGTGATTTGTTGTTATCGTTGTTGTGGTGGTGGTGTGTCTGTGCGCGCGCGAGCGTGCGTGTGCCCGCGTGTAATCGCTTTGTTGTAGAGAGTATCTGGAAAGTTATGGGCGGATTGGAATGGACATGCTTCAACATCCTTGCAGACACCTTATTGTACAGCATTGGTCCTGATGGAGTTTGTCGATCCAGTGAGATATAAATTCACATCATAAAAAAGAGCGATACCCTGATGACTCGGTGGATGCGCCAACGCGACACTGGAGAGCATTCACCCAGCAGGTCAACGATGTGTCTGGAATAATTTATTCCCCCCCCCCCCCCCCCCCCCCCCAACCCCCCCCCCCCCCCCCCCCCCCCCCCCCCCCCCCCCCCCCCCCCCCACCAAAAAACGACCTTGAATAACCACTATTATGATGATGATGATGACAGAGGCTGATGCCCTACTTCTGACACTTTGCTCCTGGCAAATGCCGCGTGTCCAGAGACTCGGGAATTAGCAGCTTGGGAGTAATTAAGGAATAGAAGAGGCTTACATAAACTTGTGTGTGAACACGCTAGATCAAGCAGTCGCGCGGCGGCATTTTCGGGGTCCGGTAACCTTGACCTTTGACCAAAGACCTTCGTTTTCGGAGTCGGCCTTTGATATCCTGTGTTTCCCACCCGCATGCAAAAGTTGACAAGAG
>CM065698.1:21796327-21863827 GCA_017654935.2 Phymorhynchus buccinoides
GTGCGTGCGCGCGCACATATACGCATGCGTGTCTCCTAATGGCCCCTTTTCTTGACCATTAAAAGCCCTGAGATTACACATTGTTATTACAGGGGCCAGGTTCTTTGTCTAGACGTCAATAATGAAGCTGATGGAGATAACATGGCCGCGCAGGAGGGAGCAGGTCTCCCTCAAAGACAAAGTGACACAATGATGGTCAGGGGAAATGAGTAACAAGGTCAGCAACAAAATTCAATGATATAAATTGATATTATGAAACTTTTACCAATAAGATACCTAGTAATGATTAGCCTTATATGTATGTACTTTCGGTTTATGCATGTAAGCTAAGTTAACTAATGTGTCTATGTTGACTCTGAAATCAGGCTCCTGGAATAATGGAAAACAAAGTACAATTTGCAACGATGCCTCTTAGAGACAGATAAGATGGTGTAATAACAGGGTCTGGGTGTAATGTTTTTGTTTGTTGTTACTGCTATTGTTGGATTTAATGATCATGTAATTTGAAAACATTTTGAATATGATGATTACTACCCGCTGTCGAAAGCTTGGAACTCACAATTTGCAATGCTGAGCTCTTTGTTTTATTTACTCCACATAGTGATTAGATAAACTGTTCTCTCAAGATTTTGTGATGACATTTTTGAATGACTTCTACGGCATAGGTGTGTGTAAATGTGTTTGTTGTCTTGGTCTATCTGTTTGTCTTCTTTAAGTATTTATTTGCTTTTTGCCTTTTATTTGCTTTTTTTCCTTGTGAAATAATGTGGAATAAAAGTGTTTTTTTTTTAAAAAGGTCAGCCAAAAAACACACCAATTAGGCGATAATAATTTTATTTAAAACAATGTTGTTATAATTATTTAATACATTATTTTCAACACCATAATAACGAAAACAGAGGTTTTATTTGCTATATGATACAAACACAATACATTTCATATAAATTGATTACCCCGTTAACGTGGACAGCCACACTCCGACTTCTGTTGATGTCATGCTAGGAGCTTGTCATGGCTTAAGATCATCCCCGCACAGCCTTGCAGAACATAATATTTTGATGTAGCCTTGGCGTTCTAGCTTATGTCCACTGGTCTGACATAGCCTAGCCTCATGCCAAGACGAAAACTGAGTAATTCACGTAGCAAATTCATATCAATCTCAGGATACTGAGCATTAGTGAGCAACAAAAGAAATGGGTATCAAAAACAGAGATCTCTAAATTGATTGCACATATCTTCTTTGTATTTTTGCCTTTTCTTTTGCTCAATTATCAAGTATAAAATAATGATGTAGTTTTGTACTTACACAGTCCGTCACCAAATATGTTTCATGAAATATTTTAGGAGCACGCTATAAGCGCTAGCTTGTTGATGCTCTCCTTTGCTTTATGTTATAATATGATGTGTTGTTTGGAAATATTAAAGATTTATGTTAACCAAACAGATATGAAAGAAAGTCAACTGTCAATTCCAGTTTAAACATAGCAGGGTGCAAACCATTCAGACCGTCATTAATAGCGTGTGTAACCTCTATATGGGCATGGACAAGCATTGGGGCAATGAGTCCATCTAGCTGAATCTGTGGGGTGGCTCTCCACTCCCTAACCAGGCCTGCTGCCAAGACATCCAGTGTCTAGGGACGGGGCGGGCATGCCAAAACTAAACAGCTCGTCCAAGAATGCCCCACGCGCCTGTTCAATCGGGTTAACCCTTTCGCCGCCAGCCGTTTTTCAGCCAAACAAATATTATGACACTTAACTGGGTAGAGACAAAACGTTATCTGCAATATTGGGAATTCCTCTGTGGCATGTACAGCATTAGGCCTATCCTTACCTCCCAATATTAAGAAAATAGGGTCTTCAGATAACAGGCCCTGACTTGATGCCTTTTAGTGACATGGGTGTTCAGCCATTGTGGTGTATAAATACGACATTGGCGGTGACAGGGTTAAGGTCTAGGGATCGGGGTGGCCAGTCAAGCCGGGCGATTTCGTTTGTGTTCAAACTGATTCCTGATCGCGTTTGCTCTGTGACACGGCGTGTTGTTGTCGTCCATGTAAACGAATCCAGCACCATGCCTTCTCATCAGGGGGATCACATGAGGTCAGATCTGATGATGTCAGCTGCCACCTCCATCTCCGTTGGTCCCATTCTGGGGTCAACAGACTAACTATCTGACAACCAGCTTCCCTCTCTCTCTGTCTGTCTGTCTGTCTGTCTGTCTCTCTCTCTCTCTCTCTCTCTCTCTCTCTCTCTCTCTCTCTCTCTCTCTCTCTCTCTCTCTCTCTCAATATTTTCTTATTGAGGCCCTTTCTTCCGGCGAGAGTGGTTGAGCCTCCCCGGTTCCGTTGCAAAATAATCAACGTGATGATTGTTGACGCGCCTAGCTGGGACTTGGAGACGATAAACTGTCTGGAATACACTTCCCATCAATATCAGACACTTACCCTCAACTTCCTCCTTCAAGTCTGCTGTGAAGACACACTTTTTTCAACGATCATAATTCTTGCCCCACCAATCCGCTCCTCTCCACCCCCTTGTACTCAGTTTCCGTGAAATGATGAAGTGGCTGTCACATGGCGTGCTCGCGCGCGCGCGCGCGCGCGCGCGCGCGCGTGCGTGCGTGCGTGCGTGCGTGCGTGCGTGCGTGCGTGCGTGCGTGCGTGCGTGCGTGTGTGTGTGTGTGTGTGTGTGTGTGCGTGCGCGCGCGCGTGTATGTGTGTGTGTTTCTGTAAGTTGTGTACCTTTTTCAAGATATGCGTTTTTGTTCATTTGTATATATGTACTTTTCTATATTCTGCTCATGTAAAATTTATGCATGTTCGTCATGTTCTCATTGCATAAGATAATTATATTCTATGTTGTATTTGTATTAAATATGTAAAGCGCTTAGAGCCCTAAATCAGAGAATAGGCGCTATATAAATCATCATTATTATTATTATTATTATTATTATTATTATTATTATTATTGTGGCCACGCACAGCAAAGAAAAAGAAGAAGAAGTAGTAGCGTACAGTGTTCGCATTTCCCTGCCGGAAGACCACAGGGTCTGTACTATGTCTTCCCATCCAAACGCCAATCAGACCACCCAGACTACAGCCTCCATAACGGTCAAGGTTAGCAACAGCACAGGCCGCAAATCTCTTCCCAGGCTGTGTCCAGACTTCCTGACGCCCATCATTAATTAGTATCCAAACGCATTATTACACAATCATTACAAGCTAGCCTGTTGCGTTTTGCATGGGACTGGCTATAAGCGCCATTATGATTGTGTTGCTTGACCTTTTGGGGGAGGAGTTATATTATGTACACACGTGCAATTGCCAGTGACGTACAGCTAAGCTCGAAACGTCAGCTATGTTCATTGTTTTTGCTTGGATTTCATCAACTATAAGTTTACTTGTTATTGTTGTTGTTTGTATTAAAAGTATCAAAGCCCACAGTTGTAGAGGTACCCACCCAGCTCAAACAGCCAGCAAAGCAAGAACAGACATACATTCAAACTGAAGACATTGCTTGAAAACAAAATTGTTACTGACACTAGTGACAGTTTTCTTTTATATATGTTACGCCCAATCCGTGAAATTGCCTATTTCATGAAATGGGCAAAATGCTTTGCCCAATTTATGAAATGGACAATGTATATCACATTTTTGAATCCCCATTCACACAGGTATTGATTAAGATTGATTCAATGGTATCACTCTTTTCTAGATTGTATTTGCACCCCCTTCCTGCCCCCCAACTCGACCAGATGCTAAGCTGGGGCATGCTTGAGCCACATGTTGAATCAAACGTTTTATCAAATTAAGTCTGAATAAAATAATTTTAACTCATCTACAGATGAGATTTCTCATTCCTTTGAACCAATTCTTGGTCTGTGTGTGCTAATGAACGAAAACTATTTTTCATTCATATTGTTTTCTCAATCGGAAGTTATAACTTGGCCATTTCACGAACTGGGCAAACTATTTTGCCCATTTCATGAAATGGGCAATTTCATGGATTGGGTGTAACATAGGGGAAGACGGGGTAAAAAGCGCATAGGCGGGTAAGAAGCCCACCCAAATTATCTCATGAAATAAAGAAAATGTCAGTCAAATTTGCCCATGAAACGAATGCTAGACATTAACGCTCGTCTCATGGGCAAAATGAGACTGAAATTTGCTTCATTTCATGAGATAATTGGGGTGGGCTTCTTACCCGCCCATGCGCTTTTTACCCCGTCTTCCCCTAATAATAAATTCAATTTGTTTGGAGCTCTTCTGTACTTCTTTTTGTCCGTCACCATAGGTGATCAGACTTTGCGATGGGCTGGTTTGTATTTGGTTTTTTTGTTCTGTCTGTCCCAAGGATATCTCCCGAACCGCTTGACCGAATCGCGTCAAATGTTTGTGTGCTGGTGTGTCACCATGAGAGGAAGGCATCCGCGCAAAACATTTTGCCGTCGTGACCTTGACCTTGGCGTACGACCTTCAAAACCGAAAATCTTTAAGGGACCATAACTCCCACACCGTTGGTGTTAGAGTCTTCAAATGTGGCATGTAGGTACTTTGGCTTATGCCCGTTCTGATGGCGGCATAGCGATCAAGGTCAAGGTCACGGTCCGGGAGATCGGTAGGCCTTGAAAGTGGTAGGGGTCTACAAATTGGGTTTTAAGCCATATTTTCCACATTTGTACTTGACAGAAGCGTTTCAGATTGTGTGTGGTACTGTATACCCTAGAGTAGAAAACATCCGAGCATAAATTATCGCCATGCTGACCTTGACCTTGAAGTTTCACCTTGAAAACCGAAATTTCCTTCTTTGAGCTATATGTTTCTTCTTCAAGCTGTATCTCGTGAACTAGAAGACGGAATCCCTTCCAATTTGGTGTCAGGATGTGACACTCTACGGGGTGTCGCAAGTGCGTGGCATTGCTGGTGACGGACATGTCTGCCGCTCGGCGACGCCCTTGTTGTTGTTGCTGTGCTTCGAAAGTTAATCTTCCACTGCATGCTA
Source organism: Phymorhynchus buccinoides (assembly GCA_017654935.2). Classification (NCBI taxonomy): domain Eukaryota; kingdom Metazoa; phylum Mollusca; class Gastropoda; order Neogastropoda; family Raphitomidae; genus Phymorhynchus; species Phymorhynchus buccinoides. Next base: position 21,801,331 of record CM065698.1, read on the forward strand.
AAGCACAACAAAAGGGACAAGGGCTGGATGTGATGAGAGTTCAGCACAGCGAGTTGACAAACGGCTCGCTAACAGGCAAAAAAGCTGTTCTCATCGACTGCAGTGGTCCTGTCCTACCTGGCCCCAAGCTGTGATGTATGCGTCTGATGGTCGTTAGTGTCTGTGGCCCCCTCTCTAATGTATGGTGCAGTGCTGTGCGGTTCGACAAGGAGCCGTATACATTTGTCCTATAACAAAAATAAGGAGGAAACAAAAATGGGCTATTCAGTTGGCCCTTCTCCACTACTATCCTTGTCACCTTGGACAGTGCTTTGTTTTGTTTTCTTTTTCTCCAACGCCATTTCTTTGTTTCTGTATGTCTGTCTGTTTGTTTGTTTGTCTGTCTGTCTGTCTGTCTGTCTCTCTCTCTCTCTCTCTCTCTCTCTCTCTCTCTCTCTCTCTCTCTCTCTCTCTCTCTCTCTCTCTCTCTCTCTCTTCATATAAACAAACAAACATACGCACACTGACAGACAGACAGACACACACACACACACACACGCACGCACGCACGCACGCACGCACACACACGCACACACGCACACACGCACACACACTCTTGTCTAATATCAGTGACAATACGTAAAATTAAAGAACAACAACACAAACAATAGCACACACACACACACACACACACACACACACACACACACACACACACACACACACACACACACACACACACACACACACACACACACATACATACACACACACACACACACACACACACACACACACACACACACATACATACAGACACACACACACACACACACACATACACACACACACACACACACACACACACACACACACACACACACACACACACACACACACACGCGCGCGCGCGCGCGCGCGCACGCACTGATATTGTCCGTTGAAACTTTCCCAGTCACTTTGATGACATAGAAACATAGAAGCTACCTATAGATCAGGGAAATGGCTGGGGTCTATAAGCAGGACACCAAAGGGACACACAACCAACCCTTGAGACAAAGTAATGAAAAAAGGAGACGCTGGTGCCAATAGGAATTGGGTGATGGGATAGGTTAAGCTCAGACTGTTGTCGAGAGATGGGGCTTTATAGCCTTTTGCCCCTCCCTTTTCGTTGCCACCCCCTTTAACCCTTTCACCGCCAAAGTCGCATTTTAGCACCACAGTAATTTAACACCTATGTCACTAAAAGGCATCAAATTGGGGTCTAATATCCAAAGACGCATTTTAGCACCACATTGATTTAACACCTATGTCACTAACTAAAAGGCATCAAATTGGGGTCTAATATCCAAAGACGCATTTTAGCACCACATTGATTTAACACCTATGTCACTAAAAGGCATCAAATTGGGGTCTAATATCCAAAGTCGCATTTTAGCACCACAGTGATTTAACACCTATGTCACTAAAAGGCATCAAATTGGGGTCTAATATCCAAAGTAGCATTTTAGCACCACAGTGATTTAACACCTATGTCACTAAAAGGCATCAAATTGGGGTCTAATATCCAAAGACGCATTTTAGCACCACATTGATTTAACACCTATGTCACTAAAAGGCATCAAATTGGGGTCTAATATCCAAAGACGCATTTTAGCACCACATTGATTTAACACCTATGTCACTAAAAGGCATCAAATTGGGGTCTAATATCCAAAGTCGCATTTTAGCACCACATTGATTTAACACCTATGTCACTAAAAGGCATCAAATTGGGGTCTAATATCCAAAGTCGCATTTTAGCACCACATTGATTTGACACCTATGTCACTAAAAGGCATCAAATTGGGGTCTAATATCCAAAGACCCTATTGTCATTTTGGGAAGTAAGGATGGACCTTATTTTATATATGTCTCAGAAGAATCCCTAATACTGCAGATGGATTTTGTTCTCTACTCGGGTAGAATTATTGGATATTTATGGCTAATACAGGCTGGCGGTGAAAGGGTTAGAGACCCACCAGATCACGTGTCAAAATCACTGGTTTCACGTGTTTTCTCCTCTTATAGCTGGCAAGAAATTTTGTTTGAACAAGGTTTGACTCCCGTACAAATGTCCCCAAATCGAACACGAAGCATCATTTTAAAGAGCAGCCTCAATTTGAAGTTGGGGACATTTGTATGTGGGTCACAGCTACCCAGAAAAAACCCCCAAGGGACTTAATCGTGATGCGTCAGTGTGTCTTTAAGTAAAACACTGCAAAGCAAGATTTGATGCCGAAGAGATACAGGGATAAGGATAAGAATATTGGGAAGATGAGGATGAGGCAAAACAAAAGGATTTATAAGGAAGAGGAGGAAGGTATGTGTGATCGATCGAGTGGGATGTGAGAGAAATTGTGCTCTGGGTTCTGTTAGGTGCAAAAATGTTTATTTCCGTTTATTTGTGGGTGTACCGATTTCTTATCTATCAATTTTATTAATATATTTATTTATATCTATCTGCGGGGTTTTTTCGGTTTTTTTTTTTTTTTTTTTTTTTTTTTTTCTGGGCGTATCTAATTTGGCATCATAAATCTGCTGTCGCGTGATCTCGTTTCTGGGGCTGATGCTCATATTGTGGGGGAAAAAAAAAAAAAAGCATTACAAAATTAAAAAAAAGCTCAAGGCCCCGTAGGCTGGAAGCGTATTACTGTATGGGAAATACATAAATAATTCACTGCATCTAGCACGTGATATAGGCAAGATGGGGTCAATGCTTTTCTGTGTCCCATTAGTGGTACCTTGGGGTGCGACTTTCTCGATAGACTGTACCTGCTTAGATCGTTGTGATCGTCGTGGTTTGTCGTTCCCTGTATGGCTAAGCGATTCCAGGGATCGCATATCGTCGTGGTTGTCGTACCCTGCATGGCTAAAAGCGACTCCAGGGATCACCCCCCAATTAACAGCCGCAGCGCTTGAACGCTGTGGTACAAACGCACCAGCTAAGGGTGAGAACATTATGCGTGTGACCGGTTTGGTTTTTGATTACCCCGCTGCGTGGGCCACACTCTGACTTCACTTCGGAGGATTTTGGAGACTGATGATGTTATGCTAGGAGCTTCTCGTGGCTAAAAAAACCCCCAAAACAATCCCCGCATAACTATGTAGAGCATGACAACAATTTATCAAGTATTCAAGTAGATTCGTCATTGCACAACACAATCAGGACAAACGGGTACACTTTTTAAGTCTACTGAATCTCCATTAAAATACTCTTAGCCTACCTCGAACAAAACAACAGCAGCATCAACAACAACAACAACAACAACAACAACAACAACAACAACAACAACAACAATTCCTCTACTTCTCTAACATTAGCACTTTGAATTCAATGCGATGATACGTGGAATGGAAGGGGGTGGGGGGGTCTGACAAGCAAGATTGTCTGAAGAGGTATTGTTTTGAGTAGTAGGCTTATCTCGGAAGAAATATCTTTCCGTAAAATCTTCGGTTTGTTTATTTGTGTGTGCTTGCGCGCGCGTGTGTGTATGTGGGAGGGGGGGGGGGGGTGTTGACCGTGTGTAAGTGTGTGTGTGTGTGTGTGTGTGTGTGTGTGTGTGTGTGTGTGTGTGTGTGTGCGTGCGTGCGTGCGTGTGTGTGTGTGTGTGTGTGTGTGTGTGTGTGTGTGTGTGTGTGTGTGCACGCGTGTGCGTACGTGTGCGCACGCCCATGTGTGTATGCGTGCGTACGTGCAATGTATAATGGTGTGTGTGTACTTGCGCATGCGTATGTGTGTGTTTGAGTGTGTGAGTGTATGAGTGCGTGCGTATATGCGTGCGCACGTGCGCGTGTTCGTGCGTAAGTGAATGCGCGCGCGTGCTCGCGCGCACGTGTACTTGCTGGTATGTGTGCGCTGCTTGCGTGCAGCTTAGGGCCCCTATTGACCTCTTGACATTTACGTAAGCCACCCACTCTCTGTTGTAGATGTCTACCCAATTAGATGCCATTGATTTGACCCGTCTGGAAGATTTCAGGGCGCGACGAGGGGTGGGGTGGGGTGGGGGTGGGGAGTTCCAAAGAGTGATGGGGCTGACCCACATGTCCAACCGCAGTTGTACGACCATCTAACTGTCTGTGAGGCATGTCATGAATCTGGTGAAGTACTACCGGACTAAAGTTTAATGCATCTAATTACATCTTACTCGTTTTGTTAATAACATTAATATGCATCATACTGCATGCATCTGGTGATATGATATGTCTGTGTGTGTTTTGTATATCATTAATGCAATTTTTAGTGCATCTCTCATTTACTATTGGCCCTTTCTACAGGCTAATGGCTTTTACCACTGGTTGACATCAGCCTGTAGAAAGGGCCAATAGTAAATGAGAGCTTTACTATACATTATATTCTACAGTATTGGAATATCATGCTACAGCTTAGTCTTTCGTGGAAGACTATGACTCTCGAACGAGGGAGTATTTGCACCGGCTCTGGTGCTGCGGCCAAAGCGATTAGTTGGCCTTTGGGGACCTTCCCCAACGCCAGCTCTCGTCCTCAAATCCCTTTGGCCGAGAGAGTGGGGATGTACCCTGGGCAAGGCATCTCCGCTATAAAGTCATTTTCGCCCAGCCCGCCAGAATAGTATCTACCCCCTCTGCTATCTGGCAGTCATTGTCGGAAACGACAGACAGGCAACACACACACACACACACACACACAATGCAATGTTTGCTTCTTATACAATGGTGTCTTAAAAAGTTGCATTTTCGTTGTATTTATTAATCTTGATTTGGCTCTATTGCTTGGGGAAACAAATGTCCCGATTTTGGTTTATCTTTTCCACATTAGTTCTCTTTTAAATTTAGTTGCCTACGTCAATAATAAAATGTTGGTGTTTTCTATTCTATATTAACGATGGCTTGGAGTCGAAACGGACTATCTTTAGATAGTCCATTGACTTATTATTGATGTTACTGCAAAAACTAAGAACTTGTATTTAAAACACTGCAAGTAATTTACAACGGAGATTAGGCTTTTCATATTTCTGCAGTCTTTTTTTTTTTTATACAAGTTATTAGCTATCGCAAAAAATGTGAATGATATGTCAATGGGCAATCTAAAGATAGTCTGTTTTGACTCCAAGCCATCATACATTGTTCGACAGTCCTCGAACCATAATTTATTTTCAATGTGGCTGTGGCTTATGTTTTGCTAGGCGATTTGGTGCCAAAAAATAACTTTGGTGAAGGGAGTTTTACAAAGAGATTTACGCTTTCTTATTTCACTATTATCCCCTTTCCTGGCCTCACTTATAGTCTATTTCTATCTTCGTTTAACCCAACTTCTATCAAAGGCATACCACTTTGCTCTGTGGTGTGTGTTGTTTACAAGTGTAACATAATTCGAGACCAGAAGGCTCTGCCACTCTTCAATAAATGTTGATTTGCTTGTGCACAAATTATCCCCACCACTGTTGTTGTGTACTGTGTGGGTGTTGGTCATATAGGCAGTCCTGGGTCATTTATTAACACTGACCTGCATTATTACAAATTCGGGATTTTCCTGGTGTTGCACAGCTTCCGGGCATTGCCTCCAGGATCGTTCCCACCATCTTTATATCTACAAATGTCCCATATGTGTCTGTTCCAGACTGGAGGACGTTAAGCAGTCATTTTTTAAAATTTTAGGATGAACATGGGTCTGTCTCGATGTGGCTGTTGCTTATGCTTTGCTAGGCGACTTGGTGCCGCAAATAACTTTGGTGAAGGGAGTTAATTACAATAGAGTTACCTTTCCTTATTTCATAATTTATTTCCAACTGTACAGAGAGCACAATAACATAAGCTTCTAGCTTGTTGCTGCTGAATCGTTTGCTATCTAAGTCTGTTCAATATGCCATGGACCTAATAAAAAATAATGCTTAAGCCAAATATGCATCAGATAAATATTTTTATCACATTCGTGTATGGTGATCCACGCACAGTATTATATTGATGTGTGTGTGTGTGTATGTGTGTGCGTGTGCGTGCGCGTGTGCGTGCGCGCGCGTGCGCGCGCGTGCCCGTGTATGTTGTGATTTTCTCTTCCCTTTTTTCTCCCAAACTCTGAAACTCCGAACTTTATTCACTATTTTTTTATTTTAAAATTTTATTTGAGATGTTTGCAAGCTTGCTATTTTTGTCAGTTGCCTAACTGTTTTAGCTCGCCAAAGGTGGTGCGACTGCAACTGAACGTGTGGGTCGGTCTCTTTATGGTTGCATAATGTCTCACGCGCTTCGAAATTCTTCTGTAAATGTGTGTATACAGTTTCCCTGGTACATGTTGGTACATGACAACTGGACACTTACTCAAAAAAGAAAGAAAAAGGACACCTAGCTTGGTGAACATTTTCGCTCCTCACACACTCTTGCACTGTCTCCGTTTCTCACTTTTTTCCTATCTTAATGGTCAACCTATGGCGATATTTTTCACGCCAGAGGGCAGTCAATGCACTAGGGGCTTATCACGCGATTGTCTTACTTGGGCGTAGTGAGAGAGAGAGAGTGATGGTAGGACCACTCACTGTCTCTCTCTCTTTCTTTATCCCCAACTAATAATATAGAGAGGATTAGCCCCACACGAGCGTCATGCCCTCTGGCGTGAGAAAAATCGCACTAAGTCTCTCATTGTATCGCACTTCCTGAATCACGTAACGGCTTCGGGCGAAGGAATCAATAAAGGGGAGATAATAATAATAATAATAATAATAATAATAGATGATGATAATAGATGATGATGATGATAATAATAATAATATTATAATAATAATAATAATAGTAATAATAATAATAACAATAACAATACTACTAATAATAATAACTAGAGGGCTTATGTTTGCCTTTGAGAGCAAACATGACAGGATTATCCCCTAAGCAATCATTTGCAAGTTATTCAATATTACAATGTTACCATATTTGGCCATTTTCGTCACCACTTCCGGTTGGCACTTTCGGTTCGAGGGCTACAAAATCCAATAGTTAGTTTTGTGACGTCACTTCCGGTTTGGGCTATTCCGTTAGCCAAATAAAACCTTCCGGTTCGTGTTTATACCGGAAGTGTTGCAAATCTAGTTTGGAGTAAATTCTGAAAATATGAACGAAAGCCGTTCAGCCGTTTTTGAGATATTCAAGATTGAAATTTCGCCGATTTCGCGTTTTTGGGGCCATATTTTGCCGAAAATTCTGCGAAATCATTCAATATTTCAAATTTCACATACTCATAATGTCCTGCAACTTTTTGGAAAATGTCAGCCAAATCGGGCAAAAAAGGGGAAGACAAAGAAAAAGAGAAGAATGTTTACGAATGCAATAGTATTCTCCCTAAAGGGGAAAATCATCATATAGTAAAAAGCCAAGTGTCCGTGTGTGTGTGTCTGTGTCTGTCTGAAACACAAAACGGGCCTTATAACTCCGACGTTGTTTGACCGAATCGCTTCAAATTTGCTGTGAGCCCTAACGGGGCGATGGCAACGGCAACCGAGGCGGCCGTGTCATTTGCGCGGTTCGGCGAATGCGCGAAACGCGTATCCGCCGGACTCTCGGCGCCCGTATCTCCGGCGTTTCTGGACCCATTGCCTTCCAATTTGGTAGGTAGATGACCGGGGACGGTGACTATCGGTGTGCAAACCGGAAGCGAATCGGTTCAGAAACGCGGCGAAACCAGTACGTGGCGTTACCAGTACGGTGCATTGACAGTACTAGGCGTTGCGCTAGTCCTAATAATAACAGCAAGGGCTTTTGCTCCACGGTAAGAATAATAAATGATAGGACAGGCGTGTCCAGTTGTCATCGTCCGTTAATGGACCTGCTAATTGAATGAAGGCGCCATAACAGCCTCCCTCCTCGCTCACCACTAATGGACTTTGTTTTTGGTTCTGCTTAGAATGTTAACGTTAACCATTCTTTTCTTCTTCTGTTTTAAATCAAGGTCTTCTTTCAGTCTACAATATTATTATTATGATTATATTCTGCAAAAAGGAAAACATGCCGGACATGTTTTTGTGTGTGAGAGAACAAAACGATTTTGAGAACTTGTTACGTTCAAATTAAAAAATAGTATCATTATGATTTATCAACGGTAAGGATAGTGTTACTAGCACGAGGATTAGGACAACGATGATGCTAGTGATGCTGATGATAGACATGTCTTCAAACTTCTTTTTCTTAAGTGTTCATTCTTTGCACAATTATTTGTATGTAATAATGTGATGCTTGAGTTACAAATCTGGGTAAAGGTCAAGATGTGCCCCCCCCCCCCCTACATTTCTCGGTTTATTGTATTTTTCCGTTTTTGCCTTTCTTATCATACATAAAGCTGTATTTTAGGAACATTTTTAGCTAATAACCTTTTTGGAATACTAACCCTATCCCTAACCCTAGCCCTAACCCTAACACTACCCCCCACCCTATAAGACGGGAAAACGCAACGAACCACAACTGTGACAAATCGCGGTGTACTGCAGTACATAGTGGGGGGTAGGGTTAGGTTTAGGGCTAGGGTTAGGGATAGGGTTAGTATTCCAAAAAGGTTATTAGCTAAAAATGTTCCTAAAATACAGCTTTATGTATGGTAAGAAAGGCAAAAACATAACATTTCAATTAACCGAAAAATGCAGGGGGGGGGGGGGGGTGCTTTACCTTTACAAATCTGATTTAGGTTTGATGTTCACTGTTGTTGTAATTTGGTTTGTGTACCATTAGCAATGGGAGTGTGACTGATTCTGGAAGTCTTGACAAAGATTAATAAATCGAAATGTTGACAAATGTTGAGCTTCTTTTTTTAAATAGCATGAAAACTATCTGAACTGGGTAGGCAGCAGCAATAATATTAGTTTTGATTTCATAGTTCTTCTAAAGCTTCACACGTGCGCAATAACACATCACAACAACAACAGATCAGTTAGTTGTTGGTTGTTGGGTTTTTAAAATTACAGTTTGCAATACATAATGTCTTCTCAATAAAGCAAAACACAAAACAAAACAAACAAAAACGTTGGCATGATAATTTGAAAAAAAAAATTCTTTTGAAACAAGTTTCACATCATTAATTTCAAGAAGAGCAAAATGAGTCATGTCGAGAGTGACATGCGTAAAACGAAATATAATACTGTACTTCCTCTATTTGTTTTCAGACGGAGCGTTTCGAAAGACAGCTCTCAAATCCAATCATCATCATGACACATACTGGTATATATAATGAAAACAAATAGTTGGCAGAAGAAGAAACAATTTGTAAGCATTGAAGTGTTGAAAAGGCAGAAACAAGTTGTAAGCATTGAAGTGTTGAAAAGGCAGAAACAAGTTGTAAGCATTGAAGTGTTGAAAAGGCAGAAACAAGTTGTAAGCATTGAAGTGTTGAAAAGGCAGAAACAAGTTGTAAGCATTGAAGTGTTGAAAAGGCAGAAAGAAGTTGTAAGCATTGAAGTGTTGAAAAGGCAGAAACAAGTTGTAAGCATTGAAGTGTTGAAAAGGCAGAAAGAAGTTGTAAGCATTGAAGTGTTGAAAAGGCAGAAACAAGTTGTAAGCATTGAAGTGTTGAAAAGGCAGAAACAAGTTGTAAGCATTGAAGTGTTGAAAAGGCAGAAACAAGTTGTAAGCATTGAAGTGTTGAAAAGGCAGAAACAAGTTGTAAGCATTGAAGTGTTGAAAAGGCAGAAACAAGTTGTAAGCATTGAAGTGTTGAAAAGGCAGAAACAAGTTGTAAGCATTGAAGTGTTGAAAAGGCAGAAACAAGTTGTAAGCATTGAAGTGTTGAAAAGGCAGAAACAAGTTGTAAGCATTGAAGTGTTGAAAAGGCAGAAACAAGTTGTAAGCATTGAAGTGTTGAAAAGGCAGAAACAAGTTGTAAGCATTGAAGTGTTGAAAAGGCAGAAAGAAGTTGTAAGCATTGAAGTGTTGAAAAGGCAGAAACAAGTTGTAAGCATTGAAGTGTTGAAAAGGCAGAAAGAAGTTGTAAGCATTGAAGTGTTGAAAAGGCAGAAAGAAGTTGTAAGCATTGAAGTGTTGAAAAGGCAGAAACAAGTTGTAAGCATTGAAGTGTTGAAAAGGCAGAAACAAGTTGTAAGCATTGAAGTGTTGAAAAGGCAGAAACAAGTTGTAAGCATTGAAGTGTTGAAAAGGCAGAAAGAAGGGTGTTGCTGTTTTGTTTGTTTGTTTTGGGTACTTTTTTTTTAATTCACAGTCCAAACATGAAAATACAACCATCGTGAAAAGTAATTGCATTGACAAATGTCCATTATTATTATTATTATTATTATTATTATTATTATCATTATCATTATTTTTATTATTTGTTTGATTTTTTCAATTATTATTATTATCATCATCATCATCATCATCATCATCATTATTATTATTATTATTATTGTTATTATTATTATTAATATTATTATTAATATTATTATTAATAATATTATTAATAATATTACTATTATTATCACCATTATCATTATCATCATCATTATTATTATTATTATTATTATGATTATTATCATCCGTGTAAATAAATATTTGTGCGGCTGACATGCTTCCATACACCTTTGCCATGGTCTGTGGATTTTAGATTCCAAGGTCTATGCCTATCAGGCCTATGAATATAAGGTCTCCGTTCATTCGTCTGCCAAGCCTTGTCTACGATACCTTTTCATGGGCACTTCTCTGATTGTTTATCGATTTTTTCTGTCGCTAAGTCTTGTTGTCAGGATAATATTGGCTGCAACCAAGCTACGTACAATACATGGACCGACCCCTAAACAATGAGACGTCCGTAGATATACGTGAAGGAAAGTCATATAAATAATGCACTCCCAGAAACTGTGCACAAATATGCAGATCAAGATCAAGATCAAGTTCAAGTTCAAGTATACTTTAATATGTCCGAGAGAGAAATTCAGGTTAGGTGCGACAAGTTGAACAGCGTGACAGAGATACAACATAACTGAAAGAACATTAATCAAACGTGTGAAACAAAATTATGCCAGTCCAATAATTGTTAAAATTCATTACATGAACTTAGAAATGTGCACATTTAAAACAGAGTAACCATTATTAACTTATAACAGTCAATCAAATAACAACATTTGGAATACTTAACAATCAATACACACACATCAATACACATGGTAATAGTATCTCTACACATTAACATTTAACAATTACTGCAGTCAGCTAGCTGTTTCAATCCGAACAAGATAGAATAAGGACTGATCACAGAGAGAGAGAGGGGGAGAGGGAGGGGAGGGAGAGAGAGAGAGAGAGAGAGAGAGAGAGAGAGAGAGAGAGAGAGAGAGAGAGAGAGAGAGAGAGAGAGAGAGAGAGGAGGGAGGGAGAGAGAGGGAGGGAGAGAGGGAGAGAGAGAGAGAGAGAGAGAGGAGAGAGAGAGAGAGAGAGAGAGAGAGAGAGAGAGAGAGAGAGAGAGAGAGAGAGAGAGAGAGACATGAATCACATGCATATTACTATTATTATTATTATTTATATGCCTTGACATTATAGGTAAACTAACATAAGGGCGTCATCGTCGTTTTAATTAAAATCGAGGACATGTCTAATTCCCCCAGTGTTTATTTACTACATTATGACCGATTCCATATATTATCTTTAGTAATATGCCAAGTCTTCCCTTCTCTCCGGGGATTATGCTATCAATATGTCGGCGAGGTACCGAATCGCCGTCTCCCAACTCGCCGTTTTCTAGCTCGCCGTATAAGTTTTTCAATTTTACAATCTGTTGCATTTCGCCGCATAGACCAGGGATAAGAAGCAGTAGTGAAATTTTATCTTTTGTGTATTCGACACTAAATTTACCATAAACCTATCCCTAACCCAACCGTAACCCTTAACCTAACCCTATCCCTAACCCTATACCTAACCCAACCGTAACCCTAAACCTATCCCTATCCCTAAACCTATCCCGAACTCTTCGCACATGCGCAGACATGTTGAGAGCAAATCCATTTTGAGAACGCCACACCGGCCATACGGCCAAAAGCCAGAACACAATTCATGGCATCAGTTCAGTAAACAGTGAATAAGGCGAAATAACACGGGAAAAAACAGCGATTTGACACTGCTATGCGGTTTGGACTAAAGACGGCGACTACGGCAAGTAGACACCTATACGGCAAGTAGAGACCTATACGGCAAGTAGACCTATACGGCAAGTAGACACCTATACGGCAAGTAGAGACCTATACGGCAAGTAGACACCTATACGGCAAGTAGAGACCTATACGGCAAGTAGACACCTATACGGCAAGTAGAGACCTATACGGCAAGTAGACACCTATACGGCAAGTAGAGACCTATACGGCGAGTAGAGAAACGGCGAATCGGGACCCTCCCAATATGTCATTGTTCTTGTTAGTTTAAGAATCTGACTGCTTTTTTTTCTCTCCAAGTTTTTCATCCTATTATATATGATGAGCTGTTTGTCTGTTTGTTATTTTTTTTAAAAATAATGTCATTATTTATATTGCCCAAAGAGAGTGAATGCAAAAAAGTGTGGAATGTTTGAAGACTGAGAAGGAATACATGTGGTTGAATACCGATATGCCAAGTCTGAAAACTCGTACTAAATGGAGATAGATTTATATGGCTTGATATTTTAATCGTAAAATATACCATGAACAACCCCAACAAAAAAAGATAAGTGTCTTTTCTTTAATATTACAAATCAGAAATTGCTCTTTTTTTCTGTTTTCTTTTTATGTTCCGTAATCTGGAATTCTTTTACTGTTTCTTTACGTCTGGGATGTCGCAAGAACATGGCTCTCGAAACTTTATGTTAGCTTTTATTTTCTACCCATAAAGTCAGATTGAGACGGACAGAAAGTAGTAGAACTATATCAACACGAGTTGCTTAAAGAGTAGAACGGTCCAGTGGGTGGATGCCTCGTGCCTCCATACGGGGAGCTGGACGACCCCCCCCCCCCCCCCTCCACGAGTCTCTCCCCGTGGGGATACCGGGGCGGGGGTGGGGTGTCTTTCGTAAAAATAGTTCCTCCACCTTCTGGAAGAGCTTTGTGCTTTTAACTTCCTCTAATCTGCCACTCTCTTTGACTCTGCCTTTTCCCTTTTGCTTTGTTGTGTCATCTACTATCTTACTGGCCCATTCTCCTGCCTTTAAAAAAAAATCTTCTTAATAATGTTTCTCCTTTGAGCTCTCCGAAATCCGAATGTGGCGGCTGTGCGCAGCGAGGAAGACCAGTGAAAACTGAAAAGAAAACCGGACACATACGTACCTTATCCATTATGGCCATATGGCCTGGGAACGCAGAAGAAAAAGAAGAAGAAGAAGAAACAGTGGAACAGTACGCGAACTTGTGACACAGTTACAGTAACTGTCTTGCGTACTAACCTCCATGACTGGACCCTCAAGCGATAGCACAAATTGTTATACAAATCAAAACTTTTACCCCGTCAAAAAAACTCAGTAGACTTACACAACTGTTTGGCCCCTTTCTCGCTGTGTCTATGTGCACGCTTGGCTATTCACATTTACCTCTCTCTCTCTGGATTGCATAGAATTTGTTCATCCTTTCCATTATGTTTTTTTCTCCCTGTCTCTCTCATTCATACCTCCCCCCCCCCTTCCCCATCTCTCTCTCTCTCTCTCTCTCTCTCTCTCTCTCTCTCTCTCTCTCTCTCTCTCTCTCTCTCTCTCTCTCTCTCTCTCTCTTCCTCTTCTATGTTTTACTAGTATTACTCGTGTGTTATGTGTGTTGTGACATGCTTCAGTATACCCTCCCTACCCCGTATTCCCCCTCATTATCACCCCCTCCCTCCCACCCTTACCTGTCATTACCCCAAGCGTTTCTTTCTTTTTTTGTGTAACCCATTTGCCTTTTCACTTTTGTGCATGCGTTAGCTAGCTTTGTTATTGAATGTTCTATTTGCCCCAGGGCTGGGTGGAAAAAAGCATTGGTTTGCTTATCTCATGTTTCCCTGGTTAAATACAATTTCGTTTTCGTTTTCGTTCTCTCTCGTTTCGTTCTCTCTCTCTCTCTCTCTCTCTCTCTCTCTCTCTCTCTCTCTCTCTCTCTCTCTCTCTCTCTCTCTCTCTCTCTCTCTCTCTCTCTCTCTCTCTCTCTCTCTCTCTCTCTGTGACAGATTATAAGAATATGCATCGCCTAAAATATTTATCCTTGTCAAATAGTTTTAAAGTGTCCGGTGTTCTCTCTCTCTCTCTCTCTCTCTCTCTCTCTCTCTCTCTCTCTCTCTCTCTCTCTCTCTCTCTCTCTCTCTCTCTCTCTCTCTCTCTCTCTGCATGTGCACGTCTGTTCAGCACACTCTCTTGTTAGGGATCTTGTTTCATTGGTGGATTGGGTAGCTAACATGGATGGATGGATGGATGGATGGGTGGGTTGGATGAATGGACGGACGGATGGATGAATGGTTGCATGGATGGATTAATAGATGGATGGATGGATGGATGGATGGGTGGGTGGATGTATGCGCGGACGAACGTTCGGATGGATAGACGGATGGATTTGGATGGATGGATGGATGGACGGAGGGAGGGATTAATGGATGCATGGGTGGATCAATGAATGGATGGATGGATGTATGGATGGATAGATTGTTGAATTCATTGGTGGATATAAGGATGGATGCATGGCTGGCTAGCTGGATGGCTGGCTGGCTGGCTGGACAAGATAGGAGGGGAGACAGATAGGAATAGGGCGTTTGCCACGAGTGTTCGTTCACTATACTAGACTACTAATTTGCCCGAGCTCGTTCTGCCCGAGTTGCGCTGACCTCTCTAATTCAGCTCTCTAAATTCAACTCAGTGAAATTCAAGGTCACCGGCGCGTGGCAAATGCTCTATTGGAGGGGAGGGGAGGGAGGAGGGAGGGGATATGGATGAGAAGAGAGGGCGCCATGTGTGTAAAAGGGCAGGTAGTTGGGTCTGTCGGTCGCAGGCTTCCCTTCGAGTGGTCCCTTTCTCCCCCCGCCGCCCCCCTCCCCGCTTCTCCGTGTTCCTTCCCTTTATGGGCTGCGACGGACTGCACTATTTTATGCAATGTATTAATATTATTCGACAACCAGATGTGGGGCATTGGAACGCAGTGCCCCCCCACTAGATATAACGGCTATATTATTTTTTTAAATTTTATTTTATAAATTGTGTGTGTATGTATGTATGCATGTGTATGTGTGCGTACACCCGTGTATGTATGTTCTTCAATTTGTGTGTGTGTGTGTGTCCGCGCGTGCGCGCGTGTGTGTGCGGGTGCGTGCGCACGTGTGTGTATGTATATATGTATGTGTGTGTGTGTGTGTGTGTGTGTGTGTGTGTGTGTGCGTGCGTGCGTGCGTATGTGTCAGTGTGGTATTTGTGTGTGAGTGCGCGCGCGCGCGTGTGTGTGTGTGTGTGTGTGTGTGTGTGTGTGTGTGTGTGTGTGTGTGTGTGTGTGTGTGTGTGTGTGTGTGTGTGTGTGAGAGAGAGAGAGAGAGTTTGTGCTTGATGTGGAAAGGAAATTGCATATTATTCCGCTTGGTTACAAAAAGTGCATTCTCAGTTTTTGTTAAACGGAAGGGCAAAACAATTTGATTATCCGTATTCTGCTTAGTTGGTTCCTTTGTGAAGTGCCAAGGGATGCAATCATTGTAGGCCTATATACTAGTAAACAAGGTATTGTACACTACCTTTTTTGTTAAAAATGATGCTTTGCTCTTACAAAGTTTTTCTTTTTCTTTTCGTTTTTGTTCTTTGTCTGTTGCTGAGTATGAGACTATGACCTTATTCTATTGGAACATAATTTGTACAATTGTGTAGCTTATTACAAAAGTGCTACTCTCCTGTTATCACAAAGTCCCATTCTCTATTTCCCAACAGTTTGTTTGATTTCCTTTTGCCATCTATCCTACTTATCTCAATATTATGTAATTTGGTCCTGTCTGGCTGCACATGTTCTTTGGATTCTGTGTATAATATTTATCCTGACGAATCTTATGACTGTTGTAATCTGAGCCACATTGCCAGTTGTCCTATCAATTGGAGTTATCTACTTTATTTCCAACACTTGTTGTAAATACACAACACATGGTTGATTTTATTGTCCTCAGTTAATGACCTTTTCGAGCTTTTTATGAAAGTTTATTGTCCAGACTATCTTGATAATCCATGTTTTATGGAAAGCCCACACTACCGTTAGTTGCTCGATTCGTTTACTATACTCATTTACATTAGAGTCCCAATCACATGTATTGGTTCTCAATTTATGTTGAATGTTTGTAATGTGTTTGTGTACTTATCTCTTCCCTTTATCTTTCACTATCTTTTGAACAAGAGAGAGATCCCCCGCTTGAAACCAACAGTCCTGGCTGAATTTATATATCATGTGCTCCTGCACACTATAACCTGATGTCTGTTGACATCCAGGCCCACAGAGCCAGGATTGGTGGTTTCCACACTGTCATACCTTCGTAAGACTGACATCATGACTTTCTTCATTCTTCACCTTCTCCCAAGTAAACATCGCATAGTGTTAGCACTACTTGTCCATATTATCATTTCAAACACTGATCAACATTCTTTGACTGCATACCTAAATCAATATTCCGTTCACAACAAAACTGGTAATGATAATCTCCTGATCTCACACTCCCAACGGTTCTTTGCTGCTGTATCCGAACTATTACTTATTTTAGCTAACGATGTAGAACGTAACCCGGGGCCCACTAATAAAACCAATCTATGCATTGTCCACAGCAATGTCCAAAGCCTGAGAAACAAAATGTCTCTTTTGGAGGCATAATCAAAAGAATATGACATTATTACATTATCTGAAACATGGCTTTCTGACTCCATATCCAATGATCTTATATGTATACCCAATTTCCATCCTCCTGTCAGGTGCGATCGACCTCTTGACCATCATGGAGGAGTCGCCATTTATGTCCGTAATTCTTTGTACTGCAAACCTTGCCCTGACCTCCAAGTTGCAGAATTAGAAGCCGTATGGATAGAAACTAAATTAAATCAAAAGAGCATCTTGATTGGTTCTTTTTACCGTCCCCCCAATGCGCTGGTTCACTATTGGGACCTCATAAGTGATAATCTAAGAAAAGTAAATAGTACATCATTGCCATTTATTGTGTTGGGTGATTTTAATTCAGACTTCCTCAACAACCCTTCTCCTCACAGGCATTTTGCCTGTTGTATAGTCTTCACCAGTTAGTAAAAGAGCCAACCCGAATCACTGACACAAGTTCTACTTGCTTAGATCTGATTATTACCCAATCACCCGAACTTATTGAATCAACCCAGGTCTTGCCCGCAGCCTTCAGCGATCACAGTATTCCGTGCCTACACTTGAAATATGCAGTTAAAAACAATACTAGCTTCAAGAGAACTATCTTCAATTATAACAAACTGAATATAGAAGAATTTTGTCGATTATTACATCTCGTCAATTGGGAACATATTTTAAGTATGGAAACTATTGACGATACTACTGAACTTTTCACAGAGACATTCATGACCCTAGCTAAACAGTGCATGCCTACTAAAATTAAAACTGTTTACCCAAATGATGTACCTTGGTTAACTGATGATATTCGCTTATTGATAGAGGAACGTAAGTGCATCCATGCTATAGCAAAACAAACAAACGATCCTGAAGATTGGCAAAACTTTAGAAAATTTCGTAACTATGTCACAACTAAAGAGAGAGAACGGCAGTCCGAGTTCTATACTGATATTGATGAAAAGGCATCAGATCCCCACAATTTTGGTCACAACGACTGGTGGAAGCTAGTAAAATCCTTTTTTAACATAAAAGGCATTAACAGTGAAGAGATACCCCCCTTACTCTCAAATGATACCCTATACTATTCTAACAAAGATAAAGCAAATGTATTGAATAACTTTTTCATTGAACAAGCCACTTTAGACAATGATGAAGATGAATTGCCACAAATACCATTTGCCAATCATGAAACCAATGAATTAGTACTTACTGAGGAAGACGTTGTATCTGTTATTAAACAATTAGACAAAACTAAAGCTACTGGCCCAGATCTCATACACAACAATCTTCTGATGCATGCGCTTTATGTTATAGTCAATCCTCTTACTCAGTTATTCAATCGATGCCTAAATGAAAGTAAATTCCCATCCTTATGGAAAATCGCACACATTTCCCCTATCTACAAAAAAGGACCTAAAGAACTATGCAACAATTATCACCCAATTTCACTTCTTAGCTGTCTAGGCAAAGTACTCGAAAGGTGTGTGCACAAGCATGTGAACACATTTTTTAAGACATACAACATAATTACCCCATCCCAATCAGGTTTTACACCAGGTGATTCTACAGTGAACCAGCTCTTAGCTACATACAATCACCTCTGTTCTTCATTTGATTGCAGCTTAGCAACACAAACTATTTATTTTGACATATCTAAAGCGTTTGATCGCGTCTGGCACAAAGGACTTCTGTACAAGCTGGAGGCTGCGGGTATTAGAGGGAAGTTACTTAAAAAATTTCGCGATTATCTTCACAACCGACAACAATCTGTAGTCATTAAATGTGAACAGTCTGAATCAAAACAAATTCCGGCAGGTGTTCCCCAGGGTTCTGTCCTAGGCCCCCTGTTATTTTTAGTGTATATTAATGACATCATCACTGACATTGAATCAATCATCAAACTGTTTGCTGATGACACCAGTTTATCTCTTGCTCTTAATGACCCAATTGTCAGAGTAGAACTCCTCAATTCAGATCTTCGTAAAATTGCACAATGGGCCAAACTATGGAAAATCAAATTCAATGAAAAGAAACCAAAACTGCTCAACACTACTCGTGAACACAATCAACTCACACCTCTAACTTTTGGACAGCAGACTTTAGAACCATCAACATCTCACAAACATTTGGGAGTAGTTTTTCAGGATAACTGTAGATGGGATGAGCATATTCGAACTTTAGCTAATAAAGTAAACATGTTGATTGCTTGTCTCAGAAACTACAAATATAGACTAAGCCGTAAAGCTCTAGAAGCTATGTATAAATCTTTTGTTCTACCAAATTTTGACTATGCAGATATTTTATGGGACAACTGTACAGACACACAATCAAATTCACTAGAAACTTTACATTTGGAAGCGCTCCGTACCATTACAGGAGGAGTAAGGGGAACTAATCATGCGAAACTGTATAAAGAATCAGGTTTTTGCTCACTAAAAGAAAGACGAAGAAGACACAAATTAATTCAGTTTTACAAAATAGTCAATGGCAAATGCCCTCAATATTTACAAGATCTCTTTCTCCCTTCCTTAGTATCCGAGGAAAACCCCTACCATAGACGCCAACCATTAGATAGAAGAGTACCACGATCCAAACCCGAACTACATAAAAATTCCTTTCTCCCTAGCACTACAAACTTATGGAATAATCTTCCAGATACTATTAAAACACTCGATTCTATTAGTCAGTTCAAACGTTATTTATCTCTTACAGATGTCACAGTCCCCCCTTACTATTATGTAGGATCCAGACAGAATCAAGTTAACCATTGTAGACTACGTTTAGGAATGAGCAATATTAACGGTGACTTGTACAACAGACACTTATTAAATAACCCCAAATGTGCATGTGGCCACAATACAGAAGATGCTGAACATTATCTGATGCAGTGTAGACATTATGCTGCTGAAAGAATAAACACGATCTCAACACTTAACCCATGCATCACTAACACCTACACCCTACTCTTTGGCGATCAAAGTTTATCAGTGTCAGAAAACGAACAAATATTCAAAACCGTGCAGCAGTTTATAGAGCTAAGTAAAAGGCTATAAAATTCAAACCCCTGCTTCCTTTCCAGCTCTTGCATCCTTACCAGTTCATGTTCTCACCTAATATTTTAACTCAGTTAGTTTTGGTGTATCTCTGTTTTCATCTTGGCGTCATTGCATGTAATCCTAATGTCATCATCGTGTCCTATTTCGTTTTATTGCGACGTGGGGTTGGAGTTCTGGTCTGCAGAGTGGTGTGAGGTGGAACTCTCTCTCTCTCTCTCTCTCTCTCTCTCTCTCTCTCTCTCTCTCTCTCTCTCTCGCTCTCGCTCTCTCCCTCTCTCTCTCTCTCCCTCTCTCCCTCTATCTCTCTCTCTCTCCCCCTCTCTCTCTTATCATTTTTTTTGTCGATTTTGCTTCTTTTGTCTATTGCTATGTCCATTGTTCGTTTGGTTTGTTGTGACTTTCTTTTCAAAAATATATTGCTTGTATTTCCTGGTAAAATTCCGCCAATGTTTATACTGTGTAATTCGTTTTGAACTGAGCACGCCATAAGCTCTGCTTGTTGTTGCTTCAGTTATGTCATAGTTGTTCATGTTGATTTGGAAAATAAAACATTTAAACCAGAGGGCGAAAGGGAGGGGAGAGGGGTAAGAGTAAGGAGGGGGAGGGGGAATGTAATCGGGGTGAGGGGGCAGTTCATATTTATCTGTGATACTTCATTTCAACTGTTAGTTTGTGATGAATTCTTTCATTCATTTTTTTCATGCGCGCGCGCGTATGTGTGTGTATGTGTGGGTGTGGGTGTGAGTGTATGGACGTGGGTGTGTTTCTGTGTTATCTTGTTCAACATTATATGTCATTATTATCATTTTTGCTATCATGATTGATGCTATTATTGATGTCATTATTATCAGTAATAGGCCTATTGTCCTCATTGATGGTTCTACTGATGTGCTGTTATATCATCATCATCCATCATCATCATCATCATCATCATCATCATCAGTATCATCATCATCATCATCATCATCATCATCATCATCATCATCATCATCATCATCATCAGTATCATCATCATCATCATCATCATCATCATCATCATCATCATCATCATCATTTCACCATTTTTTGTTATTTTTTCTTATTATTACTAATATTAGTATTGGTAGTGGTGGTGGTTCCCATTTTACGTATTCATTATTTATGATCATCTTCATCATTATCACTGTTGTTGATGTTGTAGTGATTGTCCACTTAACTCTTTTTTTCCCCACATATCATACGTTACTATAACAAACTAACACCCACATTACTTCACACATCATACATTACTATAACAAACTAACACCAACATTACCTTCACACATCATACTTTAATAGCAAACTAACACCCACATTACCTTCACACATCATACTTTACTATAACTTAAACTCTTTTAATGTACACGTTTATCCACTCGCACACACACACACACACACACACATATGCCTGCGCACGCGCATATATACATGCACACGCACGCACGCACACACATACACACACGCGCGCGCGCACACACACACGACACACACACACACACACACACACACACACACACACACACACATATATATATATATATATATATATATATATATATATATATATATATATATATATATATATATACACGCACTCTCTATCTCCCCCCCACACACACCAACTTCACACAGAATGAATGTGTCAGTACACCAAACACTAGGTCACACAGAAACCCAGACATTTTTGTATCAAACAACAACACTTAAGGCTCTTGGAAATGTCCATCTTAGACAGCCACACAGACAATAGGATGAAAGAGAGCGGGGCGAAAAGTCTACCTAAAAAAAGGTTTGTTTGTTTTTTTAAAGGGGGGGGGGGGGGGGGGGGAAGAAAAAAAAAAAAAAAGAAAAAAAAAAAGAAAAGCAAGGACAAAAGGAGGAATGGAAGGAAAAAAAGAAAAAGTTAACTTGTAAAGGTCTGTGTACACGTTGACACTATTCACAAGATATTTCTATTTTCTCATGCATGGCAACACAGTGAGCTGTAAATCGTATTATGAGTGGCCTATCACTGTGTTGTCTCGGGAAAATATAAATATTATCTGAATAATGTTAGCATAATGTACACGGACCTTAACAGCAAAAATATTAATGCTCGTACTCGATGAAAAGGTTGGTTTTGGGTGTTTTTTGGGAGAAAATAATGACTGGGGTTAGCGAAACTGTGCCTGAGCACCACCACCCCTCCCCCCAAAGGAATTGTTGTCGTCATCTTCGTCATCATAATCATCACCATCATCACCACCACCATGATCATCATCCTCACTCTCCTTATAAGTAGCATACTGTTCTATGATCAAACGAAGCAAAGCGAATTTAACGAATAACAGAAAAGTACTCGCAAAGACAAGAAAAAGTCCTAAGCAATCACATGATTAACTTTAAACGATCAAGAATTGAAGAAGAAAAAACAAACACACCATTAAGCTTTCCTCTTATATATATAGTTTGCTTTAATAAAACTTTTTTTGTGTCCAATGTATGTGTTTGTGAACCTAAGAAACAAACTCAATTGCTTTAACGTTAACTTTACGATTTGATTCACTTTGGTCATTACCAAGCAATAACACAGACAACAACCACCAAGCAATTAACTCTAGAAAAATGTTATAAATGAAATAGTATTGTGTGTTGCCATTTCAGTATAGAAAGTTATAATTGAAATACGTATGTTTCGGTATATAAAGTAAAATGTGTTGTAATTGAAAAAAAGTGCCATAGTTCACGCATATTATACTCACGCGCGTGCGCAGGCGCATTCTGACACACACGTACACACAGACACAGACAATCGCCTTTCTCACACACACCCCTCTCTTTCTCCTTCTCCCACACACACGCAGGAACGTTGTTCTTTTTGTACAAACAGTTTCACAGACATTACGACTGTATTGATTGTAAAGTGTGAAGAGGAGAAGCAGATAATGTGTCATGTTTTTGTATTGATTGTAAAGTGTGAAGAGGAGGAGGAGATAATGTGTCATGTTTTTGTATTGATTGTAAAGTGTGAAGAGGAGGAGGAGATAATGTGTCATGTTTTTGTATTGATAGTAAAGTGTGAAGAGGAGGAGGAGATAATGTGTCATGTTTTTGTATTGACAGTAAAGTGTGAAGAGGAGGAGGAGATAATGTGTCATGTTTTTGTATTGATAGTAAAGTGTGAAGAGGAGGAGGAGATAATGTGTGATGTTTTTGTATTGACAGTAAAGTGTGAAGAGGAGGAGGAGATAATGTGTCATGTTTTGTATTGATAGTAAAGTGTGAAGAGGAGGAGATAATGTGTCATGTTTTGTATTGACAGTAAAGTGTGAAGAGGAGGAGGAGATAATGTGTCATGTTTTGTATTGATAGTAAAGTGTGAAGAGGAGGAGGAGATAATGTGTCATGTTTTTGTATTGACAGTAAAGTGTGAAGAGGAGGAGGAGATAATGTGTCATGTTTTGTATTGATAGTAAAGTGTGAAGAGGAGGAGGAGATAATGTGTCATGTTTTTGTATTGATAGTAAAGTGTGAAGAGGAGGAGGAGATAATGTGTCATGTTTTGTATTGATAGTAAAGTGTGAAGAGGAGGAGGAGATAATGTGTCATGTTTTGTATTGATAGTAAAGTGTGAAGAGGAGGAGGAGATAATGTGTCATGTTTTGTATTGATAGTAAAGTGTGAAGAGGAGGAGGAGATAATGTGTCATGTTTTGTATTGATAGTAAAGTGTGAGATAATGTGTCATGTTTTTGTATTGATAGTAAAGTGTGAAGAGGAGGAGGAGATAATGTGTCATGTTTTGTATTGATAGTAAAGTGTGAAGAGGAGGAGGAGATAATGTGTCATGTTTTGTATTGATAGTAAAGTGTGAAGAGGAGGAGGAGATAATGTGTCATGTTTTTGTATTGATAGTAAAGTGTGAAGAGGAGGAGGAGATAATGTGTCATGTTTTTGTATTGATAGTAAAGTGTGAAGAGGAGGAGGAGATAATGTGTCATGTTTTGTATTGACAGTAAAGTGTGAAGAGGAGGAGGAGATAATGTGTCATGTTTTGTATTGACAGTAAAGTGTGAAGAAGGAGGAGGAGATAATGTGTCATGTTTTGTATTGATAGTAAAGTGTGAAGAGGAGGAGGAGATAATGTGTCATGTTTTGTATTGACAGTAAAGTGTGAAGAGGAGGAGGAGATAATGTGTCATGTTTTGTATTGACAGTAAAGTGTGAAGAGGAGGAGGAGATAATGTGTCATGTTTTGTATTGACAGTAAAGTGTGAAGAGGAGGAGGAGATAATGTGTCATGTTTTGTATTGATAGTAAAGTGTGAAGAGGAGGAGGGGGGGGGGGAAGTTATTTACAAAAATGCTGGATATAAAACACGAAGGGTTATGTAAAAAACCCAAAATCAATCAAACGAATAAACAAAAAAGCACAATAATATTATATTTTGCAAGAATAAACAAAATGATAAAGCTGTCCCCCATAATTATGTTCACTTCACGAACGCTTGTAGAGAAAACAAAAATGCAAGAAAAAGAATCGAGGAACAAGAACATTGAACATCAGAAAGATATGTTTAAAATAAAGACAGAAAGAAAGAAAGAAAGAAAGAAAGAAAGAAAGAAAGAAAGAAAGAAAGAAAGAAAAAAGGAAAGAAAGAAAGAAAGAAAGAAAGAAAAAAAAGAAAAATAAATAAGCCTCCACACCTCAATCCATCTCTAGTCATCTAGAAAGCATTTATGAGCAGCATTATGCTGATTATCAAATTTAAGCCGATAATGAATCGCAATGTGTATAAGTTTAGGAAAAACAAATGTTTTTTGTGTTTTTTAACACAATTGCAATAGAAAACAAAATCAATAAAGATAAACGTACCAACCTTTTTTCATCAGAGATGCGTTCCATTCACAAACACAAAACTGTACACAGATGAAAAATAACAATCAAATAGAGAGAGAGAAAAATAACGCACCCAGCACGATTATCGTGTCAAATGCATCCATAAATAATGAAGAAAACGATAAAAAGAATAATAATAAACTTTAAAGGCGACTAGAAAATAAAATAAAATAATGAATGCTTAAAATGAATACGATGACCAAGCCACCTGTACAAGTCGCGTGGGTTGTTTGTTTTGCACGTACAACTCGTCTGAGATCAAGTGCGAGAATATGTGACAAGACCGGATGACAAGTCCCAACCCTCCAACTAAACTCAGCACGAAACCTAACTCTGCTACCACTGCTACTACCCCCTCCCCACCCCCACCCCACACACACACCCGTCCGCACTCCTCCCCTCCTATACCAACTCTTCTTCTTGCTTCCTTCTTTCATTCCATGCACAACCACCCCCACCCCCTCACACACACACACACACACACACACACAACCTGTTAAGCTAGATAAAACCCAAACAGCTAGTAGCATAAGCTAGCAAGCGTTTATACTACTACCGCGCGCTCGCTCACGCGCTCTCTCTCTCTCTCTCTCTCTCCCCCTCTCTCTCCCCCCTCTGCCCCCCCCCCCCCCCCCCCCAATTGCGCTTTCTCTCACGCAAGAACGAACGCTCGCGATCACGCGCAACGGGCGACACTCGCGCGCTTTATGAAGCGCACTGGAGTTTACACAAGGCAGGCACTCTTCCATCTCTTCCCATACCCCTGGCTTCCGCCACCCCCACCCCCACCCCCAACCCCACTCCCCACACTCAACGACACCCCACCCACCCTTATCTCTCCAATGTCAACCGTTATTATTCCGCGTGCAGTTTCCCCCTACACCCTACCATCTTGTTTCAATGCCAGCATCTCCCAATCCGATCGCCGCCAATACCACGACCACCCCCACCTCATCCCACGCCCTCTTCAATCCGCCCTCCTGTCCACCCTACCCCCCAGAGAACAAACACCATGTGTTGCTTTTAAAAACAACCACTCGGGGGCGCTGCATACGCGGCCACGCGCTCTCCAGGTGAGAGCATCCCCGAATTTCATAGAGACTAAGCTATCTTTGTGACTAGAAAAGTACTAAAATAGGATACAATAGAATACATTAGAATACAATAGAATACAATACAATTAATGAAGAATTAATTAATGAAGAAAACTTATATAGCGCACATTCCAGGCTAGCTGCTCATGGCGCTTTACAAAAAAAAATACATTTAATCAAATCACATCAATACCCATGCCCGCACGCACACAAGCACACACACTGACGAACATAGCATATCATTTACACGCGCATGCACACATACATACAGTACATACATACATACATACATACGTACGTACGTTCGTACATACATACATACACACAGACACAAACACACACACATCCCCACACACGTGCATAAGCACATGCCAGCGCGCGCATGCACACACACACTTTCTGTCTCCCAACTTTCCCATGCCAATGTGATAATAATTATAGTACAATACAATGCGCTACGATACAATACAATGCAATGATGACCATCCGTCAACAGTTCCAGTGTCAAGGGGTTCAGGATGTGGGGTGGGTACGAAGATGACTGATGAGTCCGATGCAGGGCCTTGAAGGTTTTGTGACAGTGGTGGACAGGAAAGAGAGTTGAGGGGATCTGTTGGGAGTTGGAGAATTGCTGAGCTGCTCGTGCGATTGTTTTCCCGCGCTTCTCGACGTGCCTGGGTGGCTGTCTCGATTCGGTGAGCCTTGAACTTGGCAGCTCCCATGGTGACTGCACCACGCCATGCTGGTCGGTTTTGGGCCAAAGTTTCCCAGGAGGAAACCCAATGCAATACAACGCAATGCAATGCAATACATTACAATATAATACAATACAATACAATACATTACATTAATAGTAATACATTACAATATAATGCAATACAGGGCAATACAATATAATATAATACAATACATTACATTATATTACAATGCAATACAATGCAATACATTACAACACAATGCGATATCTCTCTCTCTCTCTCTCTCTCTCTCTCTCTCTCTCTCTCTCTCTCTCTCTCTCTCTCTCTCTCTCTCTCTCTCTCTCTCTCTCTCTCTCTCTCTCTCTCTCTCTCTCTCTCTCTCTCTCTCTCT
This sequence comes from Phymorhynchus buccinoides, assembly GCA_017654935.2. Lineage (NCBI taxonomy): Eukaryota > Metazoa > Mollusca > Gastropoda > Neogastropoda > Raphitomidae > Phymorhynchus > Phymorhynchus buccinoides. Next base: position 21,828,222 of record CM065698.1, read on the forward strand.
CTCTCTCTCTCTCTCTCTCTCTCTCTTGTTAGCATACAAAAAGCTCTTGCTTGACAGAGTGACGACAAACACCTAAATCCCAGCTTTAAAGAAGTTTATTGCCAATTAATCAATTTCTAAGGGTTTGTTGTCTTCAGGGAAGGAATATTATGTTTTGTTACTATGTTTACCAATTTTAATGTATGAATTATGTTGTCATAATCATTCTTCGCTATAATCACCTGTTTTCTCTGGAGTAGCCACATTTTACAGTATCCTTTTTCAAAATCCCCATTCCCCACCTCCCCTTTGCTGGCTATGTATATAATATGTAAATAATGTCTTGGTTTTTTTTAATGATTGTTGCTTTTCTTAGTATGCTTTTTTCCCCATTTTTGTTCTTAAATTTATTTGTTTGTTGCTTTCTTGTTGTTGCAAAACTGACTTTACTGTCTTGTTGCAAAACTGACTTGACTTTGCTTTCACCTCTTCATTATCTCTCCTCTGTTGATATCTCCCTTTCAAAATGATATACTTTACTCTACTTCTCATGGCGCTCTGATGGCTCATGTGTTAGGGCGTTGCGCTTGCACGCAAGAGGATGTGAGTTTGAATCTCCACCCTTTTTACCCCTCCCTTTTTTTTTTTTGGGGGGGGGGGGGGGGGCTGTGTATTCTTTTTATTTTTATTTTGTGTATGTGTGTGTGTGTGTGTGTGTGTGTGTGTGTGTGTGTGTGTGTGTGTGTGTGTGTGTGTGTGTGTGTGTGTGTGTGTGTGTATGTGTGTGTGTGTGTGTGTGTGTGTGTGTGTGTGTGTGTGTGTGTGTGTGTGTGTGTGTGTGTGTGTGTGTGTGTGTGTGTGTGTGTGTGTGTGAAAGAAAGAGATATAATGAACCTTTGCTATTTACAGCCATAATGCGAGAGAGAGAGAGAGAGAGAGAGAGAGAGAGATTTAGAGAGAGAGAGAGAGAGAGAGAGAGAGAGAGAGAGAGAGAGAGAGAGAGAGAGAGAGAGAGAGAGAGAGAGAGAGAGAGAGAGAGAGAGAGAGAGCACACAACTGAACACAATTTTAATGTTTCAGGCCTCCGGCCTCCTATAACATAGGAGGTGCGGTGCACACATAACAAGAAATGACAACAAGTGTATAATGTATATACTAATTACAGCATCAATCATAAATGTTGCTTATCCTATCTGAGGCACGAGTTCTTCTCTTTTCCTCAGTGCATAGTAGATGTACATATCAATATATCTAGTAATATATATGTTATCATTCGCAATTAGTTGTTTCAGTTCGATAGAGTTAACATTCGAAAACTGTCTGTGCTTCAATATGTATTTTTTCTCTGAGAGGAGTATAAACATTGCATCTCAATAATTTAAAAAATGCAGCTCGTTCTCAATATGGTTACAGAATGTGCATGTTTGAACATGTTCTTTGTATCTGATATTGACGTTCAGGTCGTTAACGCCGAGACGGAATCTTGTAAAATGTATTCTAAACTTGTTAACTGTTAAGTAGGCTAAATAGGATTATTGTTGTAAGAGGGACTTGAATGAATAGTAAGTACTGAAGCGGTCACTTGAATTAAGCTTACTAACCCAATCCTGCTGATAACAATCAACCATCCTTTGTTTGAAGATCTTCTTAAAGATTTCAATATTACCAACCCCTCCCGCTAACCAGATATCAGAGAATCCATATCTATCAAGACAGCATTTTACATCGTAAGCCCAGTTATTTTGTATTGTTCTACCCTCGGTGATGTTCATAAAGCTATTTGTGAAGGAGAGATAGGCTTGCTTGGGGATTCTGTTCAGTTCCATCTGCTGTAAGGAGAACCAGTAACTAAGTGCTCTTAGTGTACTGTCTATATAATGACTATAACGACCTGTCTCGCCATAAACCATTGTATTTGGCGTTTTAGGACTAACATTTAACAGGTTTTGTTTACAGGCAAACAGTTGGACAGCTTCGATAGTTTTATATTGTGTACTACCCCATACCTCTGCTGCGTACAATAACATTGGCTTCACCATAGTGTCAAATAGTTGAAAGAAAATAGTAATGTCCATGTTACCTAAGCTCCCCATTGTCTTCATGATTTATATTGTTTTATATTTGGCTGTCCTTGTGAAATCTTCCAGCACTGTTACAAAACATAATTTAGTAGTCAGAGTAAAACCAAGATATTTGTAACTATTCACTACTTCAATGTGCTCTCTTTTTTTAAAGATTTAGACAAATGACCCCCTTTTCTAAAAATCATAACTTTAGTTTTATTTAAATTGACTTTTAGACCCAGTTTATCAGACGCTGCCTGCAAAATATTTATTTGATTTTGTAAACCTGAAGATGTAGAGGAAATTAAAGCTATATCGTCGGCGAAAAGTACATTAAGAGTAAAATTTATTTTAAGCCAGGTAGAAATTGTAAACCGTGCTTCCCTTTATCATTTACTTCCTATCCCACTTCTGTTATGAGTAAAGAAAAGATCAGGGGAGATAACAAGCACCCTTGCCTTAGGCCGCCTGGGCATTCCAAGAACTCCGATATCTCACACAGAGAGAGAGAGAGAGAGAGAGAGAGAGAGAGAGAGAGAGAGAGAGAGAGAGAGAGAGAGAGAGAGAGAGAGAGAGAGAGAGAGAGGGGGGGGCGAGAGAGACAGACAAACAGACAGACAGACAGGCAGACACAGACAGAGACAGAGAGACAGACAGAGAGAGAGAGAGAGAGAGAGAGAGAGAGAGAGAGAGAGAGAGAGAGAGAGAGAGAGAGAGAGAGAGAGAGAGAGAGAGAGGTCGAAGTCGAATGGTTTATTCATTCGAAGGCCAATGCCCCATATGAATAATGGGCAATAATTAACAACATTTATACACCAGTGGATTATGGCACTTGAGAACAACTAATCGCTTTGGAACACTAGCATATGCCAGCAAACAATTACAAACTAGGATATCATTATCTCTCTTAACCGGAAAGCTTTGTACAAATACAGAGTTAGATTACGTACTGTTCTCTCATTAGTATTCGCCATCAATAAAGTTAAACGAAACTGACATGGATACTTGTAGTATTTATACGGGATTAGTTTTGCTCGAATAACACTTAGAGCAGGACATTTTAAGACAAAATGTACCTCGTCCTCAATTGAATCTTTGCATAATGGACATAGCAGATCAGCATGCTGAACACTTTCGTATTGATACATATGCTTTTTTTATAACAGACATACCGAATCTAAACTTAGACAAAACAGTTCGCTGACACCGATCAATATTCAACAAAAGATAGCTATGAACTAAGTGCAGAGAGAGGGGGAGAGAGAGAGAGAGAGAGAGAGAGAGAGAGAGAGAGAGAGAGAGAGAGAGAGAGAGAGAGAGAGAGAGAGAGCACTGAACACTGAACACTGAACACTGAACTGTTTTAATGTCATTGGCTTACATAGCTTAGATGACATGGGGGTGCGAATAGAACAAAATAATGGAAAATGAAATAAAATCAATCAATGCAATAAAAATAACATGAAATAAAAACAAATGTCTGTCTCGACCATCCAATCATATTCAAATTAAGTATATCAGATTCCTACACTTATATCCTAATACAATATTCAAGACATTCCATTAAGAAGTAATGTTCTGTCTACGTTCTTCTTGTATTTGCTTTTCCTTAGTTCTAATATTCAGAGCTTCGGCAATATATTTAGCTAGGGATTTTATAGATTCATCATCATAGTCCATTCTCAAAACTCCAACTAAATCCAAATATACAGCAACACTTTTGTGAAAAATTTTACACTTCTTTCTAATCACATATTTTTTTACAACTAAATAAAAAGTGTATATCATCTTCTTTATGAAAACCACACATAGAGGGAGAGAGAGAGAGGGAGAGAGAGAGAGAGATGAGAGAGAGAGATTGAGAGAGAGAGAGAGAGAGAGAGAGAGAGAGAGAGAGAGAGAGAGAGAGAGAGAGAGAGAGAGAGAGAGAGAGAGAGAGAGAGAGAGAGAGGAGAGAGAGAGAGAGAGAGAGAGAGAGAGAGAGAGAGAGAGAGAGAGAGAGAGAGAGAGAGAGAGAGAGAGAGAGAGAGAGAGAGAGAGAGAGAGAGAGAGAGAGAGAGAGAGAGAGAGAGAGAGAGAGAGAGAGAGAGAGAGAGAGAGAGCACCACGCAGAGCTGCAAGCAGAGTTGCACTCGAAGGCAGCTGGTTCTTATACATTGACAATAGAACGATGCATTTGAAAGTAAGAAAGAAAGAACAAAACAAACAAGAAAAAAAAGAAAGAAAGAAAGAAAGAAAAGAAAGAAGAAAGAAAGAAAGAAAGAAAGAAAAAACAATAAGCTTCTCCACCTCAATCCAACTCTAGTCATCTACACAACATAAGTAAACAAACAGAAAAAGAAGAAGAAGAAGAAGAGGAGGAGGAGGAGGAGGAGGAGGAGGAGGAGGAGGAGGAGGAGGAGGAGGAGGAGGAGGAGGAGGAGAAGAGGAGGAGAAGAGGAGGAGAAGAGGAGGAGAAGAAGAAAAAGAAGGAGACGAAGAAGGAGGAGGAGAAGAAGGAGGAGAAGAAGAAGAAGAAGAAGAAGAAGAAGAAGAAGAAGAAGAAGAAGAAGAAGAAGAAGAAGAAGAAGAAGAAGAAGAAGAAGAAGAAGAAGAAGAAACAAGAAAAAGAAGGAGAAGAAACAAGAAAACGAAGGAGAAAAAAAAGGAGAACATGAGAAATAAGAAAAGAAAAAAGAATACAGACAAGAAGAAAAAGAACAGGACAGAGACGAAGAAAAAGAACAGGACAGAGACGAAGGTGAAAAAACACAGAGAAAGAGAGTAGCATAACAATAAAATAGAAACAAAGATGAAGAGGAGGACAAGAAATATGTATAAAAAAAACACCACAGATTGAGGGTGTTATTTATGTGTGTGTGTGTGTGTGTGTGTGTGTGTGTGTGTGTGTGTGTGTGTGTGTGTGTGTGTGTGTGTGTGTTGAGTTTTTTTAAGTGATAGAAATGCAGTAAGCAACGTCCCGAGAATAATCATTACACTTGCATATATTGTTGCACCTAATGCGCTGTCAATGGCGTAACCTCACGAAGAGATCGCATTTCTCTGTCTTGTGGTTGACAGGCAAAGCGTTCGTGGGCAAGGGTAGAACGGGTGGAATGTATCACGTTGTTCACGTGCACGACTGTCTTCCATCTCTTTATCTCCGTGTCTTTCTCTGACTGTCTGTCTGTCTGTCTGTCTGTCTGCCAGTATCTCTCTGTTTCTGTCTGTATCTCTCTGTCTCTATCTCTCAGTCTCTGTCTCTCTGTCTCTCTCGCTTTCTCTCTCTGTGTCTCTTTCTCTCTCTGTGTCTCTTTCTCTCTCTCTCTCTCTCTCTCTCTCTCTCTCTCTCTCTCTCTCTCTCTCTCTCTCTCTCTCTCTCTCTCTCTCTCTCTCTCTCTGTGTGTGTGTGTGTGTCTCTCTCTCTCTCTCTCTCTCTCTCTCTCTCTCTCTCTCTCTCTCTCTCTCTCTCTCTCTCTCTCTCTCTCTCTCTCTCTCTCTCTCTCTCTCTCTCTCTCTCTCTCTCTCTCTCTCTCTCTCTCTCTCTCTCTCTCTCTCTCTCTCTCTCTCTCTCTCTCTCTTGCCTATACTACTGAAAGCAAGTAACAGTACTCACAGACATGGTTTATCCAAATACATTTGTCATGCTATAAAGAGAAGAATGAATGTGGTTGGCTAAGACAGATTCATTTTTATTAACATTTTACTATATATTATGTCATCTATGAGTATGCGTACATGGCCATTACTACTGATTTAGGTGATATTGTGTTATTTCTGTAAATAATTTAATTCTTGACTGTGCACACGTAATCATAGATACTATTCTATTATGTGCGTTACCTGAGTTATGTTATCTTACAAACATAACAGCTAACTCGTGCGAAATTATACTGTGTAAAGGAAATAGTTGTTCTTCTTCTAGAACTAATAATTTGAAGCAATAGTTTGTGGATAATCATTTCGCTATGAACGGTATTTATTTATTGCATAATTATGATGTCTAATAATCACATTATCACCATTGTTTATGCACCCCACCCTTCACATGTCCTCCCTTTCACGCGTTCGTCGTTCCCCTTTGTAATGTGGCCCAAGGCCGAAGCGCAAATAAAAACTCTGTTCTCTCTCTCTCTCTCTCTCTCTCTCTCTCTCTCTTCTCTCTCTCTCTCTCTCTCTCTCTCTCTCTCTCTCTCTCTCTCTCTCTCTCTCTCTCTCTCTCTCTCTCTCTCTCTCTCTCTCTCTCTCCTTCCCTCTCCTTCCCTCTCTCTGTCTCTCTCTCTCTCTCTATTTCTCTCTCTCTCTCTCTCTGTCTCTCTCTCTCTGTCTCTACATCTGTCTCTCTCTCTCTCTCTCTCTCTGACTTGGGCATAATGGCCTACTTAATTAAACTAGTCTTCCTAATCTTCCTAATCTATCTCTCTGCCTCTCTGTCTCTGTCGCTCTCTCACTCTGACACGGGCATTATGGCCTAGTTCATTAAACTGGTCTTACTAATCTTCCTACTCTCTCTTTCTCTCTCTCTCTGTCTCTCTGTCTCTCTCTCTCTCTCTCTCTCTCTCTCTCTCTCTCTCTCTCTCTCTCTCTCTCTCTCTCTCTCTCTCTCTCTCTCTCTCTCTCTCTCTCTCTCTCTCTCTCTCTCTCTCTCTCTCTCTTCTTTCCTCTCAGTCGTTTAGATAATAATAATGATGATGATGATGATGATGATGATGATGATGATGATTATAATGATGATTCGGTTGCTGCTGCTGCTGCTGATGAAATAATAATAATAATAATAATAATGATAATAATAATAATAATAATAATAATGATGATGATGATGATAATATATTAACAACAACAATAACAACAACAACACTAATAATAATGTGAATTTATATAACGCTCTTTCTCACATGAGAGCTCAGTGCGCTTTACATCCCGCACAGCAAAAAAAAGAAAGAAAAAAACACCTCCACACAACAAAAACAGAATGCTCCACTCTGCTAATCAGGCAGTCATAGTCGGACACGACTTACTGGCGTACATATACGTACACACATAGAAAACAAAGCCAACAACTGCCTTACATTTGTTATGAGCTGACGACATAGCGCGGAAAAGGTACCAGAAACGTAGCCGCCATTGTCTTGGTTTACGAGAGGAAGCATTCCTATTATTGTCACCAAAGGGCCAAGCCACACGTCAGCTAAAATCGCACGACTGTACGATGCGATTCGATCACAGCGATTTCGAAGCGCGAATCACTTTTTGTTCTCGGAGGCCACGTGATCGAATCGCATCGTACAGTCGCACGATTTTAGTGGGCGTGTGGCTGGCCCTTGAAGGATACAGCTAGGTATTTCAAGAAGTCTACGATCGATGCGAGCAGCTTGACATTCAAGCTTTTGCACATATAGTTTATTATGTCTTTCGGATTACTTGTTTTCTTTCTTCTAGAAAAGAACACGAATAAATACAGATATTAAGATAGAAAGCTTAGCCGTTTCGTCGTTATTTAACATTGCTGTTCAGATATTTTTTTTGGGGGGTATTTTGTTGTTGATGAAGTTGTTGTTGTTGTTGTTACTGTCGTTGTTGTTGCTGCTGTTGTTGATTTAGTTGTCGACTTCCTTGAATGTGGTTTCTCTAAATAAGAAGCATTTTGTCTGCATCATATACCAACACAATAATGGTGAGACAAATGTCTGCATTACACACAAACACGCACACACATACACACACGCGCGCATACGCGCACATACACATTCACACACACACACACACACACACACACACACACACACACACACACACACACACACACACACACACACCACACACACACACACACACACACACACACACACACACACACACACACACACACACACACACACAGGGCAAAAAATAGAGCAAACAGGGTTAATGCACAAGCAAAAAGACAGTATTGATCATATTTTTGTACTAATGAAGTTTATAGGGTATGGGGAAAAATGAAAACCATGAAAAACGGAATACATTTACCGCAGTGTCCAATAAAACTAAGACCACAACAGATGAAGATAATAACAAGCCCACAATAAAAAGTTATGTGAATGCCGATATTACTCTAGATGAAGTTAAAGAATGTATTCTACATCTGAGTAAAAACAAAACATCTGTTGGATTAGATGGGATATCGTATGAAATGTTAAGGCATTTACCACATAATGTCATCAGTTTTTTACATGTAATTTTCCAGAAATGTTGGGCTGATGGAGAAATGCCCCTTATCTGGAAACATTCAATTGTTATTCCTATGCATAAGCAAGGCAAGCCCAGGTCTGATAGAAACAGCTACAGACCCATCTCGTTGACGTCTCATGTATGCAAACTTATGGAAAAAATCGTATTAAATAGATTAATTCATGTATGTGAAAAACAAAGCATTATACCTAATAATCAAGCAGGTTTCCGAAAAGGCCGGTCTACTACAGAACACCTAGTAAAACTCACGACACAAATCAAGCAACAGTTTGCAAGGCGAAAAAATATTCTTGCAACTTTCTTTGATGTGAAAAAAGCTTACGACCAAGTATGGCACTATCGACTATTACAAAAACTTCAAAATCACAATGTTACAGGTAATATGTATAACTATATAACAAATTTCTTATCAGATAGATTTATACAAGTAAGAGTTGGAAGTACATATTCAAATCCCAGAGAACTTCAGATGGGTCTTCCACAAGGTTCTGTTATTTCACCTATCTTGTTTAATATATTGATAGCAGATCTACCAAATAATATATCTAAAGGCACAGTCTTAGCTCAGTACGCAGACGATATCTGCATGTGGATGAAGGTAACAATGAAGCGTAAAACTCCACTTAGATCCTTGAACTATACACAAACATTTTATCAACGTGAATTAGATAAAATAAATACATTTATGAAAGAAAATGGTTTAACTTTATCATTAGAAAAAACACATATAGTACTTTTTAATTCGGGATGCAACCCAGAAAAACTTCCAGTTTTTACCATTAATGGCACAGTAATCAATTATACGCAGAGTGTGAAGTTTCTGGGTGTTTTCCTTTCATCAAAACTTACTTGGAATCAACATATAGATTACATATTAAACAAAGCAAGAAAGGCTTTAAATTTTCTCAAAATTATAAGTAAACAGCATTGGGGACAAGATACAAAAGCGCTTATATGTCTTGCTAATTCTCTTGTACGATCTCGATTAATTTATGCTCAGGAAATTTTCTTCAGTGCTCCAAAATATTTGTTAAACAAACTACAATGTATCGATTGTAAAGCTTTTAAACTGGCACTTGGGGTACCAACTCATGCTTATAATCTAGGATCATATAAAGAAGCAGGTATTCTACCTCTCGATGAATATAGAAAGATTTCTGCTGCAAAATTTGTATTAAAATCAACAGTATATGACATATTTTGTAAAGAAGAAGTTAAGTTAGATACTGAACATGATTTTGTTAAAAGAGCTAAAACAATTAAATCTTTGCAACCAATTAATTCCTTTGTCTCCGATTTTATTAATTGTAAAGAATTAAAAAATAAAGAAATTGCAGCTAAGCCATCTTTTTCGCCAGTACCGCCTTGGGAACAAATTAAACCTGCTTTTGATATTGATCATACAGATATTAACAAAAGTCAATCTCCAAACATATTAAAAAACTTAATTTACATATGGAAAGTTGTTATAGTGGATGTATTAAAATATACACAGATGGGTCTGTTCTTCAAAATGGGAATACAGGAGCAGCATTTGTAATACCCTCGTTAAAAATAGAGAAACGATATTATATAGGTAAATATTATTCCATTTTTACTGCAGAATTGTTAGCTATTTTAATGGCATTACAATATACTGCAGAATTACCTATAAATGCTTGTAAAATATTACTTTGTGTAGATTCGAAATCAGCATTACAAGCTATTAAAGGTCAAAATGTTAACATACGCCTTGAAATGATATTAGAGATCAAACATTTAATTAACCAATTATCGAGTAAAGACATTAGTGTAACTTTCTATTGGGTTCCCTCCCATTGTGGAATATACTCAAATGAATTGGTTGATCGAGCAGCTAGAAGTGCAGCGCGTAATTCCGAGGGAACGATTCATCTTAATGTGAATTTAGATCTGCATGAATATTATAGACATATTGAAAAATTATCCAAAGAAAATTTTAACAGCATGTTAATGACTTCAGACAGTCAATATTCACGCTATTGTATAAAAGGCTCAAGTACAATGAATTCCTACTTAATTTTAAAACAGCTCAAAGATACAAGTTTAAGACAAATCGTATCTTTGATGTTTAAGCTTCGCTTAAATGCTTTTAAAACAAAATTTTCTAAAGACGTTAAGTATATATGTGGAAATCAAATATCTATAAATCATTTGCTCCTATATTGTCCTAGAATTAAAGAACAAATCAACAAACTGATGGTGAATTGCTGAACCATCAAACGCCTTTAACCATTGAAAACATCTTAAACACACACACACACACACACACACACACACACACACACACACACACACACACACACGCACACACACACACACACACACACACACACACACTAGCGAATGAATAAATGACCAACAAACAACAATATCACAGCAATCTGAGCAAATCCCATCATCACAATCAAACCAGGTCAACCTGCTGTAGACATGACCGTGTGTGTGTGTGTGTGTGTGTGTGTGTGTGTGTGTGTGAGAGAGAGAGAGAGAGAGAGAGAGAGAGAGAGAGAGAGAGAGAGAGAGAGAGAGAGAGAGAGAGAGTGTGTGTGTGTGCCAAAGTCAAAGTGAAAATTATATTTATTGAGCATGCAAAAAATAAGCTTTAAAGACACACTGACGCACCACGATTAAGTCCCTTGTTGTTTTTCTGGGTAGCTGTGACCCACATACAAATGTCCCCAACTTCAGATTGAGGCTGCTCTTTAAAATGATGTTTCGCTTTGAATTTGGGGGCATTTTGTATGGGAGTCAAACCTGGTCAAAGCAAGATTTCTTACCAGCTATAAGAGGGAAAACACGTGAAACACGTGATTTTGACACGTGATCTCGTGGATCTTTGACAGTTTTTATTTTACATTCTGGGCTCATGATATAAAACTGAAACTAGAAACGTATGCACACAGAAAAGTAAAACATAAAACATAAAGCAAGAAAAGCATGCACACGGAAAAATCAAAGGAATGTAACTACTAAGATTACATCAAGTTACCAGCCGTGGTGGCGTAGTGGTTAGCGTCGCCGACTAATGGCTGGGAGGACACGGGTTCGAATCCCATCAGAGGCGAGGATTTGTTCATCCTGGACCGACTCCTACCCATAGTGAGTGGCTATGGGCTCAGTGGGAAGACTGAAACCACACAGTCGAGCTTTATCCGCTTAACGGATGCGATTCTGAGAGTGTTGCTCTAATTTAAAGACCAACACTGCAGGTGTCAATCAAAAGACAGAGAAATGTGATGTCTTCGTGAGGTAGCGCCATTGACAGCACATTAAATGCGAAATATGTGTTAAGTGCAATTATGAGAGAGAGAGAGAGAGAGAGAGAGAGAGAGAGAGAGAGAGAGAGAGAGAGAGAGAGAGAGAGAGAGAGAGAGATCACTCGCATACCCATATGGGATGGGTCACTACTAGCCAATGTTTTGTTTTTTCACAATTAACAAATACCATCGCATCTCGGCCCTCCAGAATACTTAGCTATCTAAAAGTCATAGCAGTTAAGCACGACACAGACACACACACACACTGTATGAATCCCAGTAATGATTATATTATCCGTTAACCTTTTACAACTGGGTCAATGTGTCAAAGGTTACATTGCTGCCTTCGGTCCATTAAAGATTCATGCCAGAAATATACTACTAATGTTTTTCCATGACTCGTTCGACATGCTTTGACATTTTCACTTCACATTCCTTATATGTCTGTCAGTTTACCTCCCCTCCCTATCTCTCTCTGTCTGGGTCTCTCTCTCTCTCTCTCTCTCTCTCTCTCTCTCTCTCTCTCTCTCTCTCTCTCTCTCTCTCTCTCTCTCTCTCTCTGTGACTTTGTGTGTCTCTCTTTCTGACTTTCTCTTTCTCTCTCTGTCTCTCTCCATGTCTGTCCCTCTCTCTCTCTCTCTCTCTCTCTCTCTCTCTCTCTCTCTCTCTCTCTCTCTCTCTCTCTCTTTGTCGACCACACAATGCTTATCAACAAACTATCACACTATCTCAGAAACCAACACTCCCTGTCATTCTTTTCATCATACTTAGACAATAGAACACAATACTCGTTTTGTAATGGCGAGTCCTCGTCTACAGGCAAAGTGAAATGTGGTGTACCCCAGGGATCTGTCCTCGGACAATTACTCTTCTGCATTTTCATTAACGATCTTATATTGTCTATATCCAACCCAAACGTTTCATGTGATATCTTCGCAGACGACTCCTCTCTTTATTCCAGTTCGGAAGATGTCACTGTCATCCAAAACTCTCTTCCGTCAGGCTTACAGGATGTATCTAAATGCTGCAAGGATAACTCATCCCAAGAAAACAAAGTGCATGGTTGTAATCTCCCACCAAAAGCATCAACTAACACATCATTCCCTTAACCTAACTATTGCTAACAACAATATCCAGCAAGTCCATGAACCACGAGTTCTAGGTGTTATAGTTGATGACAAACTCAATTGGCAATCACATTATAATTAACATCAGCAAAAAACTAGCTCGCAACCTATTCCTCCTCAAACGATTTCAACCCTATCTGGACCTAGACGCTCGTAAAATCTTTTTTTATGGCCACTGCCTCTCGCACATCAACTATGCATCCACTGTATGCTGCTAAAAAAAAACCACCTTACAAAATTGTTCTTGTTCTTATTAATGATGTTAGTGCTCTGCCAACCATGTCACTGTCGTATTTCGGCTACTGTTTGCTGTTTCTGTTGACGATTTTTCTGTGTGTCAATGTTGGTTTATAGCATTAGTTATGTTGCATGCTTAGAATCAAGGAAAAAATGGAAGACTAGGCCCAGCCTAAATTCTTATCCTTGTAAAAAAAGTTTCTGAAGTCACAAGCCTCCTTTCTCTCCCTCTCTGACTTTGTATGTCTCTCTTTCTGACTCTCTCTTTCTCTCTGTGTCTCTCTCCCAGAAATCACGCTCTCTCTCTCTCTCTCTCTCTCTCTCTCTCTCTCTCTCTCTCTCTCCCTCTCTCCCTCTCTCTGACTTTCTCTCTCTCTCTCTCTCTCTCTCTCTCTCTCTCTCTCTCTCTCTCTCTCTCTCTCTCTCTCTCTCTCTCTCTCTCTCTCTCTCTCTCTCTCTTTCTCTCTCTCTCTCTCTCTCTCTCTCTCTCTCTCTCTCTCTCTCTCTCTCTCTCTCTCTCTCTCTCTCTCTCTCTCTCTCTCTGTGACTCTTTGAAATTCTCTCCGTCTCTTCCTCTCTGTGTCTATGCCTCTCTCTGTATGTACTGTCTCTGTCTGTCTGTCTGTCTGTCTCTCTCTCTCTCTCTCTCTCTCTCTCTCTCTTCTCTCTCTCTCCTCTCTCTCTCTTCGTCACTACATATTCTGTCAATGACTTTAAATAGTCTTTGACAACCGAGCCGTGCCATTAATGAATTCCAATGTCAAACTGTAAACAGACATTTTTTTAAATATAATTATTCGGGTAATCAGCAATTCGCTTCTAGAACAGGCGCTCACACGAGTCCTTAAAGAAATAGGACATATATGGTTTTTTTGGGGAAAGGTTTACAGTAAAAGAGCATAAACTCTCTCTCTCTCTCTCTCTCTCTCTCTCTCTCTCTCATAAGGGCCTCTCCCTCTCCCCTCTCTCTCTCTCTCTCTCTCTCTCTCTCTCTCTCTCTCTCTCTCTCTCTCTCTCTCTTCTATTACTACACCCTTATTCTGTCAAGACTTATAAATAGTCTTTGACAACCGAGTCATCGTGCCATTAACCAATTCCAAATGTCAAACTGTAACCAGACATTTTTTTAAATATAATTATTCGTTTTGTAATCAGCAATTCGCTTCTAGAACAGGCGCTCACACGAGTCCTTAAACAAATATTGACATATATGGTTTTTTTGGGGGGTTGTTTACAGAAATAACGCATAAACTCTCTCTCTCTCTCTCTCTCTCTCTCTCTCTCTCTCTCTCTCTCTCTCTCTCTCTCTCTCTCTCTCTCTCTCTCTCTCTCTCTCTCTCTCTCTCTCTCTCTCTCTCTCTCTCTCTCTCTCTCTCTCTCTCTCTCTCTCTCTCTCTCTCTCTCTCTCTCTCCCCCCCTCTCTCAGCTCAGGATGAAATTGAAAGTGTGCGCAAGCATAAGAAGAGTTTGGGACAGACCTACTCAATAAACGTCAGACATGGTTTGATGATTAAAAACAAAAGCCAGAAGATGAACAAGAAGGCAACGAGGAAGAGAAGGGAGGAGAAGAGGAAGAGAGGAAGAAAGAGGATGAGGGGGGCAAGGAGGTAAAAGAGGAGGAGCATAAGGGTGACAAAATATTAAGCGCCAGCAAGATAAGAGGAATACAATGAGGAGGAGGAGGAGGCGGAGGATGAGCAGGGAGAGGAAGAGGAGGAGGTGGAGAAGATGGAGGAGGAGGAGGAGGAGGAGGTGGATGAACAGGGAGAGGAAGAGGAGGATGTGGGGAAGATGGAGGAGTAGGAGGAGGAGGAGGCAGAGGATGCAAAGGGAGATGAAGAGGAGGAGGTGGAGAAGATGGAGGAGTAGGAAGCAGAGGATGCAAAGGGAGAGGAAGAGGAGGATGTGGGGAAGATGGAGGAGTAGGAGGATGATGATGCAGAGGGAGATGAAGAGGAGGAGGTGGAGAAGATGGAGGAGTAGGAGGGAGGATGCAAAGGGAGACGAAGAGGAGGAGGTGGATAAGATGGAGGAGGAGGAGGAGGAGGAGGAGGATGCAAAGGGAGACGAAGAGGAGGAGGTGGAGAAGATGGAGGAGTAGGAGGAGGAGGAGGCAGAGGATGCAAAGGGAGATGAAGAGGAGGAGGTGGAGAAGATGGAGGAGTAGGAGGAGGAGGCAGAGGATGCAAAGGGAGACGAAGAGGAGGAGGTGGAGAAGATGGAGGAGTAGGAGGGAGGAGGATGCAAAGGGAGAGGAAGAGGAGGAGGTGGGGAAGATGGAGGAGTAGGAGGAGGAGGAGGCAGAGGATGCAAAGGGAGATGAAGAGGAGGAGGTGGAGAAGATGGAGGAGTAGGAGGAGGAGGCAGAGGATGCAAAGGGAGACGAAGAGGAGGAGGTGGGAGAAGATGGAGGAGGAGGAGCAGAGGATGCAAAGGGAGACGAAGAGGAGGAGGTGGAGAAGATGGAGGAGTAGGAGGAGGAGGCAGAGGATGCAAAGGGAGACGAAGAGGAGGAGGTGGAGAAGATGGAGGAGTAGGAGGAGGAGGAGGCAGAGGATGCAAAGGGAGATGAAGAGGAGGAGGTGGAGAAGATGGAGGAGTAGGAGGAGGAGGCAGAGGATGCAAAGGGAGATGAAGAGGAGGAGGTGGGAGAAGAGGAGGAGGAGGAGGAGGAGGATGCAAAGGGAGATGAAGAGGAGGAGGTGGAGAAGATGGAGGAGAGGAGGAGGATGCAAAGGGAGATGAAGAGGAGGAGGTGGAGAAGATGGAGGAGGAGGAGGCAGAGGATGCAAAGGGAGACGAAGAGGAGGAGGTGGAGAAGATGGAGGAGAGGAGGAGGAGGCAGAGGATGCAAAGGGAGATGAAGAGGAGGAGGTGGAGAAGATGGAGGAGGAGGAGGAGGCAGAGGATGCAAAGGGAGACGAAGAGGAGGAGGTGGAGAAGATGGAGGAGTAGGAGGAGGAGGCAGAGGATGCAAAGGGAGACGAAGAGGAGGAGGTGGATAAGATGGAGGAGTAGGAGGAGGAGGCAGAGGATGCAAAGGGAGACGAAGAGGAGGAGGTGGAGAAGATGGAGGAGTAGGAGGAGGAGGCAGAGGATGCAAAGGGAGACGAAGAGGAGGAGGTGGAGAAGATGGAGGAGTAGGAGGATGGAGGGAGACGAAGAGGAGGAGGTAGATAAGATGGAGGAGTAGGAGGAGGAGGGGCAAGAGGAAGAGGTGGAAGAGGAGGAGGAGGGAGACGAAGAGGAGGAGGTAGGAGGAGGAGGCAGAGGATGCAAAGGGAGACGAAGAGGAGGAGGTAGAGAAGATGGAGGAGTAGGAGGAGGAGGCAGAGGATGCAAAGGGAGAGGAAGAGGAGGAGGTGGGGAAGATGGAGGAGGAGGAGGAGGAGGCAGAGGATGCAAAGGGAGATGAAGAGGAGGAGGTGGAGAAGATGGAGGAGGAGGAGGAGGAGGCAGAGGATGCAAAGGGAGACGAAGAGGAGGAGGTGGAGAAGATGGAGGAGTAGGAGGAGGAGGCAGAGGATGCAAAGGGAGACGAAGAGGAGGAGGTGGATAAGATGGAGGAGTAGGAGGAGGAGGCAGAGGATGCAAAGGGAGACGAAGAGGAGGAGGTGGATAAGATGTAGGAGGAGGAGGAGGAGGAGGAAGAGAAAATACGAATGAGGAAGAGGAGAACGAGGAGGGGTAAACCGGAAGAGAAAGAAGAGGAATAAAGAAGCCCAAGATGTCATGGAGACGACGGTAGTAACAGATTATTATCAAACTTGAAAACAAACAAACCAACAAGCAGGCCAACTAAAAACAAAAAACAACTACAACAAACATCTCTCTTGTGAATTGATAGAACGAAATATCTGTCCAATAGGCTTCCGTAGACATGTGGGCCGCCACATGTTAAGCAAACAAACGTGAACTGTTATCTCCACATCTCCCACAACAAGGAAACAAAAAAACGAAAAAAAGACCTGATGGAAAAATAAATCTGTGGCTAGTGTCTTTTAATTTCCCAAGGGATATTTTTTATAAAAAGTCCAGTAACAAAAACAGACTATCTTTTTCATTATCATGACAAATCTGAAATGTCATATTTCTATAATTCCACCACGATAAACGCCAAATTCTTTCCAAAATTATGAAACAAAAAGTCATTTCTTTTAAGCCTCTGTTTCCTAAGTGTAACAGAATTGCTTTGTGAAATCCAGTTTAGTGGGTTTTTTGGCTGATGTTTGTTTAGGTTTTTTTCAGGTGATATGCAGTTTATGTTCCATGTCCTTTCCTTTAAAACAAATAATCCTCATGTCTTGGTTATAATAATTATGATAATGGTGACTACGTGTATAAAAAGGAGGAGGAGGAGGAGAAGAAAGAAGAAGAAGAAGAAGAAGAAGAAGAAGAAGAAGAAGAAGAAGAAGAAGAAGAAAGACGAAGAAGGAGAAGAAAGAAGAAGAAGGAGAAGAAAGACGAAGAAGAAGAAGAAGAAGAAGAAGAAAAAGAAAAGGGGAAGAAGAAAAAGGAGAAAGGGGAGAAAAGAAAAAGGAAAAGAAGAAGAAGAAGGAGAAGGAGAAGGAGAAGAAGAAAAAGGAGAAGAAAAAGAAGGAGAAGAAGAAGAATAAGAATAAGAAGAAGAAGAAGAAGAAGAAGAAGAAGAAGAACAACAACAACAACAACGACGACAACGACAACAACAACAAAATCGACTGTCTTTTGTCTAGGAAAAGGCTTTTCAATATTTACTGCTGAACTTTATGCAATTCTTATGGCCTTATCTTGGATAGCTGATACTGATATTTCGATTTATAGTATTTTACTTTGTGTTGGCTCAAAATCTGTGCTTTATAGTTTACAAAATTGGAATGCGAATGTTAGAAGAGATCTAATTTTTGATATAAAATACTTAATACATTCTGTTATGTCCAAAGGAAGTGATATAGAATTTTGCTGGATTCCATCGCATTGTGGTATCTTTGGGAATGAACTAGCTGATAGATTAGCCAAAGAAGGTGCTAGCAGAAAACTTTCGGACACTTCACTAAAACTTAAAAAACATTAAATAAATTCAATTTTAGAAAATTGTATGCATAAAGAGAAACTTCCTTCAAAATCTGAAATATTGTCATGTTCAAGATCTTTGTCTAGCCTGATTTACAAAATTCGATTAAATTCATGGAAGACCAAATTTTCTAAAAATGTAGAATGCGCTTGTGGTCACCCACTATTAGTTCAACACATTCTTTTCGAATGTTCATTTTTAGCATCGCTATGTACCTTGTCTGGGATTCAAGTAGCAAACATAGGAACTTTACACGATGTAGTTTACAGCCATGAAATGATCAAAATAGTTTGTCATATCCAGCTCTGGAATTGCAAGATTACTATAATTGATACTTTAGTTAATATTAATTTTCTTTTCCTTGCCCCCAATCCTTTTTTTTCCCCTTCCCCCATCACGGACATACTCTCTCTCTCTCACACACACACACACACGCACACGCACGCACACACACACGCACACACGCACACACGCACACGCACGCACGCACACACACACACACACACACACACACACACACACGCACGCGCACGCACACACACACACAACACACACACACACACACACACACACACACACACACACACACACACACACACACACACACACACACACACACACACACACATACACACACACTCTCTTTTCCCCTCATTTTAATTCAATATTTGTTTATGTCTGTTTTGTTTTTTTGTTTAATTAATGTATTTATTTAAGTCTAATATCACCATTGTTGTGAACAGACTTTAAATTAAATCAATCAAATAATTTACAATAAAACCCGGTTATAAGAAAATCGAAGGGAGATAAAAATTAAAAAAATCTTATATCCGGGAAGATACTCGGATATAAGAAAACATTTTGAATTTGTTTTCTTATAACCGATTTGAATGGGGAAAAAGGGAAAAAATAAAAGAGAAAAAGAGGAAAAAAATCAAATAAAAGACAAACAGAAACATAAAACGAAGAGAAAATGCTTTTACCTAATTTGGTGCATGAAAAAAGGGGAAAAAATGCAAAACAAAGGAGGAAAAAAAGAAAGAACGGAACAGAAAATTAAAAACAAAAATGAAGGCAGACGTGGTGTGAGTTGCATGATGAGCGAGCAAGATAGCGGAGAGCAGATGAATGAGTGGGTGTGGGGTGTGAGAGTAACATATTTAAATGTAAATTTCTGTTTCTTGTTTTTAATCAATATTCTAATTTTACACAGAGGAAGACAATTTTGTATTTGCGTTTGTACAATGTCAATGGACTATAAAGAAACTTGCGACCTGTGACTCATGTTTTACATCATAAAATCAAAATACAGCAAAACTCGGTTATAAGAAAATCGAAGGGAGATCATTTTTTTGCTTATTACTATATTCGAGTTTTCTTATATCCTAAAACAAAATGAAGAGAACATCCTTTTTCCTAATTTGATGCATTTATTACATCATAATATCAACATCGTTTACTAAGAAGAAGATTTAAAGGTGCCTACAACCACTCAAACTAACAACCTTTTTTTCCCTTTTCACTGTTATCAAATACGTACCCCTTCACCTTTCTTGTACTGAACTATTACCATTTACTGTCCACCCATGCAGCTTTTTATTAATCGTTTGCTTTTGTTTATGTGGATTTTTATCCACATATTCAGTTATTTGTATTTATCTTCTTAAAGAAATGGATTGCCTTTTCCTCTCTGCCATTGCTGCTGAAAATAAAAGGATGGACAGTCTCTCTACCACCAACACAAAAGTACAGGCACTCATATTTTTTTCTTCTGCTCAACATTTATTTTGCACAGAATACTGAAGGAAAGTATAGATTAAAGGAACAAAAACAACTCAATTAGTCTTGCAATCAAGTGCCTGTACTGTTTAGACTGTCTGTGACGTAACTGGTAATAGGCAATCTTTCCCTTTTTGGAACAACTTCAATTTTCTAGGAACATCCTTTCAGTTCAGGTCCAACTCACTTTTAAAGACACACTAACCCAACACGATTAAGTCCCTTGTTTTTTCTGGGTAGCTGTGACCCACATACAAATTCCCCCAACTTCAAATTGAGGCTGCTCTTTAAAATGTTTTGTTTTCAATTTGGGGGCATTTGTATGGGAGTCAAACCTGGTCAAAACAAGATTTCTTACCAGCTATAAGAGGGAAAACATGTGAAAACTCGTGATTTTGACATGTGATCTGGTGGGTCTTTAAGAAAATGTTGTCAATGGTAATTCGCTTATAAGAAAATAGAGCTCGCTTATAAAAAAAAAACGAACTGCAAACCAACTCTCTTGTATGACATACTTTTCTTATGTCAAAGTTTCCATTGCGGATGGGAGAAGGAATTTGCTTGCTTATAACCGAGTTTTCTTATAAGCGAGTTTCTTATATCCGAGTTTTGATCATAGAGAAGAAAGAAGAAGTTCGGCAGGGAATTTTTGTTGCTTCATTATAAGCAAGTTTTCTTATAAGCTAGTTTCTTATAAGCAGATTTGGCTGTATCTTTCTATATTAAGGTTAGAGTGTCTGTGACGTAGCTGCTCTGTTACATTTTCCTCTTTTTTTGTTTGTTTTGTTGGAACACTGCACTTTTTGGAACATCCTTACAGTTCATGCCCTAATTTTTAAAAAATTGCTTATAAGAACATCAAACTCGCTTATAAGAAAATGAACTGCAAACCAACTCCCTTGTATGAAATCATTTTCTTATATCCGAGTTTGCATCATCGCGGATGGGAGAACGAATTTGCTTGCTTATAACCGAGTTTTCTTATAAGCGGTTTTCTTATATCCAAGCTTTGATAATACATAAGAAAGAAGGAATTCGGCCAGGGAAAGTAAATTGCTTGCTTATAAGCGGGTTTTTTTACAAGCGAGTTTCTTAAAATCGGGTTCGGCTGTATCTCTATATTAAGGTAGGCTACTCTAGTGGCACTACAACTAATACAAAAGTACAGGCATTCGTATGTTTTCTTCTTCTCAGCATTTATTTTGTACAGAATACTGAAGGAAAGCATGAAATTTAAGGAACAAAAAGATCTCAGTTAGTCTTGCAATCAAGTGCCTGTGCCCATAGAGTGTCTGTGACGTAGCTGCTCTGACGTAAATTTTCCTCTTTTGTTTGTTTTGTTGGAACAACTGCACTTTTTGGAACATCCTTTCAGTTCATGCCCTAATTATTAAAAAAATCGCTTAGAAGAAAATCAAACTCCCTTATAAGAAAATGAACTGCAAAACAACTCCCTTGCATGAAATCATTTTCTTATATCCGAGTTTACATTGCGGATGGGAGAACGAATTTGCTTTATTGTAACCGAGTTTTCTTATAAGCGGTTTTGCTATATCCGAGTTTTGATAATACATAAGAAAGAAGGAGTTCGGCCGTGGAAATTTTGTTCTTGCTTATATGCGGGTTTCTTATAAACAAAACCAACAATGATACAACAAAACCATTAAAAAACGACAACAACCCATAAATAGTAAGGGCAAAGTAGAGACACACAAATCAAAGACCAGCTTAAAAAAATAATGAATGAGCATAGAAACAAAACGTAGGAGTGATTTAGACATTTCTCTGTCACCGTTTGCGATAGAGCCTCGTATTGATGGTTTGCACGCATGCAATCCAAACATGTGTTTGCCGTTTGTTGGCATGCTTAGCGCGCTTTTAACGAAAGGAAGAAAAGCGAGTGAGAAAAGGAAAGAAGAGAAGAGAAGAATAGAAAGGAAAATTAGAAACAACATAAATAAGTGAATAGGAATAGGAGGGTTAGGACTCATGAAGATGCAGTCGAAACGGGTAAAATAAAGAAGAAAACAAGGATTAGAAAGCGAGAGAAAGAAAGAGAGAGAGAGAGAGAGAGAGAGAGAGAGAGAGAGAGAGAGAGAGAGAGAGAGAGAGAGAGAGAGAGAGAGAAGAAGAGAAGAAGAAGAAGAAGAAGAAGAAGAATGCAATAGAGGTAAATCTCTGTGTCTCTCTCTATCTCTCCCTGTTTCTCTAAATCTGTATCTCTCTGTCTGTCTGTCTGTTTCTCTCTCTCTCTCTCTCTCTCTCTCTCTCTCTCTCTCTCTCTCTCTCTCTCTCTCTCTCTCTCTCTCTCTCTCTCTCTCTCTCTCTCTCTCTCTCTCTAGTTCTGTCTTTCTCTAAAATTAAAATAAAGTTTAAAAAAGATTGAAGAGAGAAGGAGGCAGTAGAGGTAACTCTCTGTCTGCCTGTTTCTGT
Source organism: Phymorhynchus buccinoides (assembly GCA_017654935.2). Classification (NCBI taxonomy): domain Eukaryota; kingdom Metazoa; phylum Mollusca; class Gastropoda; order Neogastropoda; family Raphitomidae; genus Phymorhynchus; species Phymorhynchus buccinoides. Next base: position 21,850,381 of record CM065698.1, read on the forward strand.
CTGTCTCTCTTTCTCTGTCTCTCTGTCTCTGTCTCTGCATCTCTCTCTCTCTCTCTCTCTCTCTCTCTCTCTCTCTCTCTCTCTCTCTCATCTCTCTCTCCTCCCTCCTCTCTCTCTCTCTCTCTCTCTCTCTCCGTCTCTCTCTCTCTCTCTCTCTCTCTCTCTCTCTCTCTCTCTCTCTCTCTCTGTCTCTCTCTCAAGGACATATTGGAAGAATAGGCGTTGCCTAAAATCTTTATTATTGGAAAATAAAGTTTAAGTTTTCAAAATTGAACAAAGGGGGAAAACTCCCCTATGTTCAATTTCGTGATCTCCTCGCTTGGCCTCACTATTTCATTCTTTGTTTAAGTTTTCAAGGTTTCTCTTTCAGCCAGGGTCAAGCTTGAAAAAGGACTTTGAAAGTCGACTAGTCGGAACCAGAGCCTCCAATCCGGGTACTGGGCGCAGACAGTACTCACGAAGTCATATTGGGTGGCAGACAGTAGGAAGGGCGACGCAGTCTACCTCCCTCACCATGGGTGTTGGTTGACTCGGCATGCGGACGGAGCGATGGACGGCGACTTGGATCATCTCTCCAGCGTTGGCCTCTGAGTCAACAAGACCGTCGGTGCCCAGTGGGTGAGCTGAGATGGGCAGCTCCATCTGCTGGGATCGAATCACCCACCTGCAGAGACTGTTCGACTCAACTGTGACCCAGCAAGAAAGGGACATTAAGTGTCAAATGACCATTATGAGAAAACGGCACAGTTGGAAACTTCAGTCAATTCTCTTTCCGATTATATGAAAACCATTCTTGTATCTTTTTTGTTTGTTGTTGCAGAGTTATGAGTATTTAACGTTGGTAAGTTGTATGTCCTAAGAAAATGCACCAAGCTACCTGTATTAAAAGCACTTGTTGGAATATTTAGAGGTTATCCTTTATGAATATCAAAGATAAGTTGTAAGAGAGCACGAAAATAACCATAACTCAAAATGGATTAAAAATTAGATTTTTGACTTTGCAAGACTTGCGAGAAACTAACCCAGCGACTTAGTGTATCTTTTGTGGTGCTGGATCACAACTGTGCGTCTCCTGCCCGTGTGTTGACGACGCCAGCACCCCTGTGTGGAGCAGGTTGCCCGGTGGTCCTGAAGACGGCCTTGGAGGAGAGGGTTGCTCACCGAAACCAACGACAAGAATTATGATAACAGGAGACCTACGACAACCTTGGGCTGTCTCGCAATGCTTCAACGCCGTCTCCTGCCGCAGCGCAGATGCTGACCCCACCTCCAGGATCAAGAACAGAAACAGCATCACGACTCGAAGTCCGTCCGAATGATCCTGTAAACAGACGGAAAACCCCAAACGTTCAAGGGTCCGCAACGTTTCCGGAATCAACTAAGATGGCTGCTGCGTCTCTCATTGGTATCATCTTCATCTTCATCTACAGGAAGACCAAGTCTTCACGAACATTGTTCTTCAGAGGCAACGCCTAACAGGACGTAAATCCAACAATCACCATCCAGAGACAGACGTGACTGAAAAGAGACACAGCCCCCTCTACCCCCTCCCTAGTCTTGTTCTGGCTAGGAAAGGCTGTCTCACGATGTGATTTTGTCTAGGACTTATGAAGCCTGCCACCAGGCACAAAAGCCTCTATTGTTGATGGTTAAGGCGCGTTCAGTAACGTTGCAGCCGTCTTGAAAATAATTTATTTGGACACAAGTAACAATTTCGGAAAATATACTTTCCAACTCTGGTGTGTTCCTGTTTTGTGTGGTTCTTACTCAGAGTCCATGGTATTCTTTTTCTTCTGTTTGTTTAGTTCAGGTTTTTGTTATGGACTTTGACTAAGAATAGCACAAAATGCAAGCAAAATTGTAAAATCTAACAGTCAACTGAATAACAGGTGGGTTACCTGCAAGTATGTCTGGCAACAAAATGCTATGTGCCAAGAAAGAGTTACCTACATCGAAATAAAATCATGAACTTCTCTTTTCTGATTAACAAACCATGAACACTTTTTTCCCTTCAAAGAACAGACAGGACGTTAAATGTTGCTATAAAATCGCAACAAAGATTGAAGCAATTATTGAACAATCAATCATCTTCCACTAAGCAAAAATCGATATAACCCAGCGTGTGGCTTCAGGACATAGCACGAGAATAACAATAAGCTTTAAGAGAAAACAAGCGCGGATTCGCAATCGTTTGTGGCGTGCGACAATTGAAAACGAAACATCATTTTAACCCTTTCATCGCCAATGTCGTATTTTAGCACCACAATGGTTTAATACTCATGTTGCTAAAAGGCATCAAGTCAGGACCTGTTATCCAAAGACCATATGTTCTTAATTTGGGGAGGTAAGGATAGGCCTAATGTTATAAATGTCACAGAGGAATTCGCAATATTGCAGATATTTTATTTTCCCTGCCCAGTTAAGCTTAATTGTATTTTATGGCTGAAAAATGGCTGGCGGCGAAAGGATTAAATAGCAGCCTCGATTTGAAGTGCGGTCTATTTTTACCACTGCAGTCATTATATAATAATAATAATAATAATAATAATTAATAATGCTTATATAGCGCGTAATCTTGCAAAGCAACTCAATGCGCTTTTCACTCACCATTCGTACAAACATTTCACTGAGTCGCTTCCCCTGGCTTTTCAATAATTTTAATCTGTAAACCAGAATGTTATCTGCACCATTTCGTAACTTTTTATATCTTTTGTAAAACATTTAAAACTATGTATCCTACTTATGCTCATCAAAAGAAGCACCGCATGCTCGTCGTGTCTGTTGCAGTGTCTGTATTACGTATGTTTATTATTTTCTACGCTTTAAAATGACGATTCATGTGTTCTGTTCAGTACATAATTATTTCCATGCGTAAGAACTGTAGATATGTAGATATGACAACTGAAATGTTACTTTATGTCCAAGTATTTTTTTCTCCTTTTAAATATGTGCGACAATTTTGCGAAATGTGCGACAATTTTGGACCGACAGACCGACAGACCGACCGACCGACAAAGTGAGTTATAGGTTTGTGGCTTGTGCAACAAACAACAATGGAAAAGCAAAAAGACAAAAAAAGCAGAGAAAGAGGAAATACAGGCAACAACAAAAAGAAAACAAAATAATCTCTCTTCCATTCACGACTTTAAATGAATGTACATTTCCTTTTCCTACCAGTTCCCAAAGAAAACCATTCTAAAATGTCAATGGTACAATGAATCCTAAACGGTTTGAATAACATTGGGCATACAAACTATCTAACAAGAATGGAAAACTTCGGCCAACGCTACAAAAGAAGAAAAACAAATCAAACAGATTCTTGAAAGGAAATCTAAAAACGAAATGGATACAATCACGAACAAAACTCGTTCGGTCTCACATCAAAGTAAGCAAATGGTCTTTTCAGCGAATGATCTATTATAGCAATAATAACAACAATAGCGGTAGAAAGCTCAAACCAATAATTCCAGACGCCCCTGTGAATGTTCAGGTCCCGTAGTCGTGAGTACAAATAGGCAGTCAACACGGGAATAGTATGGACATTAGACTACACTCCAAAAACGATTGGCCCTTTAGAGCAATTTACATACTAACTAGTTACACCCGTGCTCCGCACCGGTCACAAAATAATGTTTTTGAAATGCAAAGATAATTTATTCGATGTTACACTGATATAACATATATGCTGTCTGTGAATGTAAGAGAGTTCCCCGTACCACATACTAAAGAATAAAAGATGCAATTCTGGAAGCAATGTATTGATTTGAGCAAATTGTGCGCGACTTAGTGACAAACTGTATTAGCACTGTTGTCGTTGTTGTGCGAGTGAGACACATTTTGCCTTCAAAATCAACTTTCGAAAGCAACATTTGTGAACCAGACATAGCGGAATCGCGTCCCCAACGCGTTCTTCTGGAACTGTATGGCCAGCAAAAGTCCGACATGTACGCGGTGTCCGAGGTTTTGTTTGTACGTTCTCTTACACTTCGGGCCTTATTAGCGTATTACATTATTATGTATACCCGTTTTGAATGTCTAAGACGCATTCATGGCTACAGGGCCTGATGACAAGGAACGGTACACAGGACTAAACAGCACGGTGCCAAGACAAGACAAGGGGGTTATGTCTGGCACCAAAAACATGGTCTGAGTGTCTGTCGCCTGAGCCTTGTCCCTCTGTCTGATTAAAACTGTCTGGTACGGTAATTAAAGTACCTGTCTGACAGATGCTCTCCTTCCATCCATAATACCCTAGTAGCCTCCTCTGGCTCATCATGCCACTGCCCCTCTTCTGGGTTCCAGCCCTGTTCCCTCCGATGAGTCGATGTCTTTGCTGTGTCTCGATCTGTATCTCTGACTCTGTGATCTATCTAAATACCTTGTTTTTGTGTCTGCGGCATTAAAGGAAGGTGGACCCTGACGGATGAGTTGTTGCAAGAAACACGTCGAGATCACCAGACAGACAGCCTTTTTCAAGGATCGGAGCACTCACTCTGCTCTGGTTTCCGTCAAACCGACGATTCCTCCTTGGCGGAGATGCCGGAGAGAGAAGCCATGTTGGTGGATATGGTGGGTAGAGGCCACTCATTGTGGTTGGATATTTTTCTTCTTTGTAGTGCAGTTTTAAAAAAAGGAGCTAATTCCTTTGTTGGTAGCGAAACTCCTTTTGGTAAACTGTATCTTTTTTTAAAAAATAAAGAAAACGGCTTGTATTGTGGAAATGTTGTGCAAACGATTTGGTCTAAGCTAAGCAGAACATTAGAAAAGAGAAGGCACGTGACTTATCTTACATGTGTCTTCTCTTTCACTGAAAGAATTTGACTTCCAACAACGACGATTTGACGGTTTGATTTCTAGGAAACCAAAGCAAAGTGAGTGTTGCGATCTCTGTAAAGGTAGTTCTCCTGGTGATATCGACGTGTTTCTTTGCTAAATAACTCATCCGTCAGGGTGCCCCTTTAATAGCAGGTGCCTGTGTTTCGATGCGTCGTTCTCTCTGTCTGTCTGTATGTCTGTCTGTCTGTCTGTCTCATTGTCTCATCCATCTTTGTTTAAACTTGCATTGCCCTTAGCTTAGGAAAACGCTAATGTAATTGCACAAGTATGTATTATAGTCGTAAACAAGGCTCTTCTAATCAGAACTCAATATATGTCTGAAATGAAACAAAACAACCTGCACGATGTGTTTCTGTAAAAACAGATGTTCTGCTTGTTGTTATTATCATTGCTATGGGCCAGAAGCCTAAGTATTATACATATATTTTGACATTGAATGTAAGTTTAACGTTGACTCTTCTGTCTGTCTCTGTCTTTATATCAGAGAGAGAGAGAGAGAGAGAGAGAGAGAGAGAGAGAGAGAGAGAGAGAGAGAGAGAGAGAGAGAGAGAGAGAGAGAGAGAGTGAGAGAGAGAGCGAGAGAGAGAGAGAGAGAGGGGGGGAGAGGTTGAGAGAGTGAGAGAGAGAGAGAGAGAGAGAGAGAGAGAGAGAGAGAGAGAGAGAGAGAGAGAGAGAGAGAGAGAGAGAGAGAGGAACACTGGACACTGTACACTGGAGACATTATTTGACAAGGATAAAGATTTTAGAGAGAGAGAGAGAGAGAGAGAGAGAGAGAGAGAGAGAGAGAGAGAGAGAGAGAGAGGGGGAGAGAGAGAGGGTGAGAGTGTGAGAGAGAGAGAGAGAGAAAAGAGAGTGAGAGCGAGAGAGAGAGAGAGAGAGAGAGAGAGAGAGAGAGAGAGAGAGAGAGAGAGAGAGAGAGAGAGAGAGAGAGAGAGAGAGAGAGAGAGAGGGAGAGAGAGAGAGAGAGAGAGAGAGAGAGAGAGAGAGAGAGAGAGAGAGAGAGAGAGAGAGAGAGAGAGAGAGAGAGAGAGAGAGAGAGAGAGAGAGAGAGAGAGAGAGAGAGAGAGAGAGAGAGAGAGAGAATGGAGAGAGAGAGAGAGAGAGGGACACTGGACACTGGAAACATTATTTGACAAGGATGAAGATTTTAGGGAGAGAGAGAGAGGGTGATAGTGAGAGAGAGAGAGAGAGAGAGGGGGGGGGGGGAGAGAGTGACATTGGACACTGGATACTGTAAACATCATTTTGACAAGGATACAGATTTTAGGGGAGAGAGAGAGAGAGAGAGAGAGAGAGAGAGAGAGAGAGAGAGAGAGAGAGAGAGAGAGAGAGAGAGAGAGAGAGAGAGAGAGAGAGAGAATAGTTTAGGATAAGAACGAAATCAAGAGAGACAAAGAATAAAATATAAAACAAAGCAGCAACAACAACAACTACTAATTGACGTATAAGACAGACAACCGACACACTGACAGACAGACAGACATAACAAGTGGGCAGAACACTGGGCACATTAACCCTTTCACCGCCAAAGTCGCATTTTAGCACCACAGTGATTTAACACCTACATCACTATAAGACATCAAATTTGGGTCTATTTATCCAAAGACTCTATTGTCTTAGTTTTGGGAAGTAAGGATAGACCTCATGTTATATACGTCACAGAAGAATCCCCAATACTGCAGATGGATTTTGCTCTCTACACTGGAAAATGTAATGGAAAGTTTTGGCTGAAATATGGCTGGCGGTGAAAGGGTTAAAGATACTAAAATCAATACAGCCATTGCAAGCATTTTCGTGGAAGGCGAACAGATGTGTACTGACGTACGTCAAAGTCTCATTAGCGTTAGTAATGGCCACTCCAAAGTTTTAAGAGGAAGGTGGCGAAATTGGAAGGTCCCACCCAGCCAGCCTTCAGTGACAATGTCTACCACGTTTTTAAATTGAAGATAATGCGTTCCTACCTTCTGTTTTCTCTCTCCTCCCCTGGCTAGCTATATATCTGGAGAGGCAAAAGCGTTCCTTTTCTTTTGTTCTTAAATTTGTGGTTCCTTTACTGTCCCTGTTTCAAATCACAATAATGTTTAAAAATCTAAATAACTTTGAAGCGTACACACGTGTCATTGTGTAAACTCTAGTATGTTGTTTTCTTCTTCTTCTTCTTCTTCTTCTTCTTCTTCTTTCTTCTTCTTCTTCTTCTTCTTCTTCTTTCTTTCTTCTTCTTTTTTTCTTCTTCTTCTTCTTCTTCTTCTTTTGCTTCTTCTTCTTTTGTTTCTTCTTCTACAGCTTCTTCTTCTTCTTCTTCTTCTTCTTCTTCTTCTTCTTCTTCTTCTTCTTCTTCTTCTTCTTCTTCTTCTTCTTCTTCTTCTTTCTTCTTCTACTACTGTTTCTTCTTCTTGTTGTTCTTGTTCTTGTTCTCCTTCTTCTGCTTTTTCTTCTTGTTTTTGTTTCATCTTCTTCTTTGTTCTTCTCATTCTCCTCCTCTTCCAAGAGAGAGAGAGAGAGAGAGAGAGAGAGAGAGAGAGAGAGAGAGAGAGAGAGAGAGAGAGAGAGAGAGATGAAACGAATACGAATACGAATACGAATACGAATTTTTTTATTGAGGGTAAAACAGATAAGCTGGGTAGCTTTTTTACACTATTGCCCTCAAGCAAATAAACAATTAATGAAGAAAATGATTAACAGAAACGTAAAAACAACAACAACAAAACTGGCAACAATAGTGACACAAATATACATGTAATATAATAAAACAAGGCAAAAATGGCCACACAACAGCAATTCAAAATTAAAGACCCCCACCCCACCCCACAAAAAACACACCAAGAAACAACAACAAAAAACACCTCCCAGTCTCTACCCCCTCCTCCCCCCCCCCCCGCACTCACTCCCACAAGCACCCCCCACATACCCCACCCCCACAAACCTATGCACACATACATACATGCATACAAATTCTTATGTTATGTACATGTACATGTATATCAGTTCACATAAAATCTTAAATGTTCTCTACACCTTGTAATATCATTTGAATGTATATATAAACATAATTAAACGTGTATTGTGAACATATGTATTGTAATTCGTAAGGTAAAATAAGACTAAACAGATTTATAATTGGTCCATCAAGTATTTATGATATGCCTTTCTGAAAGATGACAAGCTCGGTTTCTGTTTTATGTGGTTAGGCATATCGTTCCACAATTTTGCTCCTGAGTGGACTAATGAGGACATGAATAGATTTGTTCTAGGTCGAGGGGTACGAATAATCGACTTCCCACGAATGTTATATACTGGGAAATGTTTTTGCAGATAATATGGTGTTAATTTATTCATAATTTTAAACATAAACACAGCTTTGTTATGCTTACATTTGAGATGAAAAGGCAGAATATCTAATTTCTTATAGTCACATGAATCAAGGGAGGAGGATTTTAATAGAATAAGTTTAAGGGAACGTCTATAAATACTGTGAAGTGGTTTTAAACAATTTTCACTTGCTAAGTCCCAACATGTTGACACATAGTCCATGTCTGATTGAATATATGCATGAAAAAAGAGAGTCCGGGAATGCTGGTCTAGAAAGTGTTTAATTCGATTCAATTGAAATGTTTTTTGTGATAGTTTCTTGGACAGAAGTGAAACATGCTTTGACCAAGAGAGATTATTATCAATAGTAAGACCTAACAGCTTATAGAAATTTACTTCTTCTAATTCCTTATTTAATATATTTAACTTACATAAATTAGTCTTTATATTTTGGCGCTTTTGCCTAGTTGTAACCAACATAAATTTGGATTTCTGCGGATGAATAGCCATATGATTCAACTCCGTCCAAGAAACCAATTTATCAATATCTTGTTGTAAGGAAGCACATAAAACGTCATTATTTTTATTGTTGTTGTGTATACTTGTGTCGTCTGCGAAAAGTTCGCAGGAAGACTTAACATGCAGCGGTAGGTCGTTAATATATATTGAAAACAATATTGGGCCTAAAACAGAGCCTTGAGGAATACCATATTTGATTGGAGACAGAGAAGACCACGATGAATCTTGAGTAACTGCCTGTCTTCTGTCGCTAAGGAAAGACGTTATTAGCTTTACACCCTTATTACTTAAGCCATACATAAAAAGTTTTCTGGTGAGAAGTTTATGGTCTATTGTATCAAATGCTTTAGCAAAATCGATAAAAATTACGCCAGTAAACAAATCATTATTTATGTTAGAATGCCATTTCTCAGTGAGATTACTTAACATAGTATGACAAGAATGTTTTTGTCTAAAACCGTTTTGATTTGGGTGAAATAAATCATACTGACTAAAGTGGGATTGAATATTATTTTTAATGTATTTTTCTAGCGGCTTTGATAATATAGATAGAATGGATATTGGGCGATAATTTGAGGGATCAGATGTATCCCCTGACTTAAAAATTGGAATAACTTTAGAGTTCTTTAATGCTTGTGGGAAGGTACATTTATCAATACAAAGGTTATAAATATATGTTAAGGATTCGGAAATAATTGGAGCAGCTATTTTTTTAAGAGTTTACTATCAATTCCATCTAATCCTCGGCAAGTCGACTGCTTTAATGTACTGAGTTCTGCGAAAACCTCATGAACACTCATAAATGGGATGCTAAATGAGTTGTTTATTTGCTTCGAGTCACAGAAGCATTTAAGTTTGTTTAAATCATGTAAATGTGTTTTATCAGTTACTATTATCCTTTCAGCAACAGTTGTAAAATGTTGATTTAGGCTTTCAGCGGGTATTTTAGAACCCTGATTAGAAGATGACACTATTTTCCCCGACAATTGGTTAATAGCCTTCCAAATGCTTTTTGAATTTTGTTTAGAGGAAATCAAGTCACTGAAATATTTTTTCTTGGCCTTTCTTTTCATTGTTGTTATTTTATTCCGTTTTTGTCTAAACTGATCATCCTTCCCTGTCGTTAGCAACAAATTTTCACGAATTTTTATTTCTGCTCCTATCTCTTCCTTTAACCAAGGAGGCTTTTCAGTTAATTTAACACGTTTAGTTGTGAGTGGTGCATGCTTATTTAAAACTGGAACAAAAATATTGTACCACTCCAGAGAGAGAGAGAGAGAGAGAGAGAGAGAGAGAGAGAGAGAGAGAGAGAGAGAGAGAGAGAGAGAGAGAGAGAGAGAGAGAGAGAGAGAGAGAGAGAGAGAGAGATCAGAGAGAGAGAGAGAGAGAGAGAGAGAGATAGATGAGTGCAAAACAAACATACAGAGAGAGAGAGAGAGAGAGAGAGAGAGAGAGAGAGAGAGAGAGAGAGGGAACGAGACAAAACATACAGACAAGGTGAACAGAGAGAGAGAGAAGAGAGGAAGAGAGAAGACAGACACAGAGGACAGACAGAAAGAGTATGTCACAACAAGAATCATAAAACAAATGAAAGAAGGAAAAACACGAACAGAAACATCGGGATAATTACATAAACATAATCACAGTCTAGAAGACAACACAATAATAACGAAGGACACGTGTTATTATGCACAGAACTGACAGCGCAAAAACAACGACCTTGATTCTTACCAAAAATGCTGCCAAGCATCTTTCGTGTGATTGTTGTTCTGACGTGAGGTTCCCCAGCCAACTCACTAATTGTCCAGAAAGAGAAACAACGTTGTACTCGAACGACTATGCTTGTCACAAACAGTTAAGCGTCACCAGAGATGCGTAGAGACAGGATATTACTCGGCTTCGCGAGCCAGCCAGCGATTTGCCTTGTGCGAAGTTGTCTTTGTCTTATGCGCGAGCAGTCGTTTGGTACTGTTTACTTCCGGAAACGAGAGGCATAAGACGTATAGTAGAATCAACCATCTACATGATTTGATTCGATTGATTTAATTTAAAGTCTGTTCACAACAATGGTGATATTAGACTTAAATAAATACATTAATTAAACAAAAACAAAACAGACATAAACAAATATTGAATTAAAATGAGGTGAAAAGAGTGTGTGAGTGTGTGTGTGTGTGTGTGTGTGTGTGTGTGTGTGTGTGTGTGTGTGTGTGTGTGTGTGTGTGTGTGTGTGTGTGTGTGTGTGTGTGTTTGTGTGTGTGTATTGTGTGTGTGTGTGAGGAGAGTGTGTGTGTGTGTGAGAGAGAGAGAGAGAGAGAGAGAGAGAGAGAGAGAGAGAGAGAGAGAGAGAGAGAGAGAGAGAGAGAGAGAGAGAGAGAGAGAGAGAGAGAGAGAGAGAGAGTGTGTATGTCCGTGATGGAGGAAGGGGAAAAAAAAAAAAAAAAGGATTTGGGGCAAAGAAAAGAACATGAATATTAACTAACGTATCAATTATAGTAATTTTGCAATTCCAGAGCTGGATATGACAGAAGCTATTTTGATCATTTCATGGCTGTAAACTACATCTTGTAAAGTTCCTATATTTGCTACTTGAATCCCAGACAAGGTGTATAGCGATGTTAAAAATGGACATTCGAAAAGAATGTGTTGAACTGATAGTGGGTGACCACATCATTTGTTTTCTGCGTTACTTTGAAAAACTCTCTCTCTCTCTCTCGCGATCAATCTGGCAGTGCTAAGGTCTCAGTCCACATGAGGTCGTAAACTGGACAGTGCGGCGCAGGTCTTCTGCCGTTCCCCACAGCTTGCTGGCGGTTGGCACCTCCTGTAGCCAGATCTGCTCCCTCCGCACCGCCAACAAGGGACAGTCCTGGAGGATATGGTGAACTGTCTGTTCCGCCCCACAGTTACAGGAGCTTGTTTGCAAAACTGTTCGGCTGTGAAATAAGGGATACTCGTAACGTACCAAAAAACCATGGTTATTAGTATTCCTCTTTGGGAGTATCAAATGCTTTTTTCTGTGGCAAACCTATATTTTATGATGTCCTCTCCGCCTTAATTGATCGTTTACTGATGTTATTATTCTTTCATTAATAATTTGATATACGTGGAGATGTCTGTGTTCTTATTCTTCCTTTGATAAAGCAATACTTGATTAATACGTGGAAGAAGATAATAAAGATATACAATGTGTACATTATTGTTTATTGGCATGTTGCTGTCTTATTATCACGTCTCTAACTCATTCTTTGTCGAATTATGTTACGTTCCTTGGAAGAAAAAATAAAGACAAAAACATGTTTATTATTCCTCACAGTAGCTTTTCTCAGCTCCTTTCAGTTCATGCCTTTTGTTAACACTCATCACCAGCATAAACCAATGTAAAGTGTTTCATCCATTAGGCTTACATTGTTGTACAGTGGCATACCACTTGTAAGGTCTTTTCCTATCCCTAACCACAATCAATGACAGGAATATTTGCCTCTGTTAAAAGAAATAACTTGAAACAACTAGCTCTCTGTGGAAAACTGAAAGGAGCCAGAATGAGGGGAATTAGTGTACTGTGTCCTTATTATTGTAAGTTTATTATTGTAAGTTTATTATTGTAAGTTTATTATTGTAAAGTGGCAGACCCATTGCATGCGATTCGATCCGACTGTGACATGTGTGAGGCATGACTCTTATGAAATTCCACTGTCTACACGAATCTAACGAAAAGCTACTAGTTATGTTCACTAAAATATTTGTAGTCACCCCCGTACACGAATCTGATTAAAACCTTTATAACGCCAGCCATTTTTCAGCTAACAATTCCCATTAAACTTACCTGGGTAGAGAAAAGATTATGTCTGCAATATTGGGGATTCCTCTGTGACGTGCATAAAATAGGGCCTATCCTTATATATATTCCAAAATGAAGAACATAAGGTCACTGAATACCAGACCCTCATTTGATGCTTTTCAGTGACATGGGTGTTAAATCATTGTGGTGCCAAGAGGCGACAGTGGCGATGAAAGGGTTAAATAATTGTATCTTTGTATCAGACATTCTATTTGATTCGTGTATCGGAGTCTACTTGAGTATAGTGAGCGAAAGTTGTAGAATTTTTTTAATATTTTTAGACGGAAGTATTTCACGTGAATCGCGACTCGCAGACATCGTCACAATCGGATCGCATTGGGATCGAATCGCGTGCAGTGTGTCTGTCGTTGAACACTTCTGATGATGGTCTTGCGATTTTGTTTGCGTTCCATTGCAACGCTTCAACCATTTCGCCAACAATGTCGCATTTTTGCACCACAATGATTTAACGATCATGTCATAAAAACTTCTTGAAATCAGGTGTCTGTTATTTTCAATGACGTTGTGTCCTAAATTTGGGCAGTAAAGATTGACCCCATTTTAAATGTGTCACAGAGAAATCCAACAATATTGCAGCCAAGTAGCTTCAATGGGATTTTTTGGGCTCAAAGATGGCTGGCGGTGAAAGGGCTAAACGTATTGTGAAATTAGCCTGTCACACACATGACCGTCACTCACTTAGGAAGAACAAAAAGTACGAAAGCTCCCAACGTAGGCTACTCGCTCAGGTCAGACCTACTATTCCAGAAGGAATCCGTCTCTAGAAAACGAGATTTTTCATGTTCTTAATTATTTCAGATGGCTAAAAAAAATTCAACTGGTATTGATAGTATGATGTTTAAGAAGTATTATAGTAACAATTCGCCACGTATATCCTGATCAACATGAATATAACCGTTTAAATACAGAATTGTACGTGAA
>CM065698.1:21891327-21898827 GCA_017654935.2 Phymorhynchus buccinoides
CCGTCTATCTCTCCCCGTCGATCTCTCTCTCTCTCTGATCTTATCTCACTTGCTCTCTCCTAAATTTATATTTTCTCTCTTAATCTGCACAGTCTTGACCTTTGTCATTTTTGTTATTTACAAGGGAATTATTATCCAAGAACCCCCACCCCCCACCCCCACCCCGACTCAACTTTCTCCCATCCAGCTCCTCATTATTACTTCTGTCCTTTCTTTGATGTTGTGTAGTAATGTTATAGTTATTTCACGTATGCTAAGTCATCTCGTGCACATTTTGTCCTTTGTGCACATTAGTCTAAAATGACCCCGTTAAAAAAAAAAATCATTTATTGCACTATTTATTTTATTACTCGCCATGTTAGGGTTAGGGTTAGGTTACACACACACAATTTGAAACCATTCCACCCACTGGTGCATGAGACACAGCTCGGACATGAAAAGAAGGACATTTCGGTTTTGTGAGTCTTCCTTTTGCGGAGGTTTGCATTAGCGGTTCGTAATTCGGGATCTGAATAGGTTGTGACATGCTGATCAAGAATATATATATATATATATGGTTATAGGAGACCCTAGGGTTATTGTAGTTCATGAGAAAGGTGGCAGAGTCGTTACGACGTTCGCTTGTCAAATGTAATGCGTGACTGCAGCGTGAGTGACTGGGTTCGAATCCCGACCTCGCCCTTTCTTTCTAGTTTGACAGGAACATTTAACTGAATGTCGAGTCCTTCGCATGGGGACTTAAAGCTAGTCTGACCCGTGCGCACTACGCACATAAAAATCCCACGGCAGTTGAAAGTCGGTAAGAGCAGGGACAAAACCCGCTGCCTGGTATGGCCAAATTGATAGCTAGTTTTCCAAGTGTGCCCACACCCCCTCCTCACCCTGTGCCCCCCTCCCAATTTTTTTAATAAATTGGGTAGGCGCTGCACTTGCGACGACGCTCTCTCCGGGGGGGAGAGCAGCCCGAATTCCACAGAGATAAGTATGTGACTAGAATATACCAAATACCAAATGGTATCCGCGAGAGGACAAATGTCCGCGAAAGGACTTAACATGCGTACATTTTTTGTCTTGCGTCATTGCATTACTGCTTTCTGTTGTAGGGGAAGACGGGGTAAAAAGCGCATGGGCGGGTAAGAAGCCCACCCCAATTATCTCATGAAATAAAGAAAATTTCAGTCAAATTTGCCCATGAGACGAATGCTAGACATTAACGCTCGTCTCATGGGCAAAATGAGACTGAAATTTGCTTCATTTCATGAGATAATTGGGGTGGGCTTCTTACCCGCCCATGCGCTTTTTACCCCGTCTTCCCCTAGTGATTCATTATATTATCACATACACTCAAACATTTGTTTCTTGCTATGTTCATCTCTATTTTACTGTCCTCCTTTCTTCTTCAAATGGCACATAATGACTTAAAGGGGCACCCTGACGGATGAGTTTTTTTGGGTAAGAAACACGTCGAGATCACCAGGAAAACACCCTTTGCAGAGATTGCAACGCTCACTTTGCTCTGGTTTCCTAGAACTCAATCCGTCAAATCGGCGATTCCTCCTTGGCGGAGGTGATGGAAGTCAAATTATTTCACCCAAAGAGAAGGCGTGTGCCGTCTCTTTTCTAATGGCCGTCAAATCGTTTGCACGAAATTTTCGCAATACAAGCCTTTTTTTTTTTATTCTTTTTCTTTTTAATGTTATGCAGTTTATCTAAAGGAGTTTCGCTCGCAACAAAGGAAATAGCTCCCTTTTTTTTTTACTGCACTGCACAAAAAAAGAAAACGCTTCAACCACAATGAGTGACCTCCACCCACCCCATCCAAAATGGCTACTCTCTCCGGCATCTCCGCCAAGGAGGAATCGCCGTTTTGACGGTTTGATTTCTAGGAAACCAGAGCAAAGTGAGTGTTCCGATCCTTGAAAAGCCTGTCTTTCTGGTGATCTCGACGTGTTTCTTGCTAAAAACACATCCGTCAGGGTCCACCTTTAAAAAGGTCTGCTAACGAACGCTACATGCGATTCGCTCGCTGTCAATGCGATGCGATTGTGACGATGCGAGTCATGCACGATTCACGTGAAATACAGTGGAACCTCCCTTATAAGACCTCCCATTATAAGACCCCCTCCCATATGAGACCTACTTCTCTGAGACATTGCCCTTCTTTGTAAGTATTAAAATTACCTCCCTCATAAGACCCTTCCCATATAATACCTCATTTTGGATGATTTTTGAAGGTCTGAAAGGGAGGTTCTACTGTACTTCCGTCTAAACAAATAATAATTCTACTACTTTCGCTCTAATTAAATAGCATTGTACTCCAAGAAGACCCACATGCACTCCACGAGAATCAGTGACTCGCATCGTCACAATCGCATCGTATTGGCAGCGAATCGTGTGTAGTGTGGCTGACCCTTACAGAGTTATCGACGAACTCAACAAACAGGGCGTGTAATCATGAGTGAGTCTTAGACAGCCAACACGGGTTGTAGTATCTAAATTAGGTCAAACGGCCAATCGTTTTCGGTATTTGGTATTTTGGTATTTGGTAAATAGTTTTTTGCATTTAGTATTTTTGTATTTTTGTTTTTTGTATTTTTGTATTGTATTTTGTATTGTATTTTGGTATTTTGTATTTTTGTATTTTGGTATTTTGTATTTGGTATTTTTGTGTTTTGTATTGTATTTTTGTATTTGGTATTTTGTATTTGGTATTTTTGTATTTTTGTATTTTGTATTTTTGTATTTTGTATTTTGGTATTTGGTATATTCTAGTCTCATATACTTATTTGTGTGAAATTCGGGCTGCTCTCCCCTGGAGAGCGAGTCGTCGCAAGTGCAACGCCTACCCATTTTTATTTTTATTTTTTGGTGTGGGTTTTTTTTTGGTGTGGGTTGGCACAGGGTGAGGAGGGGCTGTGGGCACACTTGGCAAACCTAGCTATCAATTTGGCCATACCAGGCAGCGGGATTTCCCCTTGCTCTTATACGGACTTTCAACTGCCAGTGGGATTTTTACGAGCGTAAAGCTGCACGGGTCAGACTATCTTTAAGTCCCACATCCGAAGGACTCGGACGTTCAGTTCGATTTTCCTGTCCAAACCAGAAAGAAAGGGGCGAGGGAGGCCGGGGATTCGAACCCGGGTCACTCACGTTGCAGTCACAGCATTACATTTGGCAGGCGAACGTCTTAGAACCACTCTGTCATCTTTCTCCCTGTGGAGTTTAATCAAATTCACATACGAGTACTACTACCCGTGTTCTTCTTTGTTGTTGTTGTTGTTGTTGTTGTTGTTGTTGTTGTTGTTGTTGTTGTTTGTTGTTGTTGTTGTCTTGTTGTTGTTGTTGTTGTTCTTCCTTCTTGTTGTTCTTGTTTCTTCTTCTTCTTCTTCTTTCTTCTTCTTCTTCTTCTTCTTCTTCTTCTTTTCTTCTTCTTCTTTCTTCTTCTTCTCTTCTTCTTCTTCTTCTTCTTCTTCTTCTTCTTCTTCTTCTTCTTCTTTCTTCTTTTCTTTTCCTTCTTCCTTCTTCTTCTTCTTCTTCTTCTACTTCTTCTTCTTCTTCGATCGCTCAGAGAGTTTCCTGTCAATTATGAGCGCAGATGCGTCATGCTGCCGTTATGCGCCTAACTAAAGAAATAGTTAGGCCCCAGCAAGTCCGACTTCGGCTAGTAGGAGGAGGAAATGTTTTTTGAAAAAAGTTGTTTCGTGAAAAAGGGCAGGAGAATGGACCTGGTAAAGGCAGAAAGATTAGTAGATGACAGTAAGCAAAGGGAAAAGGCAGAGTCAAAGAGAGTGACAGATTAGAGGAAGCTACAAGCACAGAACTTCCGGAAGGTGGGGGAACTATTTATACAAAAGACCCCCCCCCCCCGGTATCCCCACGGGGGGACTACCCGCGTTGACTGTCTAAGGCACACTCACTATTCCATGTACCCCCAAGGGGCTTTTGGAAATAAACCTTGAAAACCTTGAAATTACACTCCCAAGGTTTCCAGGTTTGTTATTTCCCAAAAAGCCCCTTGGGGGTACAGATGGGTACGGGCGACTACAGAAGAATCTATGAAACGTGGATGTCACCCCAAAACCCCGATGTAAGCTTACTTGATGAACTGTACCAATATGTCACTGTTAGTAAAGACATACTGACCCAACACGATTAAGTCCCTTGGTTTTTTAGTTTTCTGTTCTTTCTGGGTAGATGTGACCCACATACAAATTCCCGCCAACTTCAAATTGAGGCTGCTCTTTAAAAATGATGTTTCGTTTCGAGTTTGGGGGCATTTGTATGGGAGTCAAACCTGATCGAAACAAGATTTTTTTTTTACCAGCTATAAAAGGGAAAACACGTGATCTTTAAAGACACATTGACCCACCACGATTAAGTCCCTTGTTGTTGTTTTTTGGGGTAGCTGTGACCCACATACAAATTCCCCCAACTTCAAATTGAGGCTGCTCTTTAAAAATGATGCTTCGTTTTGAAGTTGGGGGCTTTTATATGGGAGTCAAACCTGGTCGAATCAAGAGGAGGAGGATTAGCGTCCAATCGGTCAAAGAGACCCTTATGGACAAGATTGCTAACCCGTGATGTTGACACGTGATCTGGTGGGTCTCTCATGTACGGCAAACACGATGAATAACCCTCTACGTCCTCGCTGCGCTCTACATGTCTACAGAACGTGGCGAGGTCGCGCGTAGGGCGTGCGCGTGGCTCCATATACATTTTGTTCTTCTCCGGCTATGGATCTCCACTCCTCACTGCTTCCATCTAATCTTGTCACGAGAGACCAGCTTAGCACTAAAGGCGACCTTGCAGTCGTCTTAATGCAGGTAAATCCTAGGGCAATCCCGGATTGACTGATCATCAAAGCCGATTCCTAGCTAGCTTTATCATCATGTTATACCAGTATATCTGTGTGTGTGTGTGTGTGTGTGTGTGTGTGTGTGTGTGTGTGTGCGTGTGCGTGTGCGTGTGCGTGTGTGTGTGTATGCGTGTGTGTGTGTGTCTGATTGTCTGTATAATTTTTATATGTCTTTTTGTCTGTTTCTTTCTCTCTGTCGGTCCGTCTCTCTCTCTCTCTCTCTCTCTCTCTCTCTCTCTCTCTCTCTCTCTCTCTCTCTCTCTCTCTCTCTCTCTCTCTCTCTCTCTCTCTCTCTCTCTCTCTCTCTCTCTCTCTCTCTGTGTGCGCGCGCGAGTGCGTGCGTGTATGTGCACGTGCGTATGTGTGTGTGCGTGCGTGCGTGCGTACGTGTATGTGCGCGCGTGCGTGTGCGTGTGTGTGTACGTGTATGTGTGCGCATGCGTGCGTGTGTGCTTGCGTGTGCGTGTGCGCGCGCGTTTTATCAGTTTTGTTCTTCTTTTGTTATTTAGCTTCTCTTTTTTCCAATTCAGTTCTCTAAGCGAAGATGATAGATGACGGATGATGACACACGTGTGCGATTATGGAGAGAATGGTCAAGCAGTAGAGTAGGCGCTAGGCGGGGAAACAACGGAGTGAAGGGGTGGGTGGGTGGATGTGTGACAGCTCAAATTTAAAGAAAGAAAGAAATTAAGTGTAAAAAGGAAGGGGGAAAAAAACCCGTCGCAGAAACGTTTGGCACCGCCAAAGAAATGTTGGAAAAGTACCATGCTGTTGCGTAGGACTGACATGTCTGAAACTCTCTCTCTCTCTCTCTCTCTCTCTCTCTCTCTCTCTCTCTCTCTCTCTCTCTCTCTCTCTCTCTCTCTCTCTCTATCTCTCTCTCTCCTCTCTCTCTCTCGTTTGTCTCTCTCTCTGTTCTCTAACACTCTCTCTCTATATATATATATATATATATATATATATATATATAGCCAAAGTTTCGCTTCATTCGCTTCAATTTGAAGCGAAACTTTGGCTTTTTAACGCAAAATAAACGATGCAGTTAAAGGATTCGGGTTTTCTGTGTTATCTCTTCTCTCTCTCTCTCTCTCTCTCTCTCTCTCTCTCTCTCTCTCTCTCTCTCTCTCTCTCTCTCTCTCTCTCTCTCTCTCTCTCTCTCTCTCTCTCTCTCTCTCTCTCTCTCTCTCTCACTCTCTCTCTCTCTCTCTCCCCTCTCTCTCTCTCTCCTCTCTCTCTCTCTCTCTCTCTCTCTCTCTCTCTCTCTCTCTCTCTCTCTCTCTCTCTCTCTCTCTCTCGCCCTCCCCCCTCACTACCCCTTCTCTCCAGCCCTGTGTTGTCTGTTCTGACTGTCCTATCTCTCTTTTTGTGTCTATCTCTCTATCTCTTCCTCTGCCCCTGTCTGTATATCGTTCTGTCTCTCTCCCTCTCTCTATTTAGTTTTGTTTTCCCATGTTTTTCTTATTTAAAACCCTTTCACCGCCAAAGTCGCATTTTAGCACTTCAGTGATTTAACACCTATGTCACTAAAAGGCGTCAAAGTATGGTTCTCGTAGTTTTGGGAAGTAAGGCTATACCTTATTGTATATATGTCACGGAAGAATCCCCACAACTACAGACAGATTTTGTTCTCTACCCACGTACATTTAATGGAACTCTTTGGCTGAAATATGGCTGGCGGTGGAAGGGCTAAGTCCACACAAAGATAGGGACACAAGTAGAGACGGGAACAAATAGAGATGGGGGGGGGGGGGGGGGGGGGTGCGAAGAAACGGGGACACCTAGGCACGCGTACATAACAGAGACTGGGGACACAAAGAGACGGGGGCACATACAGACGGGGACACCATAGAGACGGGGACACATGTTTTGTTTGTTTTTTGTATTTTGGTAGAATGTGATTATAATCACAGAACCCTTTGTGAAATTCGGGTTCCTCTCACCGCTTTTGTTCGCTGTGGAGAGAAGGGGTGGTGCAGACTTGGGAAACGTAGCCATCAATCTGATCATACCCGGCAGCGGGATGTTTTCCTACTCTTTTACCGACTTTTAACTAGCGCGTGGGGTGGATTTGTTTTTACGTGCGTAAAGCGGCACGGTACGGGTCAGACTCGCTTTAAGTCCCACCCCCACCCCCCACCCCACCCCACATAAAGGACTCAACATTCGCTTCGAATTTCCCGTCCGGAACTGGGGGCGAGGCCGGGATTCGAACCCGTGTCACTCACGCGTTGAAATTGGCTGGCGAACGTTTTAAAGACCCACCACGTCACGAGTCTCGCAGTAGCTTTTCTCAGCTCCTTTCAGTTCATGCCTTTTGTTAACCCTAATCACCAGCATGAACCAATTTAAAGTGTTTTATGCATTAGGCTTACATTGTTTTATATGGTGGTATGCCATTTATAAGGTCTTTTCCTATCCCTAACCACAATCAAAGAAAAGAATATTTGCCTCTGTTAAAAGAAATAACTTGAAACAAATAGATCTCTGTGGAAAGCTGAAAGGAGCCAGAATGAGGGGCATCCGTGTACTGTGGTCTAAAGCATGGTTTTCACGTGTTTTCCCTCTTACAGCTGGTAAGAAATCTTAAGAAATCTTCCTAGCGTAATAATAATAATAATAATTGTACATTTATATAGCGCTTTACC
>CM065698.1:21903827-21918827 GCA_017654935.2 Phymorhynchus buccinoides
ATGCTTTTTAGTGACATAGGTGTTAAATCACTGTGGTGCATAAAAATGCGACATTGGCGGTGAAAGGGTTAAAGCCCTTACTACTTGAAATGGCCACTGTCGATATCGCTCAGCGATGTTGACGAACATTGTGGAGAAGAAGAAAAAAAGGACGGGAAAAGACAGAAGGAGGTATGGTATGGATTTACATGGAAGGAAGGAAGGAAGGAAGGAAGGAAGGAAGGGAGGAATGAAATAAGAAGAGTTTGCCCCTGTGGGTGATTCCGGGGATGGGGGGGGGGGGGGGTCTTTTGTATAAATTGTTCCCCCACCTTCTGGAAATTCTGTGCTTGTAACTTCCTCTAATCTGTCACTCTCTTTGACTCTGCCTTTTCCTTTTGCTTGCTGTCATCTACTATCTTTCTAGCCTTACCGGTGGTCCATTCTCCTCCTGCCTTTTCCCCACGAAACACTTTCAAAAACATTTCCTCCTCCAGCAGCCGAAGTCGGACTTGCTGGGCCTAACTGTTTCTTAGGTAGGCGCAAAATGGCAGCATGACGCATCTGCGCTCATAATTGACAGGAATCTGTCTGAGCGATCGAAGAAGAAGAAGAAGAAGAAGAAAAGACGAAGAAGAAGAAGAAGAAGAAGAAGAAGAAGAAGAAGAAGAAGAAGAAGAAGAAGAAGAAGAAGAAGGAGAAGGAGGAGAAGGAGAGTTTAGCGAAGTAAGCCTAGTACTGGTTGTGGCAGTAGCAGTAGTGGTGGGGAAGAAAACAACGCATTCCTGATCAGTTCCATAATAGTCCCTAAGAATGACGACAACATGGACTCTCTGTCTTCATCTTTTAGCTTGGAAACACAATATCTATGTCAGGTAGTGATCGATTCGTGGGCGTAGTAATGTTGTTGTTTGGGTTTGTTTCTGGACAGGAAAGGCATTGACCCCGTCATGACTTCACTGCCTTAGGTAAACTCCATTACTGGCCTGGGGCTGCCTAGAAGAAAAACAAATGCTATAGCAAATAAGAAGCGTAACAAACCTCACACTGTCGATGATTCAGTTTTGACAACATTACTGATTGATTCAAGTTTATTTTTCGCTTTGTAATCGTGATTACTTGCATTAAAATCGGAATTATTAGTCTCGTTATTACTATCGCTGTTAACGAAAACGTTTGGAGTATTTTTTTTAGGCTCGTGTATGGTCGTTGTTTGTTTTTATTTACATGGTGAACATTAAAAATTAAAGTAGAAGTACCAAACATAAGTAACCCGAAAACTGGAACAGCAATGAAGGGATGTAACTCCAAAAAATGTGGTTTTGATTTTATTTTTTTTAAACCCATGGATTTAGACAGGTCTTAGACTAAAAAAACATCACTATTCCGAGAATATTCGTAAGCAGGCCCTGACAGGCGTTATCCTGTTCCGAGTATACTGGTAATTCGTCCGTAATGAGTTAACGAGTGAATATCCAAAATTCATGTCCACATCAACCCAGAACATTAGAAATTAATTTATAATTGAGCAGAACAAAATAGTCCCTTGCTTGAATATGATATTATAGCATTGGCATGATAACTAAATAATTGCCGATTGTGAATGTTGAGTTATAATTATTATGTATCATTCCCCCCCCCCCCCCCCCCCCCCACTAACCTCATTCCCCTGCCTCACGTTTACAAACAATTGCAATATAGACTGTGCAATGCATGCTGTTATTATCAATGCATTTCCACTTCCTGGCATGGCGTCATTATTTAACTACTACAGTGGAACCTCCCTTATAAGACCTTCATCAATCATCCAAATGAGGTCGTATAAGGGAGGTAATATTAATACTTACAAAGACGAAAAAAAACCGAGAAAAAAACTTACACAGACGGGCAATGTCTCAGAAAGGTAAGTAAGTCTTATATGGGAGGGAGTCTTATAATGGGAGGTCTTATACGGGAGGTTCCACCGTGTAAGGGCAGAGCAAACAACGAAACGATCAGTCTCCTTCAGCATTTTCTTTGAAACCTCCAACTGAATGAAGATTTGTTTTTAACTTATCTTGACTTGACTTGACTTGGCCAGAGTAGAGAGTACAGTTACACCACATGACTTATACGACAACATCAAGTGACAGCTGTACTAGCAGTCAGTCAAGACTAGATGACGTACGGCCACTATAGAAGACTGACAGACAGGCAGACAGACAGACAGACAGACAGACAGGTCGACACGACAAGAGCGAGCAGAGTCTATATCTAGAGAACCGAAAATATCGACAACGTTGCACTTTAAACACCCCCCTTGACGTTTGCGACCGTTCATCAGTTCATCCCCCCCCCCCCCCCCCCCCCCCTCCCTCCTGACGTTTGCGACCGTTCATCAGTTCATCAAAGTCCGCTTCTTTAATACGTTTTATGAAATACTGATGGCTTGGAGTCAAAACGGACTATCTTTATAGATAGTCCATTGACATATTATTGAACTTATTACGAAAACTAATAACTTATGTATTAAAAAAAAGACTGCTGAAATATAAAAAGCAAAACCCCCTTTTTATATATTTCTGCAGTCATTGTTTGATACAAGTTATTAGTTTTTGTAATAAATCCAATAATACGTCAATGGACTATCTAAAGATAGTCCGTTTTGAATCCAAGCCGTAGAAGAAAAAAATGGTGGTCTCGTTGCCATAGGCTGATCGCACCTCTATATCCCTTTCCTCAAAAACAAATGGCAGAATGTGACTTCTCTGTGACACGTTTCAATGTGAGAGTTTGAAGGTGTGCGTGCGTGCGTGCGTGCGTGTGTTCGTTGTTGTGTGTATGTGTGTCAAGTCAAGCCAAGTCAAAATGATCTTTATTGAGGATAAAAGGAATAAGCATTACAGTTTTTTGTGCATCCTGCCCTGTCCTGTCCTGTGTGCAAGTGTGTGAGTGTGTATGTATGTGTGTGTGTGTGTGTGTGTGTGTGTGTGTGTGTGTGTGTGTGTGTGTGTGTGTGTGTGTGTGTGTGTGTGTGTGTGTGTGTGTGTGTGTGTGTGTGTGTGTGTGTGTGTGTGTGTGAGTGTGTATGTATGTGTGTGTGTGTGTGTGTGTGTGTGTGTGTGTGTGTGTGTGTGTGTATGTATGTGTGTGTGTGTGTGTGTGTGTGTGTGTGTGTGTGTGTGAGTGTGTATGTATGTGTGTGTGTGTGTGTGTGTGTGTGTGTGTGTGAGTGTGTATGTATGTTGTGTGTGTGTGTGTGTGTGTGTGTGTGTGTGTGTGTGTGTGTGTGTGTGATGTGTGTGTGTGTGTGAGTGTGTGTGTGTGTGTGTGTGTGTGTGAGTGTGTATGTATGTGTGTGTGTGTGTGAGTGTGTATGTGTGTGTGTGTGAGTGTGTATGTATGTGTGTGTGTGTGTATGTGTGCGTGCGCGTGCGCGCGTGTGTGTGTGTGTGTTTGCAAGGGGTATCTAAAGTACCAGACAGCCACTACAATCTACCTACAAGCACAGAAACAGTCACCTTACACTGTAGACTCCAAAGCGACGTATAGTTGGCAGCCCCTGACAAGAAACCAAATTACATTCTCTCCATCCCTCTAAAAAGACTAGACAAAGGAGCATCATGGCCGACGAAGTAGTAGTCAAGAAGCCTTTAATGGAAAATACTGAAGTATAAAGACAAAATAGTAGAGGGAGAGAGAGAGACAGATTAAAAGGATTGGGTGAAAAGAGAGAGAGAGAGAGAGAGAGAGAGAGAGAGAGAGAGAGAGAGAGAGAGAGAGAGAGAGAGAGAGAGAGAGAGAAAGAGAGAGAGACTTTAAACTTTATTTTCCAAAGAGTAAGATTTTAGGCAAAGCCTATTCTTCCAACCTGCCCTTGATACACATACAAATAGAGCACGGACGTAGACAAAGACAGAGTAGTAAAGAGAGACAGAGAGAGAGAGAGACAGGTAGGGGGGGGGGGGAGGGGGGGGGGGGGGGGGAGAGGGGGGTGGGTAGATAAAATAACTTAGTCGGGCATACGGACCGATGTATGCATAGACAAGGTTAAAACATAGCCGAAGAGGGAAAGGGCAAGCAGAAATGGATTGGAACAAAATTCAATTTTCCAAGACATAACCTCATTTTTTGCTGTACCTTACGAAAAAGCCAAAACTAAAATTGTAAGAGGCCACTTGGAGTAAGAAAAGAGGGACGGGGGGGGGGGGGGGGGGGGGGGGGGGGGGGGGGGGGGGGGGGGGGGGGGGGGGGGGGGGGGGGGGGGGGGGGGGGGGGGGGGGGGGGGGGGGGGGGGGGGGGGGGGGGGGGGAGCACGGGCGGATCTTGGGGGGACGGGGTTTATGGATTTTCGGACCCCCATCTTCTCCCAAGATATACCGTATACAATGGTGAACAGTAAGAAAATGACTCGAATGTTGTCTTAATAATCACTAAATTGCTCACATTTCCGGGGGCGAAGCCCCCTGGACCCCCAAACCGCATTGCCCATTAGCCCGGAACCTATGCAACTGCCTGGACACCCCACCCCCGGTGGAAACCTTCCTTAGGAATCACCTGGTCCGCCCCTGAAAATAAAGAAGGAAGAGGACGAGAAAACGTATGCATAAAGTGAATAGATCAAGCGAAAGAGGAATAAAGGCAAAGACTCTAAAAGGGTAAGATGGACTACTTGAGAGTTACGGCGAGCCGGGCTGATAGAGTTATCGTTAGTGGGGTAGTTACACCATTCACAGTGGCGGCTATCCAAAGTATAACTGACTCATGAAAAGATAACTCTCTCGGGTTTGAAAAAAAGAGCTATGTAACCTAAATGTGTCACGTTTAAAAGGGACATAACCAGTGTTTCTGTCCTCACTACTCATATAGGGAAAAGGGACCGGATGTTAGTCTTTTCTTTTCAGTGTCTTTGATAAAGGTCAGATGAAAGAATCGCAACAACAAAAGAAAGAAAGAAAGAAAAAAAGAAAAACCAAACAGAAAGAAAGAAAGAAAATCGGGAGGGGGCATAGAACGAATTTATTTTAGTATAACTATAAAGACTCAGAACATATGGCACAGTGTATGGGAAAACCAGACAATGGAATTTTGGCATAAATTCATATTTAAGCTTTCATGGTGGAGCAACGATTTCTTGTTGATACACAGAAAACCGAATTGAGTTATCTTGTCTAGTTTTTATTTTATAATTATTTGAAGTTTGGCATTCAAAATGGATCATTTTGCAGAAATTGGGCATAGAAGATACAACTTTGCCTCTTTGTTTCTATTGACTTGATTTAGAAAACAATCAAATAAACAAAAAAACATTCAAAAGTTTCTTTCATGTTTTGGATTCTGGTAGAACTCATCAACATAGACATGAATATGCCCTCAATAGAAAATTGACATTTTGGTGGTGGTTGACATTTTTGGCTTTTGCTAAAAACATTCTGAGCGACTTATGTAGGTTTTCCCCATGCACCATCACATATTTCGTTGCGGACCAATCAAGTTTTACATGTTTACAAGTTAAGTTTATTTTCCAAAAACCCCTAGGGGCACAAGAAAACAATCACAATTATGTTGCGGCAACTGAACAACACCTCGCACACACACTGGTTTTAAACAACATACCAAGGCACAATTCCAAACATTTATAAACTTGCAATAACCATCTGCAAAGGCGCATACACGCGCCCATACACACAAACACTCCAAATTATTGAATCTTCAGAAAGATAAATAAAAAACAAAAACAAAACAAACCCGACGTTGCCAGTAAGCCCAACACTTGGCGTACCAGGTTTGGCTAATAGTCTGTGAAACTAAAGCAGTATGGGTCACATTGTTAAATAATGCTCAAAATTCTTTTAAAATAACCTTTATAAAACAAACTAAGCGGGTAAGGGTTCGTTTATTTTTATTCTGAAATAAAGATTTAAACTTGATTACGTTTGGTCTTTTCAAGTAATAGTTTGTCAAGTACGTCTTTCTTGCATCCTTGAATGCCTCACATTCAAAAATATAATGAAATTCGTCTCCAAGCACGTGATAATTGCACTTACAACAGAGTCTCTCATTGTGTGGAATGCTTTGGATTCTCCCAGTTTGAATGGGTAACCTGTGATTTAGGGTTCTGTATTTGACAAATATCAATGCTAAGTGTTCGGGTAGGGTTTTAAAATAATCTTCGCAAGAGAATGTTTCTTTATACAATTCATAGCTACTGAACACTAGTTTTTCTTCCAGCTGCGAGAGCCATTGTTGAATAAACTGATCTTTTAAGGCAAACAAGACTTTGGATTTAAACCAATTATTCGAAATATTATAGTGGGGTTGTTGGGACCACAAACCACTCAGTCCAAGGTTATTTAATAGAGTGTTGACACATAATATGAAAGGCAATACATGTTTGTTTTCTCTATATAAATGTAGCATAAAACGATACATCTACATTTACAAGTTTAAACCAAAAATTCAGCATTCTGCTTTTCGCTTGAATCTCTAAAGGGTATTGCCCTATTTCCCCATAAACCATGCAGCTTGGTGTAGATTTATTTAGTTTAAGAACGATCTTATAAAAACGAAGCTGTAGCTTTGAAGCTAAGTCTGTCATGTTATGACACCATACCTCACTTCCGTACAGAAGAATTGGACTGATCATTTTATCAAATAACTCAATCTTTATCTCTATTGGTAACAT
Source organism: Phymorhynchus buccinoides (assembly GCA_017654935.2). NCBI lineage: Eukaryota > Metazoa > Mollusca > Gastropoda > Neogastropoda > Raphitomidae > Phymorhynchus > Phymorhynchus buccinoides. The sequence continues at coordinate 21,910,471 of CM065698.1, forward strand.
TATCTTTTTGCTGTTTTTTTAATAGGCAAAACATAGCTCTTGATGCTTTGTCGTATAGTCGTTTTGGGGCGATACTAAATTTATTATTATAATTGAAATAAATACCCAAATAGTTATAACCAAAAACCGTTTCAATGCTTTTACCGTTGTAATGAAAATGAGGAATATGTCGTATTTTACCTCTTGAGAACACTATGACTTTTGTTTTACCAACGTTAACTCGTAAATCCCATTTACATAGCATCCAAGGCTTTTTGTAAATCCTCAACAGATTCTGCACATATTATTGTATCGTCAGCATACAACAATAGAAACATCTTTAACATTAAATTCTGTTCTTCTTCCCCCCATCCTAACCCTCCAGCTTCACTTTTTAAAGTATGTAATCCAGCCATTTCCTCAGATATGTACGCTTGAAAATCGTTAAGATAAATAGCAAATAATACTGGTGAGAGATTTTCTCCTTGTCGGACACCTGTTAGGCACTGGAAAGTGTCTGAACATTGCCCTTCAATTTTAACTACTGATTTGGCAATATTATGCATGTCTTTTATAACAGTCAAGACCAAACCGGTCATTCCTGAATTGATTATCTTCTGCCACAAAAAAGCTCGGTTTACATAATCAAAGGCTTTTTCATAATCAACAAACAAACAATATAATTTATTTTTATTTGACAAAAAGTAACCAATAATGGAATGTAGTGTAAATATATGATCGGTGGTAGAGTATCCTGCACGGAAGCCTGCCTGTTCGTGCCCTATTGTTGAGTTAAGGTCAAAAAAAGTATTGAATCTGTTATTCAGTATACTAGTAAACAATTTACCAAAGCAACTAAGCAAAGTAATACCTCTGTAATTGCTTGGATCTTTATCACTACCCTTCTGTTTATATATAGGTATTATTTCCCCAATGGCCCATTCTTCGGGAACATTGCCACAAGACAGAATTATATGAAATACTTTCGTATACACAGTTAACATTTTATTACTTGAAGCTTTTAAAAACTGATTAAATATTCTGTCATGACCATGGGCTTAATCGATAAATTGAACAATTCATAAACGTGGTTTGTTTGTATAAATATAAAGACTCAGAAGATATTTCGTTGCGAACCACACGATAAATTGAACAATACATAAACGGTTTTTGTATCGTATAAATATAAAGACTCAGAAGATATTTCGTTGCTTGCCCCACATGGCCGAAAGGCCGAAGAGGGCGTAAAACCCTATTATCACTCATATTTCGTTGCGAACCCAACGATAAATTGAACAATACATCAGCGTTGTTTTGTATAGCATAAATATAAAGACTCAGAAGATATTTCGCTGCGAACCAAACGATAAATGAAACAATACATGAATTTGTTGTTATAGTATAAATGTAAAGATTCAGAAGATAAGAAGTTAAAAGATAACTACCACGTAAAACCAACAACCAAATATGAAATCAGACAAGTACAAAGAAACATAATTAACGGTCAAGGTCCAACTTGCCCAAACTTTATCCATCATTCCCAAACTTGGCAACATGTGAAAACCGTGTGTACAAACTGTCCACATTTGTTGTGTACATACCGTCAAATTCCATTTTAGCAACATGACTTTCGCCTTTAAAGGCTTTGACAGGTTTCGCAATAGCTTAGCGCTTTAAACCAGTTATGCACACAACTGTGCACGTGCAATAGTGTGTGCCGTTTGTCTTTAAAAGCTTTCACTTGTTGTTGCAGGTGCTTACGTTTTCAACCTCTTTTTCAACAACTTTTGAGCACGTTTTTTCCCCTCACATTTCTTCCAGTCTTGATTGTTTCTCTCTCTCTCTGTTTCGTCTCTCTCTTTGTCTGTCTGTCTGTATGTCTGTCTGTCTTTATCTCTCTCTCTCTCTCTCTCTCTCCTCTCTCTCTCTCTCTCTCTCTCTCTCTTCTCTCTCTCTCTCTCTGTCTCGCTTCTCACTGTCTCCTCTCTCTCTCTCTCTCTCTGTTTAAATTATGTTGTTTATTACTTGCTTTTGGCACAAACAAAGTTGCAACAACAAAGGTATTGTAAGAAAAGTGGAACTGTTCTTATTTTGTAAAGCTTTGGAAGTTAGGCAAGATTTACGTAGCGTTTTTTGTAATGACAAAGTTAATAATGCAATGTCCATGTTTTGTTGTTGTCAAACTCACTCCATTTAATTGTATGGGCATGGCCTAACAATTAAACAAATTCCCTCTCCAGACTCACTCTCTCTCGCTCTCTCTCTCTCTCTCTCTCTTCTCTCTCTCTCTCTCTCTCTGTCTCTCTGTCTCTCTCTCTCTCTCTCTCTCTCTCTCTCTCCGCCCCACAGCAACACACACGCCGCACAAACACACGTGCACAAAATACCCTCTTTACACAAGCAAACAGGGAGTCTACAAAGAAAATAATTAATAACAATATCAGATCAAATCAAATGAATTGCTAGGAAGGCAAAGACACAGAGAGAGAGAGAGAGAGAGAGAGAGAGAGAGAGAGAGAGAGAGAGAGAGAGAGAGAGAGAGAGAGAGAGAGAGAGAGAGACAGAGAGAGAGAGAGAGAGAGGAGAGAGAGACGAGAAACGAAAACGAAAACCAAACAAATATTATTTAACCAGGAACATGAGATAAACAAGTTACCTGCTTTTCCCCCCCAGCCACTGATAGAGAGAGCGAGAAGAGAGAGAGAGAGAGAGACGAGTCGAATATGAGACAGAGAGAAGAGAGCGAGATGGAGGGATAGTCACAGAGAGAGAGAGAGAGAGACAGGAGAGAAATAGAGAATAGAGACAGGCAGACAGACAGACAAACACTGAGACAGAGAGACAGACACAGAGAGACAGAGACAGAGACAGATAGAGAGGGGGGAAAGCAGGCACAGAGGCACAGGGGGAGAGATGGGACTCGCAAGGCATACGTTTCATAACATCCTAAGAAATAACGAGCTACGACTGCACACAATCATGCAACAGTGGACACTTTAGTTCGTCGAGGACTCTATAAAATGCTTCACATTACTTCCCCAACAACTTTGCTCATTTGACGCCAAAAACAACAATAACAACTGAATCTGTGTACAGACAGCCCCCTGTGGGCGATACAAAGGCCCCCAAATTGGATCACATGGAGAGCGGGAAAAGCATTCTGCCATTGCCCCCAGGAGACCTTGGGATTTCACAGACAGTTGCTTGCTTCCCTTGGTGGAAGTGACGTCATTCCTGGCACGGCTCGCTAAACGGATTCTTTTTTCTGTAAGTAAAGTTGCCTAACCCTTTCGTTTCGTTTCTTCTGGGTTTTTCTTTCAGTCTCTCCATCTCTGTTTTCTGTTCTAAGTCTGTTTTGTGTCTTTGGCTCTGGCTTTGTTCGTACTTCTGTTTTTGCTTATGTTGGTCTGTTTGTCTGTCTGTCTCTGTGTGTGTCTCCTGTCTCTCTTCTCTCTATCTCTCTCTCTCCTCTCTCTCTCTCTCTCTCTCTCCTATCTCCTCCCCTCTTTTTCTCTCTCCTCTCTGTGTCTATCTGTCTGTTCTTCTCTCTCTCTCATCTCTCTCTCTCTCCTCTCTTCTCTCTCTCTTCTCTCTCTCTCTCTCTCATCTATCTATCTCGATCTCTCTCTCTCTCTCTGTCTGTCTGTCTCTCTCTCTTGCTCTCTCTCCCGCTCTCTCTCTCTCAATCTCTCTCTAAATCTCTCTCTCTCACTCTCTCTCTCTCTCTCTCTCTCTCTCTCTCTCTCTCTCTCTCTCTCTCTCTCTCTCTTTCTCTCTCTCTCTCTCTGGAAGAATGGCCCCGGCCCAAAATCTTAATCCTTATGTAATCAAGTTTTCCAGTCTTCAGTTTTCTGTCTCTCCTCTGTCTGTCCTTCTCTGTCTCTATATCTATGTCCTGTCTGTCTGTCTGTCTTTAGTCTGTCTCTGTCTGGTGTCTGTATTTATTGTATTCCTGTCTACTTGTCTGTACGTCTGTTCGTCTCCCTCTCTCTCTCTCTCTATCTCTCTCTTCCCTCTCTCTCTGACTCGCTCCTGGACTTCTCTCCTCTCTTCTCTCTCTGTCTCTCTCTCTCTCTCTCTTTCTCTCTCTCTCCTCTCTCTCTCTCTATTTCTCTCTCTCTCCTTCTCTCTCTTCTCTCTCCTCTCTCTCTCTCTCTTCTGCACGGCTTCCACAATAAAGTATGCATTTTCACTGAGGTAAATGTAAGAACATATCAAGACGAAAGAGTGAGCTATCTATGAAAAGTCCTTCTCTGTCTCTATATCTTAAGTCTGTCTGTTATGTCTGTCAATTTATGTATGTCTCTGTCTGATGTCGGAAACATTTAATTGTATGTTATTCTGTCTGACTCTGTCTCTGTCTCTCCCTCTCTCTCTCTACTCGCTCTCTCTCTCTCTCTCTCCTCCTCGTCTCTCTCTATCTCTCTCTCTCTCTGATCCTCTGTCTGCCTACCTGTCTGTGTCTCCTCTCTTCTCTCTCTCTCTCTCTCTCTATCTCGCTCTCTCTCTCTCTCGGCTCTCTCTTCTCTCTATCTCTCTGCACGCTTCCACAATAAAGTATGCATTTTCACTGAGGTAAATGTAAGAACATATCAAGACGAAAGAGTGAGCTATTTATGAAAAGTGAGTCTTTAAGTCTTAAGTCTTAAGCACAAACATCGTTACTTAGGTCAATTTATTTAGGAAAATGAATGACACGGAAACAATTAATTGGATAGTAGTGTGTGTGTGTGTGTGTGTGTGTGTGTGTGTGTGTGTGTGTGTGTGTGTGTGTGGGGGGGGCATGCGTGCATAGGTGCGTGCGTGCGCTGCGTGTGTGTGTACGGGGGAATCATCAACCATGATTGAAGCCAAACAAACAAAAAACTCACGAGTAGGGTATGGGGAAGGAGGTGTGAGGCGTTGGGGGTGGGGTGTGGGTGGGGGGGTGTTATTGCAGCAGCTGCAAGAGCCTATGATAATCAATTTGATCTATCCTATCCATACTACTACCGCCCAATACCCACCCCACCCACCACCCCCCTCCTTCCCGTAACCTCCTCACCACCACCATCCTTCCCAAACCATCCTCCCCACTCCATCCCACCCCTTTCAACCACCACCCCTTTCAACCACCACCCCTTTTTATTATTTTTCTCAAAGTATGCTATTGCTTATTTTGCATGTCCATGCCACCGCACACTACTAAGCTTAGATCCAAAAATTAATTGTACAACCCCTGTATGTTCGATGTAGACCTTTGTTTTGATGTTTACGTATACATAAGTCTGTCATTTACGACCTCTATTTGTGAGTCTCTTTCTCAAAAGACTTATCCGAACTAACTGCCAGAGCCTATCTACACAATGTTCACATCTTCTCTTTCTTTCTGCAAAACACTGTTTGTGGGTCAATCTTCTACTCAAGACAGAAGAACTGCATTAGCTGCCAGAGCCTTTATCCAAGTTGTTTACTTGTCCACAAGATTCCTCAAGTCCCAGTGTGTGGCTCTGTGTGTGTGTGTGTGTGTGTGTGGTGTGTGTGTGTGTGTGTGGTGTGTGTGTGTGTGTGTGTGTGTGTGTGTGTGTGTGTATGTGTGTGTGTGTGTGTGTGTGTGTGTGTGTGTGTGTGTGTGTGTGTGTGTGTGTGTGTGTGTGTGTGTGTGTGTGTGTGAGACAGAGAGGGAGAGGGAGAGGGAGTGTGTTGTTGTGTGTGCCTGTGTTTGTGTGTATGTGAGGGGCTTGTTGCACTTGTCTTTGACCTCCCGCGTAGGGGTTTTGTTCTTTCTCAGAGAGTCCCCCCCCCCCCCCCCCCCCCCCCCACCCCCCCCCCCCCTTAATCCTGTATTCCTTTAAATGTTGTTGTTGTCCACCTTTTTTCTATATCATGTGTGTCTGACTAGGGTGGGTTTTTCTCGGAGAACTTCCGTGTTCCCCCCTCACCCCTCGGTGCCAGGGTTTGGGGCAACCCACTTTGGGGTCAGACCAGGGTTTGATGCGCTAGGTGGCGAACCCACCCTTATATCCCACCACCTCTCACCCCCCGCCCTCTCTCTCTCTCTCTCTCTCTCTCTCTCTCTCTCTCTCTCCACACCACCCCTCCTCCCGCCTCTCTCTCTCTCTCTCTCTCTCTCTCTCTCTCTCTCTCTCTCTCTCTATCTCTCTCTCTCTCCTCTCTCTCTCTCTCTCTCTCTCTCTCTCTCTCTCTCTCTCTCTCTCTCTCTCTCTCTCTCTCTCTCTCTCATTTTCATTTTTTAATTGTAATGTAATGTCAGCTTCTGCTGCATGTGGCCACTTTAGTACGATATTTTGTTCTCTTCACCCAACAATCTAAACCCCCTTTTTTCCCACTCTCCCCACCCCCTACTCCACACCCAACTGACCCTTGTTTCCAACTTCTGCCATTTATGATTGCGTACTCACTGTCCCCAACCTCTCTCATCTCAAAACATTTTTGTTTGTGGCTCAAGACACAAACCTATAACTCACTTTTGGTCGGTCGGTCGGTCGGTCCAAAATTGTCGCACATTTTGACAAAATGGTCGCACTTCAAATCGAGGCTACACTTCAAATTGAGGCCGCTCTTTAAAATGATGTATTTTAAAAGCGTACAAAATAATAAACATACATTTTTAATACAGACACTACAACAGACACGACGAGTATGTGGTGCTTCTTTTGATGAGTATAAGTAGGATACATAGTTTTAAATGTTTTCCAAAAGATATAAAAAGTTACGAAATGGTGCAGAGATAACATTCTGGTTTACAGATTAAAATTATTGAAAAGCCAGGGGAGGTGACTCATGGTTGGAGTGGTAAAAATAGACCGCGTGCCACAAACTATTGCGATTTCGCGCTTGTTTTCTTTCTTTCTCTTCTCTCCCCCCCCCCCCCCCCCCCCCCCCCCCTGATTTGTGTTCACAAATGCACGCCTTGCTCTTTGGTTTCAACTTAGTTGTATCATTTACGCATTGGACTGTAGAGGGGAAGTATTTGTTTTTTGTTTGTGGCACAAGCCACAAACCTATAACTCACTTTGTCGGTCGGTCGGTCCAAAATTGTCGCACTTCAAATCGAGGCTGACAAAATTGTCGTACTTCAAATCGAGGCTGACAAAATTGTTGCACTTCAAATCGAGGCTGCACTTCAAATCGAGGCTGCTCTTTCAAATGATGTTTCGTTTTCAATACATTGTCGCACGCCACAAACGATTGCGAATATGCGCTTGTTTTGTTTTGATCTTGGTTGGTGTTTTTTTGCTCCTTTTGCTATATTTGCTGTGTGCTGTTTTTGTTTGTGGCTCAAGCCACAAACCTATAACTCACTTTGTCGGTCGGTCGGTCTGTCGGTCTGTCGTTCCAAAATTGTCGCACATTTTGACAAAATTGTCGCACTTCAAATCGAGGCTACACTTCTGGCCTCCCTTTAAAATGATGTATTTTAAAAGCGTACAAAATAATAAACATATGTAATACAGACACTACAACAGACACGACGAGTATGCGGTGCTTCTTTCGATGAGTATAAGTAGGATACATAGTTTTAAATGTTTTCCAAAAGATATAAAAAGTTACGAAATGGTGCAGAGATAACATTCTGATTTACAGATTAAAATTTTTGAAAATCCAGGGAGGTAACTCATGATTGGAGTGGTAAAAATAGACCGCGCGCCACAAACTATTGCGATTTCGCGCTTGTTTTCTTGTTTGTCTATGTTGATAAAGGCGCATTCGCCGAAAAATATATATATCCAGTAGTTTTGTTTTGTCTCTTGTGAATACAATAACGTCACTTTACACTTGTGGTGTGGCTGTTTGTTTGTTGTATGTTCCAGTGACGTTGCAGTCTGTTTCAGTTTGTTGGGGTGGGTTTTTTTCACGATAATAAATGTAAAAAGGCGCACACATTGATTTGTCTTGTATGCTATTGTATTACCGTTATGGTCTCGTCTATGTGAAATCCGGGCTGCTCTCAGCTCCAACCACTTTTTTTTATGTGCTGAACATATTTTTTGCAATGAATTATGGAAAAGCGAGGGAAGAATGTTGGCAACTCTTGAGCGTGTGCGAAGTGTGTGAGATTATATTATGACTTTTTGTATCCTTTTTCCTTTATTTGTCACTCGTCTGATAGGCAAGCACGCATGTTTCTTTTTTTTTATAACATTTCTACTCTTTGCTCTTTACTCTCTCTCTCTCTCTCTCTCTCTCTCTCTCTCTCTCTCTCTCTCTCTCTCTCTCTCTCTCTCTCTCTCTCTCTCTCTCTCTCTCTCTCTCTCTCTCTCTCTTTCCTAAAAAACACACACAAAAAGACCATTCAAAACATAACATTTGTTCTCTACTTATACTGCACCAGCTCCTCCATCAGTCCTTCTCTTTTCTTTCTTTTTCCTCTTTTT
>CM065698.1:21931327-21933827 GCA_017654935.2 Phymorhynchus buccinoides
GTGAGCGAGTGAGGGAGATACTGACAGACAGACAAAGACAGATAATTATAGACCAAAAGGAACGAGAATCGAATCAAAGGGATTAAAAGGGATCCAACCGAACAAAGACCATTGATCGTTGCACCTTTTCGTGGATTTATTTCTCATTATTTCGCCCAACTCACCAGCAGTCCCACTCGGCCCAACGCTGGAGTTGTTCATTTCAAGGCTTAGCAAAACGCGTGGATTTGAAAAAGGGGTGAAAACTGGACTCGATAGATTCACTTCCTTACCGTACTATTGATTCATCGCTCTCGTGGGGGATGTTCAATTGCTTGACGGATTAACCTTAAGCTCGACGTGGACGTTCTTCTGTCTTTTCCTGTTAGAATTCAGTTACTATCCACAAAATGGCATTGTTAAGACAAAACAAATTGTCTTAATTTTCGTTATAATTGTGCCTCTAGAATTATGTGTGATCTTTTGTGTGTTTTTTAAAAATAGAACAATGGGGGGGGGGGGGGGAATATATTTCTAATTAACTCCCCTCTCTTTCTAGAATTGTGTGTGTGGTGGGTTCTTTTTTATTGAACAAAGGGGCGAAACTCTTTCTAATGAACTCCCCTCCTTCTTTTTGACACATCGAAGTCTGTTTGCAATATAATGATGAGCCATTTCAAATGACAAGGTACTATAATGATATATAGCAACTTTATTTCTATAAAAACAAAAAACAATGCGAACGGTTAGATGTGCTTGTTCGTTTTGTTTTGTTTTGCTCGTTTTTAAGATAGATCTAACCCTTTCACCGCCAAAGTCGCATTTTAGCACCACAGTGATGTAACACCTATGTCACCAAAAGGCATCAAATTGGGGTCTATTATCCAAAGACCCTATTGTCTTAGTTTTGGGAAGTAAGGTTAGACCCTATTTTATATTGTGTCACAGAAGAATCCCCAATACTGGAGATGGTTTTGTTCTCTGCCCAGGTAAATATAATGGAAATATTTAGCTGAAATATGGCTGGCAGTGAAAGGGTTAAAATCTGACAGGGAAAAGGGATAATAACGCATGGGTCGACTGAGTCAACGTCAAAATGAAGAACTCTCTTGCAAAAGGGAAATCAATATGGGCATGGAAGCAATTAATACTAGCGAGGGGCCTTTGGGTTTACGACATGTGCTTTGAAGTGCGCCGAACCATAAGACAAAGGGCGAAGGAAACAGCCACACACAAAACGAAAAAGCGGTCTTTGTTTATTTTTGTGGGTTTTTACTTGTCTTCCTCTAATTTCATCCCGTCTAACCGCTTGAATCAGCTAAATTTAAAAAAATAAAAAGAATAATCTATGTTTGGTTTCTTCTGTTTGTTTGATTGTATGTTTGTTTGTTTTTGTTTTGTTGTTGTTGTTGTTTGTTGTTGTTCTTCTTCTTCTTCTTCTTCTTCTTCTTCTTCTTCTTCTTTCTTCTTCTTCTTCTTCTTCTTCTTCTTCTTCTTCTTCTTCTTCTTCTTCTTCTTCTTCTTCTTCTTCTTCTTCTTCTTCTTCTTCTTCTTCTTCTTCTTCTTCTTCTTCTTCTTCTTCTTCTTCTTCTTCTTCTTCTTCATGTTCTTCTTCTTCTGTTCTTCTTCTTCTTCTTCTTCTTCTTCTTCTTCTTCTTCTTCTTCTGTTCTTCTTCTGTTCTTCTTTTTTTTCTTCTTCTTCTTCTTCTTCTTCTTCTTCTTCTTCTTCTTCTTCTTCTTCTTCTTCTTTCTTTTCTTCTTTCTTCTTCTTCTTCTTCTTTCTTCTTCTTCTTCTTCTTCTTCTTCTTCTTCTTCTCTACCGACAACAATATATCTGAATTGTCCTCTGCTTTGTACAAATGTAAATCAACACACTCACTGCACGCACACCTAACAGAACATTGCACCCATACCTAACCAACACAATTGAAAGTCATTAAGATTCAGAAAAACAAACAGAAGGGCACGCATCTTATCATGAAAAGGTCCATCAGCTGAAAGCATTCCAAGGAAAAAACGGTTGAGATCTAGAAAAATAGATCAGACAAGTCATCCAAAAGTCGACTAGCTAGGCAGTCGCAAATAGAAGCATATTTACATATATATATTTTGTATCTATAAGAAGCCAGAAAATCGATTGAACAAAAACTGAAAAAAGTACAGTTTATCAATTAGCAGACTATTTCAACAAGACGAAAGTTCTCAAATAAACTACAAATGTTGCCAAGCACAACATGACAACCCCCTTGGGGGATTCTTGTTGTTATTTTGTTTATGTTTTGACAAAACACATACACACACACATCAATAAGAAAACAAAAAAATAGCCAGTAAATTCACAGCTCATCAAGCAATACATTACAAAAAAAGAGACCAACATTGGATTTTTGGGATTTTTTTTCCAACCTCTCACAACAACAACAATAGTAACACAGTATTCCAGCCTCTCACGTTGCTCTCCTTAAGCAACAACAACAACAATAGTAACACAGTATTCCAGCCTCTCACGTTGCTCTCCTTA
>CM065698.1:21941327-21958827 GCA_017654935.2 Phymorhynchus buccinoides
GAAGCAGATGGAAACAAGTGGAAGCACCCGGAAGCAGGGTGGAAGCAAGATAAACAGACGGAAGCAGGTAGAAGATGACAGAAGCAGGTGGGAGCATGCGGAAGCAGTTGGAAGCACCCGGAAACAGGGTGGAAGCAAGTGGAAGCAGACAGAAACAGGGTGGAAGCAAGTGGAAGCAGACAGAAGCACGTGGAAGCATGTGGAAGCAAGCGGAAGCAGACAGAAGCAGGGTGGAAGCAAGTGGAAGCAGACAGAAGCAAGCGGAATCAGACAGAAGCAGGGTGGAAGCAAGTGGAAGCAGACAGAAGCAAGTGGAAGCATGTGGAAGCAAGCGGAAGCAGACAGGTGGAAGCACAATAAAGCAAGCGGAAGCAGACAGAAGCAGGGTGGAAGGAGTGGAAGCAGACAGAAACGGGTGTGGAAGCAAGTGGAAGCAGACAGGTGGAAGCAGACAGAAGCATGCGGAAGCAGACAGAAAGCAGGTGGGAAGAAGCGCGGAAACGGGTTGACGCAAGTGCGAAGCAGGGAAGCAGACAGAAGCAGACGAAAGAGACAGAAAGTGGCAGTGGCACATACACAGACTGGCAGTTACATCAATTCTAAGCGAAATTCGCAAAGCGTTTGTGGCACGCGCGTCTGTTTTTACCACTTTCGTTGTGAGTGACCGGTTTGGTTCTTTTCAATAATTTAATCTGTAAACCAAGCCACAATCTCTGCACCATTTCGTAACTTTTTATATCTTTTGGAAAACATTTAAAACTATGTATCCTACATTTTGCTCAAAAAAGAAGCACCGCATACTCGTCGTGTCTGTTGTAGTGTCTGTATTACGTATGTTTATTATTTTGTACGCTTTTAAAATGATCATTTTAAAGAGCGGCCTACAATTAATTTTAAAGTGTAGCCTCGATTTGAAGTGCGACATTTTGTCACGAGTATGCGGTGCTTTTTGGACCGACAGACAGACCGACCGACAAAGTGAGTAAATAGGTTTGTGGCTTGAGCCACAAACAAAAACAAACGGGCAAAGAAATAGTTTTGTCAAACGGAAAGAGAATACCGGCCAACATAAACACGGACATAACATAGTGAGATCAATTCTAAAGAAATTAAACAAAGCGAAAACAAAGACGTGCGTTGTTCTTCTGTTTTCGTTGTGGTGATCGGTTTGGTTCCTTTTAGTGTTGTTGTTTGTTTGTCTGTCTGTTTGTTTGTTTGTTTGTTTGTTTTCTGTTCAATTTCACGATCTAAAGGTTACCGCGCATTTCCGCTGAAGTCTGATCAGGATTGATGGATTAAAGAGAGTCGGTAAATGAGTCACGCTTTCTAAGCTTAAAGGAGCACCCTGACGGATGAGAGATTGTTTTTTGTGTGCAAGAAACACGCCGAGATCACCAGGAAAACACCGCTTACAGAGATCGCAACACTCACTTTGCTCCGGTTTCCTAGAAATCAAACCGTCAAATCGGCGATTCCTCTTTGGCGGAGGTGCTGGAAGTCCAATCAAATTATTTCAGTGAAAGAGAAGGCATGCCAGCCTGCGTTTAGACCAAATCGTTTGCACGAAAGTTTCACAACACAAGCCTTTTTATTTGAGTTTTTTTTAATTTAATTTTATACAGTTTACCTAAAGGAGTTTCGCTCACAACAAAGAAAATAGCTCCTTTTTTTTTTTTACTGCACTACAAAAAAGAAAAAGCTTCAACCACAATGAGTGGCCTCCACCCACCCCAACCAAAATGGCTTCTCTCTCCGGAATCTCCCCCAAGGAGGAATCGCCGTTTTTGACGGTTTGATTTCTAGGAAACCAGAGCAAAGTGAGTGTTCCGGTCCTTGAAAAGACTGTCTTTCTGGTGATCTCGACGTGTTTCTTGCCAAAAACAACTCATCCGTCAGGGTCCACCTTTAAGCTGATCCAATGTCCTTCAGTTTGGATTTCCCGTAATCAATGAGATATTTTCTTTATAATATTTTAAAAAAAAAATTATAAACCGTGTTTTCGACCGTCTTTTGTCTTTTCTTTACTAGGATTGATTAACATTCAGTTAAATTCAACGCTGCATCGCTCACACTATGCCTCATTTAATTATATTCTGCTTGATTTCAGATTATTCTGGAGCGACCCTAAAGAGTTAAAGCTAATAGGCCTATTTAACCCTTTCAACGCCAGCCATGTTTCAGCCAAAACTGTCCACGCCAGCCATTTTTCAGCCAAAACTTTTCCATTAAACTTACCTGGGTAGAGAAAAGATTTCATCTGCAATATTTTGGATTCCTTTGTGACATCCGTAGACTAGGGCCTATTCTTACCTCCCAAGCTTAAGAACATATAAAATACGATGGCTTGGAGTCAAAACGGACTATCTTTAGATAGTCCATTGACGTATTTTTGAACATATTACAAAAACTAATGACTTGTATCAAACAATGACTGCAGAAATATATAAAGGGGGTTTTGCTTTTTATATTTCTGCAGTCTTTTGTTTATGCAAGTTATTAGTTTTCTTACTAAGTTAAATAATATGTCAATGGACTATCTAAAGATAGTCCGTTTTGACTCCAAGCCATCCAATTAAGGTCATTAGATAAAAGATCCTCATGTGATGCCTTTTAGTGACATGAGTGTTCAATCATTGTGGTGCCAAGAGGCGACAGTGGTGATGAAAGGGTTAAAGAATCGCTTCCGTTGTGCTTAGTGATTGTTGTTGGGGTGTTTTTTCCTCAGAAAGTGATACTTGGCATCATGCAATGGAACACGCAAGAAAACACTCAAACGCACATGTGACACTGCACACACGCACATATAAATACGCAACCTCCCACTTTAAAAAAAAAATTAAACACACGCATGCATATTATAAGCAGCACACATACACGCATACAAGCGTGCGCATGCGCGAGTGCATAATTGGATTTTACACATACGTATTCACACACACATTGATAGTTGAGTGTGATAGTTCGGTGATAGTTATGTTAACATGGTGATTAGTGTATAGTAAAGAGTGATAGTTGTGTAAAAGAAGAAAACAAACTAACCGTCTGAGAAACTGCTGAGAACCCGTGAAACACTGAAAGCAGATTAAAGGAGGCAGAAAAGGAATAGAGAGGAGGAGGGTCATGGATTGAGGAGAGAAGGGAAAGGAGTAGTAGGCTTATGATCTAAAGGAAAGCGGTGGGACATGGGGGGGGGGGGGGGTAAGGCAAAAGGATAGTTGATACGTTGGTTTGTGTGTTGAAAGAAACGAAAGATGGTTAGGAGCTGTGAGAAAGAAGAACAAATTATTATTCACAAATATGAAAACATCGATGTTCTTGTGTATATTTAACCCAACCGAGTAACTTCATATGCATCGATTTTCTGTTACGTTTTATTCCAACAGTAAATTCCGTAAGTTTGAACATGGAAAGAGTGGTGCTGGGAGCAAGACAACGCCACTGTACGGCCCAGAAGATGGGGCAGCAAAACAAAAAGTACATTCTGTAAGTGAAGCAGCGTTCACACAATAAAAGCTTATTCCATAAACAAGGCCACAGCATCGGACTGAAGGAGAGTCGAACCTCAACCTGCAATAATCTTTCACATTATTTTAACAGCGGGGCTGACCACTCGGCCATGGTGCCTGCATACAGCACAATTAGTAAACTGTTTCCTAAATGCATGACAAGGAAACCTTTTTTTCTGCTCGGTATAGAGAAAGAGACAGGAGGATGACATCATACCTGACTGTCTCCAAACGATATCGGCAAGGAAACCTTTCTCCTATCCAGCACAATAACCACATAGGAGGATGCGTTGCATGCGGAAGACTACTGGTCTCTTTCTTGTACATCATCACACCTTACTGTCCCCAAACAATATTGGCAAGGCAACCTTTCGCCTATCCAGCAGAGTAACGACATAGGAGGACGTGTTACATGTGGAAGACTACTGGTCTCTTTGTTGTACATCACCACACCTTACTGTCCCCAAACCATATTGGCAAGGCAACCTTTCTTCTACCCAGCACAATACGACATAGGAGGATGTGTTGCATGTGGAAGACAACTGGTCTCTTTGTTGTACATCACCTTACTGTCTCCAAACGATATTGGCAAGGAAACCTTTCTTCTACCCAGCACAATAGCGACATAGGAGGATGCGTTGCATGTGGAAGACAACTGGTCTCTTTCTTGTACATCGTCACACCTTACTGTCCCCAAACCATATTGACAAGGAAACCTTTCTCCTATCCAGCAGAGTAACTACTCAGGATGATGTGTTGCATGTGGAAGACAACTGGTCTCTTTATTGCACATCACACCTTACCGTTTCCAAAATATATTGGCAAGGAAACCTTTCTTTTATTCAGCAGCAGAATAACTACTCATGAGAATGTGTTGCATATTGTGGAAGACTACTGGTCTCTTTCTTGTACATCACATAATTATTACTGTCTCCAAAAGATACTGGCAAGGAAACCTTTCTTCTATTCAGCAGAATAACGACATAGGAGGATGCGTTGCATGTGGTAGACTACTGGTCTCATTCTTGTATTTCACCACACCTTACTGTCTCCAAACGATATTGACAAGGAAACATTGTATTGTACTCAGCATAAAAACGAGACACACAGGTTCTATGTGGGAGACCCTTGGTCTCTTCACAGCATACTGCAGATGAGGGAACGCACTACAAAGACATTGATCGGATGTCGCCATGATGTCTACCCCAGCTAACAACCAACCGTCTGAGAAACTGAGGAGAAGCCGTACAACAGTGAAAGCAGATTAGATCAGATGAAAGGATGAAATACATAAAGGAGAGTGAGTGTGTGAGAGAGAGAGAGAGAGAGAGAGAGAGAGAGAGAGAGAGAGAGAGAGAGAGAGGGAGAGAGAGAGAGAGAGAGAGAGAGAGAGAGAGAGGAGAGAGAGAGAGAGAGAGAGAGAGAGAGAGAGAGAGAGAGAGAGAGAGAGAGAGAGAGAGAGAGAGAGAGAGAGAGAGAGAGAGAGAGAGAGAGAGAGAGAGAGAGAGAGAGAGAGAGAGAGAGCGAGAGAGAGAGAGGGGTGGGGTGGGGAGATGAATCGAATGTGGACGGCTACTGAAGAAGAAGAGTGCCATGGCAAGGTGAGGAGAGGTGAGAATGGGCAAGCTTCTTAACAGTTTGGGAAACTTAATTTTCTGTCCAATTATGTGCCTCCCCTTTTAATTCAATTCTGAACGTAATGGGGGATGAAACACATGGTTTTTGTAGCGTTTGTGTGTTTGTTTTGCGCTTTTGCGGGATCTGGAATCATTCTTCCTAGTCAACAGAGTTCGCGATTTGTTTTTCTCTAAAGTAAATAAGCACTGCTACGGTAAAACAAACAACAACAAACAGTCAAAGTAAACAAGACTAGACTTTAAAAAGCAGTCACTGTTATATCACTCCTCCCTTGTTTATGTAGGTCGGAGAAAAAGAAGAAACTTGGGGTTATGTTAAAGCCCAAAACGTAACAATTGCCCAAAATGTAACGCTTGAAAGTTGTTTACATTTTGGGTAATGTTGTTGCCCCGAAATGTGGTACACTTTTGGCATCAGCATTACCATTAACATATCTGGTGATAGGAAATAAGCTATTTCAAAAAATATATATTTGATTTGTAAGTCAATGCGACCACTAGTCATCTACATTGTTCAAGGTGCACACAAATCATCGCAGTTTGCCGTACTTTTGTCGTCAAGAAGGTTCCATCCGACCCCCCACCCCACTACTCTGTTCTCTCTCGCAGAGGCAGGACTCACTTGTGTGCTTCATTTTCCCCTTTTGAAAACACTGATGTAATGTTGTCCCCAAATCCAACATTGCCCAAAACGTAACAATATTTCAATTTGCTTTATCTGGGGTTAATGTTGTTTTGGCCAATTGTTGCATTTTAGGGCGTTCATGGGTAGCTAACTTGTACTTTGATAATCTTGTACCATTATCATCAGTCTTGTTTCAAAATTAAAACAAAAGTTGCGGTTTATATTATATTAAAAAAACAAACATCCACACAAACTTCGCAAATTAAATGCCTTCTAGTGGGAGAGGGAATTTCATGTCAAGACTGTATCCAATTCACAAAGGGATAAGGGTGGACTTGGGAAGGGTGTTTACAGCAACAAACAACTCACACACTTGCATCGTGTAAGTTAATGTGACAAGATAAGCAACTATCCAGCCCCGGAGAGGGAGACTAAAAGTCCACAAGGTGTCTAACAGAAGACGAAACCCAGGAGGTTCTCTCCACGTAGTGAACATTGTTTGCCTTGCCAAGCGTGCTTTTCTTTGAACACAGAGTTAATAAGTCGTTCAAACGTCTACTACTGCTGCTGGAAAGAAGTGGACTGCTAGTGCCAGGCTATGTGTACGGACGATAGGAGAACTAGAAAGGAGAAACGAGACTCGCTTGATTCGATTTGATGGTCAAGGAATGTTGACCCGCCTGTCTTTCATTTTGGGGAATAAGACACGTCTTGCCACGAATTAAAGAACCTGTTTAGTGTGAGCTGAACTTACGCACGTGCGCGCGTACACACCATACACACATACGCACGCACGCACACATACACGCATGCACGCACGCATGCACGCACATACACACACACACACACACACGCCCACACGTAGCCTACACACACACGGATCTCATGACATTTAGAGGACAGTCCGAGTCTTACTAAATAAAAGATCGTTATATGATTGGGTTAGCAATAGCTTCTATTGTATAAGGATTTTTTTTTTATAAATCAGATTTGTCTATTTAATAGCCTTGGCCTGAAATCGGGCCAATAGTTCATCCGTTAAATGCTTTCATGCATGATATGACCTCCAAGACCTTTGGAACGCCAAGTTCGTGAATGAATGTGTTTCTGAGGAGAGGCCATACCTCAAGTGTAATGATCGGCAATACATGTGCACTAGTGGATCAGAAATGTGTGTTAGTGGCTACAATGTGGGCCAGGTTAATAAAAGAAGCCAAGTAGTTGCAGAAAACTTCTTTTCGTTTTTCTCTGCAGATCAAAGGTATCTGACTTGACGGCTGGTTGCCGAGAACCTTACTTTATGCTTTCGAGGGTAGATGACACAAAGTAGGCCTACATCACAGGGAAGGAGACTCGTTCACGTGCGCAAGCGCGCAGTGATTGAACTTTATAGCATTGCCCACTCATTTCAGAATTGAAGCGATTTCACAACTGGTGGGCTTGAAAGTAGGCTCACTTTCAGAAGTGTCGCTGTTATCTCTATTTTCAGGAAAAAGAGAAAGAAAAAAGAGTCGAGTCAAAGTGTTAAAAAAAAATGGGAGCCATTTTCGTTGCTGTCGTCGCTTTTCAGATATGAAGTTTTAAGGCAGAACGCTTCGCAAACAGAATAATCATTGGGGGCTATCCAGAACACAAATTGGGGGGTTATCCGGACATTAAGACACGGAGCAAAGACCATCTGCTCCACACCAGAAGCCCTGAACCAGGAACAACACCACCCGAAAGAAGTGCTCTCCATCTCAGGGTACCCTAGTGGACATGGAACTAACCAGGAGCAAACAGATCACTCCCCACCCCTCTAACCAGCGCATCCCTTATGTCCGAGGCACCACAGAGGCTCTCAGCCGCAAGAAAATGATCATTGTTTTATACGAGGACATGATAAAGCAGTTGAGTTGAGTTGACACAAGGTCACTGGGTTGGAAAATGCTGCCGCGCGCCTGGATGATAACGCTTTTCACGTCTTTTTCACGATGCGTACAGTTTTGGGTATCTGTTCACTGATAGACTCGGGGCCGAATGGTTAAATGATCCGAAGTAGTGGTGAATGAATAGTTAGCGTCTCTGTACACGTTCTTCTGATTCTCGTCTCCTTTCCCTCCATCATCTCTTCTCCTCTCCGGCACTCCAACTCCTCATTCAAAACCTCTCTTAAAACACATCTTTTTCCTGCTGCACCCTAAATATTTGATCAGTTGTCTATCGGTGTGTGCGGGTGAGAGAAGATTGAATAACAGGTTTATGCTGTGTTTTTGTGGTGGTGTGTGTGTGTGTGTGTGTGTGTGTGTGTGTGTGTGTCTGTGTGTGTGTGTGTTGTTCTTCAGTTTAACGTCCTTCCACTAAAAGTTATTCAGACAATGTGTGTGTGTGTGTGTGTGTGTGTGTGTGTGTGTGTGTATATGTGTGTATGTGTGTGTTGTGTGAGCACGTATGTGTATGTGTATGTCTGTAGGTATGAGTGTGTGTCTGTCTGCGTGCGTACGTTGTGTGTTAGTGCATTTGTATGCGTATTCTCTAACGTTTGTGTATGCGTGTTGGTGTATGTGGTCAGTCCGTCAAACACAGTTGCTATGGCTTACTGAATATATACTGTGCACAGTTTGTGTGTGAATGACTTTAATATATATATATATATATATATATATATATATATATATATATATAGAGAGAGAGAGAGAGAGAGAGAGAGAGAGAGAGAGAGAGAGAGAGATAACAGCCGCACAAGCCAAACTTCCCACTCCACACAACTCTGTAGGACTAAAAAGTTGTTGCATTTGAAATGCTGAATTGATTAAACTTGTCTGTATCTAATGTATGAATTTGTGAACTTCAGAAACAAGTTAACGTTGTGAAATATTCTGTTTAAAAAAACACCAAAAAACATTTTTAATAATATGTGCTGATTTACTTTTTCTCCCAATGGGGGAGGGACAGTGCCCTATGCAAAGACAGCTGTTTCGACCTAAGAGAAGGTCTCATCAGTTTGCATGATCGGCCTGCAATTTGACTGTCCAGTGGATGCCAACCTGAGCAAAAAAGACATTCTACAAGAGAATGGTGTCTTCCTTGCACCAAATCGAAAATCCACAATAAAAGTAAACCAGCACAAAGTTAAACCAGAAAAAGTAAAAATCTTATGTAAAATGAACAAAATAATAATGTTCTGAAATTTTAATTTAAAAAAACCTAATAGACCTGACTAAAGAGGGCAAACTACTGAGGTGATATCCAAATTAAGGATAAAAATAGTAGTATGCTATGGTGGAGGCAAAACGTTGGAAGCCACCCTAGGGATCTGCCAGTCAGGATGTCCTCTAAGAGGAAGAATATAGTTAAGAAATAAATCCTATAGACCAACGATCACCATCAGATGGTGAGCTGTGCAGGACAGATGAATCAAATAATACAGAAAAAGATAACAGCCGCACAAGCCAAATTTCCCACTCCACACAACTTTGTAGGACTAAAAAGTTGTTGCATTTGAAATGCTGAATTGATTAAACTTTTCTGTATATAATGTATGAATTTGTGAACTTCAGAAACAAGTTAACGTTATGAAATATTCTGTTTAAAAAAAAAAATATATATATATGTGAGTTGTATCAAACTTTCTTTTTATCCAAATGCCATGACTGTATTGAACATCTTTACCAAAACCAGTTACTGTGAACTTTGCATCTTGATTTGTGTAGTTATGAATGATAAATCTCAATCATTTGCTGGCACCGTTCCACTGGCCTTACGGATTTAAAAGTTAATGCACATCAAGATTCAAAGTTCACACTAAGAGTTCAATTCAAAGTTCAATTCAGATACCTTTGATCTACAGAGAAAAATAAGAACAGAAGTTTTCTCTAATCGCCTGGCTTCCTTTATTAACCTGGGCCTGTATTCACGTTGAGATAGCATGAGACTTAGCATCATGTTAACTTAGAAGCTCTTCCAAAAGTCCTATTAAATCCTATAGGACATTGTAAGAGCTTCTAAGTTAGCATCATGCTAAGTCTCATGCTATCTCAACGTGAATACAGGCCCTGGCCCATAGTTTAACCCCTAACACGGATATCTCCTTCAGAATACCGTATCACTACCACTAGTACACATGTATCGCCGATCATTACACTGGGTTATGGCCTCTCCTCAGAATCACGTTCATTCACGAACAACTTGGCGTTCGAAAGGTCTTGGAGGTCACGCATTAAAGCATTTAACGGATGAACTATTGACCCGATTTCAGGCCAAGGCTATTAATTGATTAATTAAAACCAAAAAAATATGTATACAATAAAAACTATTGCTAACCCAATCATGTAATGGTACTTTCTAGTAAGACTCGGAATGTCCTCTAAATTTCATGAGATCTCTGTGTGTGTGTGTGTGTGTGTGTGTGTGTGTGTGTGTGTGTGTGTGTGTGTGTGTTGTGTGTGTGCGTGTGTGTGTGTGTATCAAGTCAAGTCAAGTCAAGTCAAAATCATCTTTATTGAGGGTTAAAGAATAAGCTGACAAAGCTTTTTTTGTGTCCCTTGTGTGTGTGTGTGTGTGTGTGTGTGTGTGTGTGTGTGTGTGTGTGTGTGTGTGTGTGTGTGTGTGTGTGTGTGTGTGTGTGTGTGTGTGTGTGTGTGTGTGTGTGTGTGTGTGTGTGTGTGTTGAGTGTGTGTGTGTGTGTGTGTGTGCTGTGTTGTGGTGTGGTGTGTGTGTGGTATGGTGTGGTGTGTGTGTGTGTGTGTGTGTGTGTGTGGTGTGTGTGTGTGGTGTGTGTGCGTGTGTGTGCAGGTGTGTGCGTGTGTGCGCGTGTGCGCGCGCACAGAAAATTGAATGTCCCAAACTGTTAAGAAGCTTGCCCATTCTCACCTCTCCTCATCGTAACATGGCACTCTTCTTCTTCAGTAGCCGAAAATAACAAAGGGACAAGCTGCGATCTCAGGAGACGATAGCTGAGAGGCAGACATGGCACATAAAGATGTATAGTCCCCCATCCGATTCACTCCCCTCCCACTCTACCTCTCTCTCTCTCTCTCTCTCTATCTACCTCTCATCTCTCTACCCCTCTCTCTATCTCTCTCTCTCTCTCTCTCTTATGCATTTCATCCTTTCATCTGATCTAATCTGCTTTCACTGTTTCACGGCTTCTCAGCAGTTTCTCAGACGGTTGGTTGTTAGCTGGGGTAGACATCATGGCGACATCCGATCAATGTCTTTGTAGTGCGTTCCCCCATCTGCAATATGCTGTACAGAGACCAAGGGTCTTCCACATAGAACCTGTGTGTCTCTTTTTTATGCTGAGTACAAAAAAAGGTTTCCTTGTCAATATTTGTTGGAGACACATGCAATACATCCTCCTATGTCGTTACTCGGCTGGATAGGAGAAAGGTTTCCTTGCCAATATCTTTTTGGAGACAGTAAGGTGCGATGATGTATAACAATGAGACCAGTTGTCGTCGCTTCCACATGCAACGCATCTTCCTATGAAGGAATTTCAAACGCAAATCTGAATGAATATCAACAACTTAACTTAGTAGAAAGTGCTCTCCATTCTCACACTCAGTTTGACAAAAAGGGCACCGTTTTAACATATAATGTCACTCTATATCGGAACGCGTTATTATTTATTGGTAGCACACCAAACCTTATTTGAGACAGCGCCACCATAAATGAATAAATTTCAGCCTGGCATATATACATTTCCTTTTCAAACATTGCTTTAAATGATCTGTAGCACAAAAACATGGCCCTGTATCTTATACTACCTGACCATTATTGACTAAGCATATCTATCAACCTTTGTCTAAAGATGTACAGAAACCTTTTAACATTACCAACACCCTGTTGAAGCTGAACGAAGTTGAAGCCACTTTCACAAAGCATTTTTAGAGGCCCAGCATAACTTTCCATTTTTGTCTAAATCAAGAAGCATTTTGATATGTCCCAAAAAGGTAAACGGTGTTAATCTATTTGTAATAGTCGAAACCAATATATCACTGCTAGCGTGATATTTTTCGACATAAGAATTAATAAATAATGAAAATCTGCCCAAATATCCATACACCATCTTGTTACGAGTCTTAGTTGGTGCACCCAAAAATCTTTTACATGCAAGTAAATAAACCTTTTCAACCCCAAACTTCAGATGCATATAACAGGATTGGTTGGATTTTCACGTCAAACATTTGGGAGAAAAAACAGTTGCGTGTGACATTTCTCATTCAACTTTTGAAATGCCCAGATAAGACTCATTGCTGCTTTGTTGCCTTCCATTACGAAATGTGCAGTCCCTTTTTGTGGACTAATTTCAGATGTAAACGTGTACCCTAAATAGCAGAGCCATTCACTATGCAAACAGATCACTCCCCACCCCTCTAACCAGCGCCAGACCCCTCGCCGCGGGCATGTTGCCATCCCTTATGTCCGTGGCATCACAGAGACCCTCAGCCGCAAGATCAGAAAGACTGGGGTCGCAGTCCACAGCAAGCCCTGCAACTCCATCCGCAGCAAGCTTGTTGCCCCCAAAGACAAGACCGACAAGCTCGACCAGTCGGGAGTCGTCTACCGCATTGATTGCGGAGACTGTGACAAGGGGGTCTACATTGAGGAGACAGAAAGGAGCCTCAGGAAGAGAGTCACGGAGCACAGACGGGATTCGTTACCGGTTGCGTCCCACAACTACGGCCAACTACGACCACCAGTTCTCCCTCGACAACATCACTGTGCTGGACCGAGACAGCAGATGGTTCCAGAGAGGGGTGAAGGAGGATGAATAAAGATTTGTTTAAACCAAGGAGGCCATCTACATCGCGGCCGCCAAGCCCACACCGAACCGTGACCGTGGGAGACACACCTTGTCCGCGGCTTATTCTCCCCTTGTTCAATCATGCGCCGTGGGTGCAGCCTTGAGCTGTACTCACGATCGTATGCACTGAACCGCCAGTGGCCTCTCAGCAGACGACGCTGATGAAGGGAGCGCGACGCCCCCGGTGAGCCTATACTTTAGCTGAGTCAAACTGGTTTAAAATTCGTTCTATCACAAACTGATCATTAGCTAGACTTTCAACCATGGATACTCTCTCGCACTGAGAAGGAATCTCATGTTATGTTTATTTTATGTTACCTTGTTCATCGGTCTTAATTAAAACATGCAAACGCTCTCTCTCTCTCTCTCTCTCTCTCTCTCTCTCTCTCTCTCTCTCTCTCTCTCTCTCCTCTCTCTCTCTCTCTCTCTCTGTCTCTCTTCTCTCTCTCTCTCTCTCTCTCTCTCTCTCTCTCTCTCTCTCTCTCTCTCTCTCTCTCTCTCTCTCTCTCTCTCTCTCTCTCTCTCTCTCTCTCTCTCTCTCTCTCTCTCTCTCTCTCTCTCTCTCTCTCTCTCTCTCTCTCTCTCCTATAATTAACACTTCTTGTTAATTATATCCTGAATTTGAAACCTCAAGAAAAGACGACGTACCGTCTAAGAGTAGTTCAGTTTCGGAATGTATTTTTTTCAAAATGGTGAATGTTTTTCGTTGTTTTTCAATATGACCGCAATTATTGTAAACATCATTTTTGAGACATGCACAATTGCCTCATATTATTATCATCTTGTATTTTTAGAATGTCAACATGCACATAACTATGCACTGGCGCCAGTAACATTAGTGGTGTATGCACAAATAGCTGTCGATATTTGTTTTTCTTTTTATATGATGATTGGTTAGCCCTCGTTTCAAGTTTCACTTGAATTCAGAATGAAGAGAAATTATCGTGGAATCGTATTCCTGTTCGTTTGATGGAAAAAACATTGTCTGAGAGGTCTTCCCTTGAATGTAATTGAAGGCAGCAATCTATTAGTATGATGCTCTTCTACTTGAAGAAGCACGTGTTTTGTGTTCCCTGCTATTTTTCTTCGTCGATGTTTGTGTATGTATTTGTATGATAATGTATGTGTATGCAGGAGGCAGAGAGAGAGAGAGAGAGAGAGAGAGAGAGAGAGAGAGAGAGAGAGAGAGAGACGGAGAGAGAGAGAGAGAGGAGAGAGAGAGAGAGAGAGGGGAGAGAGAGAGAGAGAGGAAGATGAGAGGAGGGAGGGAGGGAGAGAGAGAGGGAGAGAGAATGTCCCCCAGAGAAGAGAGAGAGAGAGAGAGAGAGAGAGGAGGGGGAGAGAGAGAGGGAGAGAGAGGAGAGAGAGAGAGAGAGAGAGAGAGAGAGAGGAGAGAGGGAGGGAGAGATCTAGAGAGGGGGGGAGAGAGAGAGAGGAAGTGAGAGAGGGAGAGAGAGAGAGCGAGGAGAGAGAGAGAGAGAGAGACGGAGGGAGAGAGAGAGAGAGAGACAGGGAGAGAGAGAGGGAGGGAGAGAGAGGGAGCGGGAGAGAGAGAGAGAGAGAGAGAGAGAGAGAGAGAGACAGAGACAGACAGAGAGACAGAGCAATGAACAATGTCTGTGTTAATGTTATTAATTAATTATATTATTACCATTTGCCTTTCATCCCTTGACACAATGAAGGCATACTTTACTTATCACATACTGCTGGTCCCACACGCATTTGGTGCCATATTATATCAGTAGATCCGCATACCGCCTGGTCCCACAATTTTGGGAATAGCGTGTCACCCACATACCGCTATTCCCACAATTCTGATTTTTAAAAAAATATGAATAAAAAAAAAGCCATAGACTACAATGTCATACAATTGGTATTTATCACATACCTTTGTTCCCACGTACCTTCTACTGCGTTATTTGTTGTGGCAGAAGTTGTGTGCGGGGCTAGTTGTGTGTGGGAGTATGTGGGAACAAAAGTATGTAAGAATATCGACGTGCCAGGCTAGGTTTTCAGTCATTGTTCCCGCATACCGCTATTGTCCCGCACGCAGGTGGTGCCACACTTCATTGGGTTCGCATACCGATGGATGGTCCCACAATTGTGGGAATATCGATGTGTGGGACTAGTGGCACAACCTGTCCCACATACCGCTATTCCCACAATTCTTATATACATTTGAATGGACAAATGCAATAACTACCTTTGGCACTACATACCGTTGTTCCTACATACCTTTCGTCCAACATTTTGAGGTACTAGCGGCATGTGGGTCTAGCGGTATGTAGTACGACCACTACTGTGTGGGAACATTGCTATGTGGTAACAAAAAACTATGCTTCCGACATAATCTAGCCTACTCGGGCCCTGTGCTCATGAGTACGAATGAGACAGTCAACACGGGGAATAGTATGTACATTAGACTAAACTCCCAAAAAACCGATTGGCTGTTTTAGTAGTTTAGCCTAATTGACATACTAATCCCCGTTTTGAACGACTAATACGCGCTCGTGACTATAGGCCCTGCATCTATTATACATCGAGCTCTTAGCCTTTACCTTACAAGATAATCGTGGTTTTTCTGTTCGTCTATTTTCCACCTCCTTTTCCGAATCCCAAATAATCTTTTTTCGGTGGGTTTTTTTTTCTTCTCACGGCTTCTTCCAAGCCTCCTTCATAGTTTGCTGGTGAGACACAATGGTGACGTAGTATCGATTTTGCTTTCTTTCATAAACGGGCCGAACCCACACGTCCTTCCGCAGTCGAACGACCATCCGACTGTAACGAGACGTCTTCTTCTTCTTCTTCTCCTTCTCCAACTTCATCACGCTGAAGATTCTGCTGAGGCATGATTCTCACGACATTACTATTAGCTCCTTCTTCGTCAGGACTGCCACGGAGTGGAACCAACTGAGTGAGGCTACTGTCACCGCAGGCTCCGTCAGCGCATTTACATCAGTGCTGACCAGATCACCATCTGAGCCTGCGGTCCACTGACCACTAGATCATTAGGGTTGTTGTTTTTTGGTGGGGGGTTGCTTGCTTCTGGAAATGGGGCCTGGGCCCTTCCGGCTGAACTGGGGTGGGGTGGGTGGGTGGGTTAATGGTCTTAACCCAGGGTACGCAGTAGGTCTTTCTCCTTTCTATCTTTTTTCCCTGTTAATTCTAATAAGGAATGCGCCCTCCTAGTTCCGTCGCGTCTATCGTCAGAAGTGGCGTCTGCGACGTATGCCTTCAGATCCAGATCCAGACTATCAACTAAATGAATCTGACGAAATCCTACTCGTTTCCGTCAGTACGTTTTTGCTTTCGTACGACCGACTATCCAACCGCGACATTTGTGAGGCATGAATATGATGAAATCCTACTCGTTTCTTTCAGTACGTTTGTGTGTTTGTACGACCGACTATCCAACCGCGACATTTGTGAGGCATGCTTCTGATGAAATAGTACCGACTACAGGAATCTGATGGAATCCTACTCGTTTCCGTCAGTACGTGTGTGTTTGTACGATCGACTATGCAACTGCGACATTTGTGAGGCATGATTCTGATTAAATATAACCGACTACATGAATCTGATGAAACCCTACTTGTTTCCCTCACCATGGTTAAGCTTTGTAGCTCCACACGGACACGACTCTGATGGAATATCTGTAGTCCCTATAGCATGATAAACATTACTATTATGTCATCGATGGCTTGGAGTCAACACGGACTATCTTTACATAGTCCATTGACGTATTATCGAACTTATTACGAAAACTAATAACTCGTGTATAAAAAAAAAAAGACTGCTGAAATATTAAAAGCAAAAAACATTTTTTTTATATTTCTGCAGTTATTGTTTGATACAAGTTATTAGTTTTTGTAATAAATCCAGTAATACGGCAATGGACTATCTATTAAAGATAGTCCGTTTTGACTCCAAGTCATCGTGACGTCAGATTATTGCACTGGGTCTGCGCGAATATTTGTGAACGAAAGTGGTAAGATTTCATTATACTAATTTTTGTCAGTAGTGTTTCATCAGAATAATGAATGAATGCAAATCTGTTTATCGTCCTCCGGTCTGAAACAGACACATATGGGACATTAGTAGATATAAAGATGGTGGGAACGATCCTGGAGAAGCAATGCCCGGAGGCAGTTCAACTCCAGGAAAGTCCCCTATTTTTAACGATACAGATATATATATATATATATATATAACGTGAGTTATATGTGTCTTTTAAGTATAAGTATAACAAGAATGCCAACAGCACCTGGTGTTCCCAGGTCATCAGGATGATGTCTCTCACAATCACGGATGTTGTGTCCAGTTTGGGTAGTCGTACAACCGCAGTTGAACGTGTGGGTTTTTATACCCAATTTAGCGCATCGTGGTGTCTGTGGTAAGGAGACACGAGGTTCGGATGTGTCTCGTGGTCTTTTAGCAGACTGGGGCCTACTACCCTCTCAGACAACTGTCGTGAAAAGGCTTCCCCTTTTATTTTATCAATGCATTGGAAAGAACGGCGTCTTTTTGTGTGTGTGTGTGTGAGTGTGTGGAGAGAGAGAGAGAGAGGAGAGAGAGAGAGAGAGAGAGAGAGAGAGAGAGAGAGAGAGAGAGAGAGAGAGAGAGAGAGAGAGAGAGAGAGAGAGAGAGAGAGAGAGAGAGAGAGAGAGAGAGAGAGAGAGAGAGAGAGAGACTTGACACTTTGATGGTTTATTTATTATTTTTAAAATAAAAAAATATATTTAAAAAAAAAAAGAGAGAGAGAGAGAGAGAGAGAGAGAGAGAGAGAGAGAGAGAGAGAGAGAGAGAGAGAGATTATAATATAACTCGTATATCCGGACGCACGTGCATTGAATATTTTCTCTAGAGCAGCTGGGACTCATCTCCCCCCCCCCCCCTCCCTATCTCTCTCCTCTCTCTCTCTCTCTCTCTCTCTCTCTCTCTCTCT
>CM065698.1:21961327-21986327 GCA_017654935.2 Phymorhynchus buccinoides
CATGTGCCGGTTCTGAGACCACGATCTAATAAAATTTAAAAAATCAATGGCTTGGAGTCAAAACGGACTATCTGAAAACGGACTATCTTTAGATAGTCCATTCACGCATTATTGGATTTATTACAAAAACTGATAAATTGTATCAAACAATGACTGCAGAAATATAAAAAGGGGGTTTCGCTTTTTATATTTCAGCAGACATTTTTTTGGGATACAATTTATTAGTGTTCGTAATAAGTTCAATGATATATTAATGAACTATCTAAAGATAGTCCGTTTTGACTCCAAGCCATCGCTATGTTATGCCTTTGCGTGAGTCTGTCGTTCTTTGTCCCAATTCTTATATCACCGTATCTCAATAGTGACCAGGGTCATGGTTCTCTCTATCCATCTATATAAGACAGTGTGTCTGTGCCACTGACCACAGTGAATAAGGGAAAAGGTTTTCAAGTAACAGTAGCGGAGCAGTACGATTTGCCGCCAAGGATTCTACAACATGGTCACTGGAACGTATTTTCTCGCATTGCTGGTCGTCCTCAGCTGTGTGTCTGGTGAGTACGGTGCAATGTGGTAGGGCTTTGAATAGGTTGTCTTAAGTGTGCGATGCATGTTACGGTTGGATACTACGTGAAGCTTTCCATAACTGGTCTAATTGGCAATATCATGTTACTCTTGGCTACGGTGTGGGATGTATCTTCTTCTTGTTCTTCTTCTTGTTCTTCTTCTTGTTCTTCTTTTTCTTCTTCTTCTTCTTCTTCTTCTTCTTCTTCTTCTTCTTCTTCTGCGTTCCCAGGCCATATGGCCATAATGGGTAAGGTACGTATGTGTCCGGTTTTCTGTTTTCACTGGTCTCCCCGCTGCGCACAGTCGACACATTCCGGTTTTGGAGGAGCTCAAAGATCGGAAGATGCTTTGGGGAGAAAAACAAAAGGCAGGAGAATGGGCCAATAAGTCAGAAAGATAGCAGATGATAGAAAGCAAAGGGAAAAGGCAGAGTCAAAGAGAGCGAAAGACAAGAGGAAGTTACAAGCACAGAACTTCCAGAAGGTGGGGGAACTGTTTTTTTTACGAAGGAGCCCCCGGTACACCCACGGGGAGAGAGGGACTTATCTAATTTTTGTAGTCTAATGTGTGTTACTGTTGACTGCGGTGTTTGACTTTGAACAAGTTGTCTAATTAGTAATTATTATGTTACTGTTGGCTACGATGTGGGACGTATTTAATGTGTAGTCTAATGTATGTTACTGTTGGTTACGATGTGGGACTTATTTAAAGTGTAGCCTAATATATGTTACTGTTGGTTACGATGTGGGACTTATTTAAAGTGTAGCCTAATATATGTTACTGTTGGTTGCGATGTGGGACTTATCTAAAGTGTAGCCTAATATATGTTACTGTTGGTTACGATGTGGGACTTATCTAAAGTGTAGCCTAATATATGTTACTGTTGGTTACGATGTGGGACTTATCTAAAGTGTAGCCTAATATATGTTACTGTTGGTTACGATGTGGGACTTATCTAAAGTGTAGCCTAATATATGTTACTGTTGGCTACGATGTGGGACTTATTTAAAGTGTAGCCTAATATATGTTACTGTTGGCTACGATGTGGGACTTATCTAAAGTGTAGCCTAATATATGTTACTGTTGGTTGCGATGTGGGACTTATCTAAAGTGTAGCCTAATATATGTTACTGTTGGTTACGATGTGGGACTTATCTAAAGTGTAGCCTAATATATGTTACTGTTGGTTACGATGTGGGACTTATCTAAAGTGTAGCCTAATATATGTTACTGTTGGCTACGATGTGGGACTTATTTAAAGTGTAGTCTAATGTATGTTACTGTTGGTTACGATGTGGGACTTATCTAAAGTGTAGCCTAATATATGTTACTGTTGGTTACGATGTGGGACTTATTTAAAGTGTAGCCTAATATATGTTACTGTTGGTTACGATGTGGGACTTATCTAAAGTGTAGCCTAATATATGTTACTGTTGGTTACGATGTGGGACTTATCTAAAGTGTAGCCTAATATATGTTACTGTTGGCTACGATGTGGGACTTATCTAAAGTGTAGCCTAATATATGTTACTGTTGGTTACGATGTGGGACTTATTTAAAGTGTAGCCTAATATATGTTACTGTTGGTTACGATGTGGGACTTATCTAAAGTGTAGCCTAATATATGTTACTGTTGGTTACGATGTGGGACTTATCTAAAGTGTAGCCTAATATATGTTACTGTTGGTTACGATGTGGGACTTATCTAAAGTGTAGCCTAATATATGTTACTGTTGGTTACGATGTGGGACTTATCTAAAGTGTAGCCTAATATATGTTACTGTTGGTTACGATGTGGGACTTATCTAAAGTGTAGCCTAATATATGTTACTGTTGGCTACGATGTGGGACTTATTTAAAGTGTAGTCTAATATATGTTACTGTTGGTTACGATGTGGGACTTATTTAAAGTGTAGCCTAATATATGTTACTGTTGGTTACGATGTGGGACTTATTTAAAGTGTAGCCTAATATATGTTACTGTTGGTTACGATGTGGGACTTATTTAAAGTGTAGCCTAATATATGTTACTGTTGGTTACGATGTGGGACTTATTTAAAGTGTAGCCTAATATATGTTACTGTTGGTTACGATGTGGGACTTATCTAAAGTGTAGCCTAATATATGTTACTGTTGGTTACGATGTGGGACTTATTTAAAGTGTAGCCTAATATATGTTACTGTTGGTTGCGATGTGGGACTTATTTAAAGTGTAGCCTAATATATGTTACTGTTGGCTACGATGTGGGACATTTGAATAAGTTGTCTAATTAGTAATATATTTTGTTCGTTACGATGTAGGGCTTATCTAATTTGTAGCCTAATATATGTTACTGTTGGCTATGATGTGGGACTTTGAATAAGCTGTCTAATTAGTAAGATATTTTGTTCGTTACGATGTGGGACATATCTAATTTGTAGCCTAATATGCGTTACTGTTGGCTACGATGTTCCCATTTGAATAAGTTGTCTAATTTGTCAAATATCTTATTGTTTTATTAATTATTATCTCATTCTGCATTCGAAAATTGCCTTGCTGTTTGCTACATACATTGGAATTAATCTCGCGTGAAAGTGTTTCTTTATAGCTCAACCTATGTCATTTTTACGAACATTTTTTTCTCCTCAGAATTCGACGCTTAAACAAAACAAAATATTCACCTTTCGACATTAACAAATACAAATTAATAACAATGAAGACATGCCACAGTAACTATCATTCTCATTTAGGTTAGGGTTTGTCTCTCAGTTCTGGTATTTGTCTGTTTCTGTTCTCACCTCACGCATCCTAAGGAAAGAGATGGGATGAATGAATACAGGGGATTGGGGGAGAGGGGTGGTTGGGGGTGGAAGGATAGGGCAGGGAGGGGTTAATGGACGGATGGATGTTACAGAGAAAGACAAAGAAGAACTTGTACCCGACAGACGAACTGACAGAAAAGCTATGGGGGTGACGACGACAATTTTAAGAACAACGACGACCACGACGACGATGATAATGATGTTGTTGTTGTTGTTGTTGTCGACGATGATGATGATGATGATGATGACGATGACGATGATGTTGTTGTTGTTGATGATAATGAATGTGATGATGATGATGATAATGCTGTTGCTGTTGATGAAGATGATGATGATGGGTGTTCCAGAGTCGTGGCAGAGGTGTTTCAGTTACCACTGTCCGCACCATTCTCCGCTGACCAGCTGCATCTCGGGCTCGTGGCTGTGCCAGTCTAATGAGGTGACGTATAATGCGAAATGAAACAATGTTCTTTAGTTTTGGAAACTCGTGGTATTGGTCTTTCGTGGGAGACTACGACTCTCAAACTAGGGGGGCATTTTGCACCGTCTCCAGTCCTGCAACCAAAGGAATTGCTGGCCTTTTTTTCTTCTTTTTTTTTTTTTTTTTTTTGGGGGACCTCTCCCAACGCCCTCTTAAGTCCCTTTTTGCCAAGAGAGTGGGCATTCATCCTTGGCAAGGCAGGCATATCCACTATGGACACATTGTAGCCCAGCCTACCGGACTAGTAGCTACCACCACCCTCTGCTATATGACAGTCATGGTCGGAAACGACAGACAGATATACATGCATGCATATACAGTGCAACCGTTATGTGAAGATGCGCATGATCTCTGTCGCACCTGTGATGGCATTATGTTAATAGGCCTAATACATTATTTATAGGCCTACGGACTGTAGCATTTCTACGAGGTGTATGATCCGTGACAGCTAAGCAGCTGTTAAACAGTTATGCAATTATGATTATTATAAACTGTGGCATTTTTGTGTACGTTTGCGTGATCCGTGACAGGGTTTAGTGATGTTTTATTTTAATATGTCGCAGTTCAGTGGTGGGTTGTGTGGTACATAGCAGTGCATTGGTGTGCTATATGATCTGCGAAGTGTTGCACACTGTCTTATTTACGTTCTGTGGTGTTTTAATACCTGGTGCAAGTCCATGAACTGGTGAACCCTTTTTCACCGCCAATGTTGCATTTATGCACCACAATGGTTTAATACCCATGTCACTAAAAGGCATCACATCTGGTCCTGTTATCTGAAGACCCTATCTTCTTAATTTTAGCAGGTAAAGATAGGCCTAATGCTATGCGTATCACATAGGAATTAATAATATTGCAGACATTTTTTTTCTCTCTACCCAATTCAGTTTAATGGTATTTTGTGGCTGAAAGTGGTTGGCTGCGAAAGGATTAACGGGCTTTGACTGTTTTTTGACATTATAAAGATGGCTTGGAGTCAAAACGGACTATCTTTAGACAGTCCATTGACGTATTATTGGACTTATTACAAGAACTAATAACTTGTATCAAACAATGACTGCAGAAATATAAAAAAGGGGGTTATGCTTTTCATAGTTCTGCAGTCTTTTTTGTTGTAATATATTCAATAATACGTCTATGGACTATCTAAAGATAGTCCATTTAGACTCCAAGCCATCGAATTATTATTTTTAAAGGCTTCGAAATGGTCTATGAGAGATGGTATATCTAGCCCAGAGAGACTGTAACATCTGTGACGATGGTGTGAATGTCTGTGTGTTAGGATTATGGGAGTTCTGTGATGCCTTTTCTATATCATGACCTGTGACAGTTTTTAAATGTGCTGTATAATCTGTCAGCTTAGAGATGCGGTGTGTGTGGATTTGTGCATGTATACATGAATGTGTGTCTGTGTGCATTTGCGTGTACGTGTGTACGTGTATGCATACGCGCGTACGTGTGTTCGTGCCTATGACTGTGCCTGTGTGTGTGTCTCTCTCTGTATGTGCTATGACAGTTGCAGTGCCTCCATGTCGTTAGGACCTGTTTTGGGTTGATTACATTAATCTTGTCCAGTGTCCAGTGTTATGATGACAGTTCTGAGATATTCTATCTATGGCAACAGTTTGATATTTGCTCTCTGAGGCTTCTCATAATTCTCGTTTACTATGATCTCTCACAGTTCTGTGAAGTGGAGACGCACCTCAACCATGGTAACGCCCCCTGGGTGGTGATGAACTGCAGGCCTGATCGCGTGAGTAAAGTAGAAGAGAAATGAGACACGCTTAATTTTGAGACGATCAAAACTTGGCAGAACACTTTTAAGCAATACGACGCAGACAAAAGAAACTACACACGTGCGTTCTTGTATGCCCACAACAAGAACGGCTCGTTCAAATCAGTCCAAATGTTGCTGGTGTCTAATTCAATTATTCGTGTTCTCCAACTCGCAAGGTTGTTTTTGGTTGGGGGGTTTTCTGTCCCATCTTCTTGTCCATACAGTGGCGTTGCTCCCACGCCGCTCATTCCGAATCCCAATTCGCAGCCACACCCCGGCCCGTTCAAGTCGCAGAATCCGAGACCAGCAGTCCAAGGGGAGTGAATTTATGTTAGGCTGTCAGGAGGCAACCAACCGAGGAGACACTGCTCTGCTGCTGAGTCACTTCGGTGGAGTTCGGTGCAGCCTGTCCAGGACACCACCTACTAAGCCCCCTACTGACGACACTATTCTTTTAGTCGCGCAGCCAGCGTGAGTGAGGTCCTCCTCCGAGGGCGCCACCACGACATTATGGCCTTTTGGCCTGTGAACGCAGAAGAAGAAGACGTACCATAGTGTTCAAGTGCTTCCGCTGTTCGGATGGTCCTTGGAACCTTTTAGCCAGGGTACGACGACGACGACAACAACAACAACAACAACAACAACAAAACCAACAAAACCCTCAGTATTAATCCTCTTGAACAGGATAATTATCCAGAACTGCTGGGATTTGCAGGCTCACAGTGACCCTGCCTGTGACACCAACAAACACGACCAAAAACCAAACCTCAGTATTAACCCTCTTTAACCCTTTAACCATCTTGAACAGGATATCCAAAACTGCTGGGACTCGCAGGGTCACAATGACCCTGCCTGTGACCCCAACAAACACGACCCCCCCCCCCCCCCCAAACAAACAAACAAAACACACCTCAGTATTAACTCTCTTTAACCCTTTAACCCTCTTGAACAGGATGTCCAGAACTGCAGGGATTCGCAGACTCACAATGACCCTGCCTGTGACTCAACAAACACGACCCCCCAAAAAAACACCCAAAACCCTCTTGAACAGGATGTCCAGAACTGCAGAGATTCGCAGACTCACAATGACCCTGCCTGCGACCCCCCCAAAAAAACACCCCAAAACACAACAACAACCAACAACTCAGTATTAACCTTCTTTAACCCTCTTGAACAGGATATCCAGAACTGCTGGGATTCACAGGCTCACAACGACCCTGCCTGTGACCCCAACAAACACGACAGGATGTGCCACTGGTGCTGCCAGGATGAGCAGTGCGTCAGGAACTTGGCGCAAGGCGTGTTCCCCACGGCCACTGCTGCCCCTGTGACCACTACTACTACCACTGTCCAAATGACCACCGGGGACTCTACGGTCACTGCTACTACTACTGCTGCTGTTGGCACTGCATCTACAACATCTGCAGGGTCTATGGGTACCGCGGACACTTCTGCTGCTACTACTACAAAGCGTAAGTGTTTATTTGCCTTGCTTTGACATTTAAAGATGCAATGTTGTGTTTACCACTGTATATTATTTGTTTGTTTGTTTGTTTGTTGTTGTTGGGTTTCTGTTTTTCTTTTACATCACTATCATTATTATTGAATGCTTCAGTCAACCCCGTAAAAACACATCACACACTGTAAGTTAAAAAAAAACCTGTCATTATTATTCAATAATTCACTGTAGAAATAATTTTCAATAATACCCTGTAGAAATAATATTCAATAATACACTGTAAAACACTGTAGTTGACCACACTATCATTTATCGTTATCATTCAATATTTCAGTGAACCCAAAACACATCACACACTGTAGTTAAACAACACACACTGTAGTTAAACATCACACACTGTAGTTAAACAACACACACTGTAGTTAAACATCACACACTGTAGTTAAACAACACACACTGTAGTTAAACAACACACACTGTAGTTAAACATCACACACTGTAGTTAAACATCACACACTGTAGTTAAACATCACACACTGTAGTTAAACATCACACACTGTAGTTAAACATCACACACTGTAGTTAAACATCACACACTGTAGTTAAACATCACACACTGTAGTTAAACAACACACACTGTAGTTAAACAACACACACTGTAGTTAAACAACACACACTGTAGTTAAACAACACACACTGTAGTTAAACATCACACACTGTAGTTAAACATCACACACTGTAGTTAAACAACACACACTGTAGTTAAACAACACACACTGTAGTTAAACATCACACACTGTAGTTAAACATCACACACTGTAGTTAAACAACACACACTGTAGTTAAACAACACACACTGTAGTTAAAAAAAAACCACTATCATTATTATTCAATGTTTCAGTCAACCCAAACCACCTCACACACTGTAGTTGGCCACACTATCATTATTATTATTCAATATTTCAGTCAGCCGCTTACCCACTGTAGTTGGTGTCGGTGTTGGTGTGGTGGTACATTGGTAATGGCGTTGTTTTGTTGTTGTGTTGTTTGTTGGTTTCTTATCAGCGTTCAACTTGCCAACATAACTGAACGTTGCTTCGGCGTTTTTTTGCGTGCTCCTATATTTGTTTCTTAGCACATTGGACAATTATATTTTATCTGGTCTGGATGACATTACTTTGATTTGGAAGAGTTCTACTTTATCACTTACGCCACGTAATTACAAATACACACACACACAAAATGATTTGGATGGAATTTGGTTGAGGGTTATGAATGAGTTCTACAAATAGTCCATTAGAATATGGAGTGATTGTATACTGCTACATTGTTTCTTAAAAATAACTAGAGTACCAACAGGTCTGC
This sequence comes from Phymorhynchus buccinoides, assembly GCA_017654935.2. Taxonomy (NCBI): domain Eukaryota; kingdom Metazoa; phylum Mollusca; class Gastropoda; order Neogastropoda; family Raphitomidae; genus Phymorhynchus; species Phymorhynchus buccinoides. Next base: position 21,969,776 of record CM065698.1, read on the forward strand.
GCGTTGGTGGGGTACGCGCGTACCCCCCACCCCCACACCCACCCACCCCCCCCACACACCCACACACCCGCACACACACCCCCTTGAAATAGTAGACATTGTAGAGAAACACGTCATGCTTGCGTCACTGTTTGCGTCACTTTGAGGGGTACGCACGCCACCCTTTCTACTCTAATTACTATTTTTTGCTGATCATCAGTGAACTTGTAATATATAACGCGAATGGCATTTTGAAGCCTTATGATAATGTTTTGCTTTGTCAAATGAGTTATTCGTGACAATTTGCATTGAAATAGTTCATAAATATACATTAATTCGATTTGTTTTCTTGCCGTTTCAATATACTGACATAAACCTGTTTGGGGGGTAAAGATGTGCCCCCCCCCCCCCCCCCCCCCCCCCCCCCCCCCCCCCCCCCCCCCCCCCCCCCCCCCTGCATTTCTCGGTTAATTGTATTTTTTCCGTTTTTGCCTTTCTTACCATACATAAACCTGTATTTTAGGAACATTTTCAGCTAATTCTCTTTTTGGAATACTAACCCTAACCCTAACCCTAGCGCTAAGCCTAACCCTACCCCCCACTATGTACTGCAGTACACCGCGATTTGTTACAGTTGTGGTTCGGATGGAAGTTCAGTTTAACGTCGCGTATCGGCTTTCGCCGTGTGGTTCGTTGCGTTTTTCCGTCTTATAGGGTTAGGGCTAGGGTTAGGATAGGGTTAGTATTCCAAAAGGGTTATGAGCTAAAAAGGTTCATAAAATAGAGCTTTATGTATGGTAAGAAAGGCAAAAACGGACAAATACAATTAACCGAGAAATGTAGGGGGGGGGGGGCACATCTTGACCTTTACCTGTGTTTTTATTAGACTTTTAACTACAGTGCAATTCTTGTTGAATAATATGCGTGTTTGTGCAGCCTGTGAGGACTTGTACCTCGGGGACTGTTTGAAGGACTATGCGGGTCGCTGCGGAGAACCTCTGATAGCTCAACTCTGTCCGAAATCCTGTAACTTATGTGTGTAGCATGGGTCGTGTAATCTACGTTTGCGTAGGTGATGATTCTATGACCTTGCATGGATGAGAGAGTAATATACGTGGGTGATATATTGTAATAAAGTTATGAAGAAAAACAACGACAATAAAGTGATCCTGTGGAAAAGGTCAGTGCCTGCTTGTAAGCGTGTGTCTAATCTAAAAACATTTTCGATGGCTTAGAGTCTAAACGAACTATCTTCAGATGGCTCATTGGCTTATTATGGAACTTATCACGATAAATAATAACTTGTGTTAAGTAAGACTGAAAAAAGGGTAAAATGGGGATTTTGCTATCTAGTCTCTCTCTATGTTTAAGGAAAAACAAATATATATGTTATTATTTTTCGCACTACGTTCGATCCATAATAAGTTAGTGGACCATCTTAAGACAGTCCGTTTTGACTCTCTAAGGCATCGCTTGCTAAGCCACTGCATGAATGGTAGAACGTTTTGTTTCTTTCAAATTTCATCAAATGAATACTAACGCATTGCTCAAACTAGACTGAACATGTTGTAAGCAACAAATATCATATCGTTTGCCAATAAACAATTCAGTCAATTTTCACACTGATATTAAATAATATTTTGATTCTGAAATCGAGTTAATTAATATTTCGATTCTGACACCAAACTTTTACCGTTAGGGGAAAGAACCCCCCACTCAGGCCATAAACTCTATAAACGGGTGCAACATCGAAACTGGTGTCAACACAAGCGCGAAATCGCAATAGTTTGTGGCACGCGGTCTATTTTTACCACTCCAATCATGAGTCACCTCCCCTGGCTTTTCAATAATTTTAATCTGTAAACCAGAATGTTATCTCTGCACCATTTCGTAACTTTTTATATCTTTTTGGAAAACATTTAAAACTATGTATCCTACTTATACTCATCGAAAGAAGCACCGCATACTCGTCGTGTCTGTTGTAGTGTCTGTATTACGTATGTTTATTATTTTGTACGCTTTTAAAATACATCATTTTAAAGAGTGGCCTCAATTTGAAGTGTAGCCTCGATTTGAAGTGCGACAATTTTGTCAAAATGTGCGACAATTTTGGACCGACCGACAGACAGACAGACAGACTGACCGACCGACCGACAAAGTGAGTTATAGGTTTGTGGCTTGAGCCACAAACAATAAAGACAAATCCACTGACTATCACTGAAAGTGCAACAAGCAAACCAAATCCTATACTTGTTTTCGGGGAACTTGTATCCACAGTGCCCAGGTTCAGCTCCTTTCAGTTCATGCCTTTTGTTAACACTCATCACCAGCATAAACCAATTTAAAGTGTTTTATCCATCAGGCTTACATCGTTTCATACCACTTGTAAGGTCTTGCTCTATCCATAACCACAATCGATGAAAAGAATATTTGCCTCTGTTAACCCTTTCGCCGCCAGCCAATATTCAGCAACATTTTTTTCTATTAATCTTACCTGGGTAGAGGAAAGAACCCATCTGCAATAGTGGGGATTCCTCTATGGCATATTTAAAGTAAGGCCTATCCTTACCTCCCAAAATAAAGAAAATAGGGTCTTTGGATAACAGATCCTGGTTTGATGCCTTTTAGTGACATGGGTGTTGAATTATTGTGGTGCTAAAATGCGACGTTGGCGATGAAATGGTTAAAAGGAAATAACTTGAAACAAATTGCTCTCTGTGGAAAACTAAGAAGAACCAGAATGAGGGGAATTCCTGTGCTGTGTATCATCAATAGCATGTACGCTCGCTCAAAGCGTGCGTGGTAGCGAACGGGTTCACTGGTTGATTCATTCACACAAAGACTCATTAACCCCCTTGGCGCATTGATTGATAATTAATCACGGGATGACACGGTCCTTTGCTGGACACGAAACCGACTTGGAAATTATACACCTAGCTACCCTTCCAGTTGATCACGTGACTGCACTCGTCCCCCAAGAATCGCCTTGTTGAATATTCATGAACAAAGAGTAGCGGTCTGTTAGCTTTTAGCACGTCAGTAACGCCTTCTTACTCCAAAAGTGCAGCTCGTAGCAGAATACTTGCCAAAAAAAGCTTTTGTAAAAAAACAAGCGCGAAATCGCAATAGTTTGTGGCACGCGGTCTATTTTTACCACTCCAATCATGAGTCACCTCCCCTGGCTTTTCAATAATTTTAATCTGTAAACCAGAATGTTATCTCCGCACCATTTCGTAACTTTTTATATCTTTTGGAAAACATTTAAAACTATGTATCCTACTTATACTCATCAAAAGAAGCACCGCATACTCGTCGTGTCTGTTGTAGTGTCTGTATTACGTATGTTTATTATTTTGTACGCTTTTAAAATACATCATTTTAAAGAGCGGCCTCAATTTGAAGTGTAGCCTCGATTTGAAGTGCGACAATTTTGGACCGACCGACCGACAGACAGACAGACAGACAGACCGACCGACCGACCGACCGACAAAGTGAGTTATAGGTTTGTGGCTTGAGCCACAAACAAAAAAGTTGGTCGTCTTGCCTTTCCATTATCTCCCTCCCCTCTCCCCACCTCTCCTTAACGTACATACACGGATCGCGCACGCCCACATGCTAACGTAATATGCGATTTTGTTTTTGCGCGGAACATTTCTTTGAACCCGACCGAGTACGTGCCAATAATGAGCAACTTAGGACGATGATTTGACCGCCAGGGGGGGGGGCAATCAAACCAGTAGGGGCTTAGCGCGTGATATTCTTAGTGTTGGGCGTAGTGAGAGAGAGAGAGAGAGAGAGAGAGAGAGAGAGAGAGAGAGAGAGAGAGAGAGAGAGAGAGAGAGAGGGGGGAGAGAGAGAGGGAGAGAGAGAGAGAGAGAGAGAGAGAGAGAGAGAGAGAGAGAGAGGGAGAGAGAGGGGGGGGGGACTCATCTCCCTATCATCGTTCAAAGTTGACCATTGCCAGTTACGGCAGGTGAACACTATTGGAAGAAGAAGAAGAAGAAAAAGATGTGTAAGAGCCCACAAAAATACACTTTATATGCGTACGAAAGTGCACGCGCGCACTCACATAAATAACCCCACATCAATAGCAGATTACTATGACACGTAAAATAACATATACAAATTGCACAAGTATTGGTGGAAATGTTGATTTTGTTATGATTTGTTTGTAAACACTAATTTGCAGATCGTATGCCTCTCGGTATATTAGCCCCAAATACCTGTCTCTTGAGTAATCTAGATTGGCTATGCTAATTATGCGTCCACATCTTTCAGTCTACCCATTTAAATAGTATGTTAAATTTTGTGAATTTAAGCTCACCACATTATAAGTTATTGGGATTTGGGCATGGTACATGACTTTTGTGATGTCAAGACCTTGTTCTTTAGCATACGAGAGCTTCAGCTCGAGTATGCTAAAGAACAAGTGTCCAGACATCACAAAAGTCATGTACCATGCCCAAATCCCAATAACGTATATATACCGATCTCACCATTTATATAAAAACAGCAGAAAATCACAATGCATTGAAGAGGCGAGATGCGCCTCCATGTAGATCTGAATCATAGCAACCGCTGCACCAACATAGCAAAATCCATTAATCCACAAAGAATATAGTCTGCAGTTTACAAGGTTGAGAGCTATTTTAATGCAAATTGAACAAATCTTCGCAATAGCAATTGTCATGTCCCGAATGATATTTAGTGTTTAAAACTCTTATTGCACAAATTAAGACCATATGAACCGGATCAGTTTCGGGGTGGAAAATAAAGTAAACTTACTGCATTGAAAATAGGGGAGAACGGAGCTGGTCCGCCTACTTTTTTAGCTTTTCTCGCCATAAAAGGTAAGCCAACCGAAGTAGAAGCTCATTTTTAGACCACTTGTTGAGTAAATGTATGGACATGTCGACAACATACGTTTATAGAAAATTCAGTTGATTGAGATTCATTCGTTACAAATAATAGCAAAAATTAGACTTTTTTGCTCTCAACTTTTCTCAAATTAATGGACACTTTCCAATCTTACACAGGACAGCACGGCAGGTTGACAGCACGAGGCTTTCACAAGATCGAAATAATTCTACAGCAAAACACTTAGCAATAAAAATAAAATGAGGAACCTGTCGCGGGGTCGGACAATCCCTGATATCCCCTACTTTTGTTGCCCAGAAAATTGTCATCACCCAATGACGCATTTGTTGTTTGATGACGTAAAAGTGGTGCTGACGTGTGAGTAAGCAAGACAAGATCTTTTGGCTTTCTTCATAACAAAAGCGCCACGAACGGTGCGGTGGAAATCTAGTCGACTTTTGTACATCAAAACTTCAGAAGCTAATGATTACCAACAAAAATAGATAACAGCTGTAAATATCGTGTTGGTGTTGACAAACGGTAAATACATTCTAATGATATTAATTATGCTTGAATGCACGGACCTAATGATATTCATTATGTATTCTTGCACAAAAACTCACGCGCATTTTACACTGAGTTAAACGCATTAATGAAATGTAAATGATAATAATGAGATCCAAAAACAAGGAGTTAATGCGATAATTAGATGTTACAATAAGTGTTTTGGTGGCACTCGGCTGGGCCTTCTTTCTCATGTTTGGAGATCGGTATATTTCTGATTCCTGATTCATGACCCCATTCAATTCTTTAAACTTCTTTCTTGATTTGTGCTCACCTTCTCCTCCATCCATCCCGCCCCCACCCCTCCCCCCCCCCCCCCCCCTCCCCCCCTCCCCCCACCCCTTGTCCTTACCTGTCCCTGGCTTCCAGTTTGTCACTCACCTGTCAACAAGGCTGACGAAGAACATATGTTCGCAAGCTCCCTTCGATGTATTCTACAACAGGTCAGAACTTCCTTCCCATCTTTTGTTTCTTCATCATTATGTACACAATCTAGTTCAACTCTCTCTCTCTCTCTCTCTCTCTCTCTCTCTCTCTCTCTCTCTCTCTCTCTCTCTCTCTCTCTCTCTCTCTCTCTCTCTCTCTCTCTCTCTCTCTCTCTCTCTCTCTTCCCCGTCTTTCTGCGTTTCTGTCTGGGGGGATTCGTGGCTGTGTGTGAGTGCATGTGAAAGACAAAGTGCTTGAGAGAAACTGCCAGAGAGAGAGAGAGAGAGAGAGAGAGACATTCACATAAACATTATAATTTAAAAAGGGGATTTGTTGTTTCAGAAATCCAAACCAAAAACAAAAATAATAACACACCCCTCCCCCCTCCCCCCTCCCCCCCTCCCCCCCCCCCCCCCCCCCCCGCACACACGCACACGCACGCGCACGCACACGCACGCACACGCGCACGCACGCACACGCACACACACACACACACACACACACACACACACACGCACGGAACATATTTGGTTTGTAAACACCAGACTAAAAAGTCAAGAAGCAGCGTTCTAGCAAAAATGTGAATCAGTTTATCGCGCCATGCCAGGAAATGACGTTACTTCCACCAAGGGAAGCTACTCTCTGTGAAATCCCAAGGTCTCCTTGGGGCAATGGCGGAATGCTTTTCCTGCTCTCCATGTGATCCAATTTGGGGCCCTCTGTACCGCCACAAGGCGCTGTCTGTACACGGATTCAGTTATGTGTTGGGCTTAAAATACTCTTGGAAGATGTGTTACGTTTCGAGGAAGGCTATCGAGATTTCATTTAATCGATTTGTAGCGTTATTCTCGTTTACACTGTCGTTGTTCAGCTCTGCTATTTTTTTCTTGTTTCTTATGCTCAATGATTTTATTTAATCGCTGTGTAGGCTAGTGTTGTTTACTTTTGCACTGTCTTTGTTCATTTTGTTTTCTTACATATTTCTTTTTCGCACTCTTCTTTTTTGTTTGTGGCTCAAGCCACAAACCTATAACTCACTTTGTCGGTCTGTCGGTCGGTCGGTCGGTCGGTCTGTCGGTCCAAAATTGTCGCACATTTTGACAAAATTGTCGCACTTCAAATGTGAGTGAAAATAATGCTTTACGCCCTCTTCGGCCTTTCGGCCATGTGGGGCATTGAGATTTTACTTGGGGATGTAAAGAGAAGGGGGAGGGGGGGAGGAGGGGAGTGACCCGGAGGATCTCAGCATCTTTGTACAGTGTGGAGGGTTTAAAATAGATTTACAAGGCAAAGTTAATTTATCTACATATGTACACCCGACATACTATTTACATTTAATTATTTATTTGGTTGGTTCCGAGCTCGCGTTCTACAGATTACCAGTTGACACACAATAAAAAATATAGTTAGCTATGTTATAATCGTTACTTATAAAATATGTTATTTGAGAAAGGCCGCTCCAAGAGCTGTAGTTAAAATTTTCAGGACCACAAAGTTAAAAATGTAATCTTTATTGTTAAAAACTTTTAAAATGTCATGTAAGGTCGGTTAAAATCGCGAAAAACAAATAAGGTTATGTACAAGAAATAATTTGACTTCATAATGAGGCTGACTTGAGTAAAGATTTGTACGTGTGTGGTGGGTTTAATTTAATAAAAAATAAAAAACGGAGCCAGGCAGGTTCGAACCTGGAACCTCAGTGTGGTCTAAACCGTTACGCTGTGTATGTTCTTATTGTTAGATGAAAAATTTGTCCTTATAAGTGAAACCGTGGGTAAAATCACTTTTGCTACCACGGGAGAAAGTGGAGCCCCTGTGGTGGGCCCCCACATTCTACTGTACAGTGTGGAGGGTTTAAAATAGATTTACAAGGCAAAGTTAATGTATCTACATATGTACACCCGACATACTATTTACATTTAATTATTTATTTCGCGGCGAATGTCATTTTTAATTATGACAACCGATTAAAACGTTAAAATGAATATGAATGTCGATTGGGGAGTCTCCCGGCCTATTTTCTGTTAGTGCTTCTTTTGAAGCAGGAGGCCCAGTCAGGGATTAACTTTTTATCTGAAACTTAATTTATGAATTTTATATAGGAAATAGATTATAGAGGGCTAAAGTAAATTTTAATTCTGCATTTATAATTTGGTAATAATTTATGGTGAGGGAGCAAGTTTTATATTTTGACCTGTGCTCCGAGTATTATTCATTTGTTATAAGTTTAAAAAAGATTTTTTTTAAAAATAAAATAAAATTAAAAAAAATTAAAAAAATTAAGATCAGTTTACTTTTATTTATTAAAATCAAGAGTTTGTATAATTGAATAACACAGCGTGTGGTTTGTTTGAATTTATTTATAAAGATGGTTGGGTAAAATGGTGATGGGCTGCCAGTCCGCAGGAGTGTGTGCGTTTCCGGGGTGAGACTCGCTGGCGGGAGGCAAAATAATGTTGTTTTATTTTGAAGTTTAATGTTATTTGAGTAGCATAGGTAATGAATTTGAAGCCCATAGAAAGGGAAGGGGGCTGGGACAGGCCCCCGGTTGAGTGGAAAAAGAAGGATAGTTGGGGGTGGGGGTCCCCAAAAGAGTTGGGGACTTGCGACCCTCTGTGGTACGGCGGGCCCCCCCTCCGGGCCCCGGGGGGGAGGGGGAGGGACTATGGCTGGCTAGGCCTGGGGGTCAGTTCAGGGAGATGCCGCTCGAACCGGGGGGGAACCCGCCGGGGTGCGCCCGTCGGAACCGGACGTCCCTGGTAATGCAGTGGGGCGCCCGGCCCCGGGGGGCAACCCCCGGCGACCTGCTTGCCCCCGGAAACAAGGACCGACTGGGAAGGGGGGGTGAGAGGGGCCTGAGCAACTCCCCACAGAGGGCGGTCCACCCGCCAGGGGCGCAGCACCCCTCAAAAAGAGCCGACAAGGCTTAGAGTGTGACCGCGCCCCCCGTCAGGCGCCCCGACCGGTGAGGGGCGGCCGCTGCGGCCGCTAGGATGAGGGAGTAGGGCCCTTTGGGAGAGGGCGCACGCACCGGACAGAGGTCACTGGGGTGGGCTTTGTATATGATTGTGTGTGCGAGGGATGTTTGTTATTTAGAACCAGTGGCCGAAGGAAGCCTGACCGAGAGCCTCCGCCAGCCAAATAATAGGTTGCCAGGTATTGGTTTGGTTGTGTATTATGGCTTTTTTTGTAAAGGGAATTTTATTTGTTTTAAGTTTTGTTATTAGGTTGTTCAGTTCAAGGGTTATTGTATTGCAGGGTGTGAATAGGTGCTCGGTTGTGAGGAAGTCTCCACACTCACACTCTGTCTGACTAAATTTACAGTATGTTGCCTCGGTCCTAAGTCTGTATATTAAGGATAGTACATACCGAGGGACCGGGGGGAATAAACCCCCTGTTACAATTTGGTGATCCCAGAAGTGGGCCTTACAGCGGGTCTCCAGTTCCCTAGCCCACTCCTGGCTTATGGCTCTTTTTAGTGCTGATTTCATTTCTGATGTGGATAGTTTAATATTAACTTTGGTACCGGACTGACCAAGGGCCGCCTCTTTGGCGGCCATGTCAGCCCGGTCATTGCCGTGGAGGCCGCTATGGGAGGGAACCCAATCTAGTGAGATGTCTGTTCCTTTGATTGTGATTTGGTGTATAAGAAATTTAATTTCCTGTATAATAGATTGTCTGCGCACTTCAAATCGAGGCTACACTTCTGGCCGCTCTTTAAAATGATGTATTTTAAAAGCGTACAAAATAATAAACATACGTAATACAGACACTACAACAGACACGACGAGTATGCGGTGCTTCTTTTGATGAGTGTAAGTAGGATACATAGTTTTAAATGTTTTCCAAAAGATATAAAAAGTTACGAAATGGTGCAGAGATAACATTCTGGTTTACAGATTAAAATTATTGAAAAGCCAGGGGAGGTAACTCATGATTGGAGTGGTAAAAATAGACCGCGTGCCACAAACTATTGCGATTTCGCACTTGTTGTTTTACGCCTTTCTGATTATCTTCGCCATTTTGTTTTTCTTGGCTTGGCTACTTGTTCAAAGCTTGACTGAAGAGAGAGATAGGGAGAGGGAGATAGAGAGAGAGAGATAGGGAGAGAGAGAGAGAGGGAGAGAGAGAGAGAGAGAGTCCAGGCAAGTCAAGTCAAGTCAAGTATTTTTTTTTGGTCAGGTCATGCCCGTACAATGGAGTGATAAGATATACATAAGAAACAAGATATAAGAAAACAGCACGTCAATTATCTGGCCTTACTTTCAAAGCTTTACAAAAAATAAAAACTGCCAACTTTTTAACAATGCTCTTGTTTGTGCAGGAGAGAGAGAGAGAGAGAGAGAGAGAGAGAGAGAGAGAGAGAGAGAGAGAGAGAGAGAGAGAGAGAGAGAGAGAGAGAGAAACAGAGAGAGACACAGAGAGAGAGAGGGGGGGGGGGGGGGTACGAATATGAATGCGAATATAAGTAGGAATACGATTGTTTTATTGAGGGTATCACGGTAGAGTAACAGACAGTTCGACAAATACAGTGATTCAGACAAGTAAAGAGATAAATAGAAAAAGAGAGAGAGAGAGAGAGAGAGAGAGAGAGAGAGAGAGAGAGAGAGAGAGAGAGAGAGAGACAAAGAGAAACAGGGAGATACACAGACAGACAAGAAATCAAGGAAACAACGCTTCACGACCAGAAGAGCTTTCGAAGCTAGGTCACAAACCAAGTTGGAAAGCAACAAGTGAACAACACCGTTGAGGGAGAGAGAGAGAGAGAGAGAGAGAGAGAGAGAGAGAGAGAGAGAGAGAGAGAGAGAGAGAGGAGAGAGAGAGAGAGAGAGAGACAGAGAGAGAGAGAGAGCGTGAGAGAGAGAGAGAGAGAGAGAGAGAGAGAGAGAGAGAGAGAGAGAGAGAGCGAGAGAGAGAGAGAGAGAGAGAGAGAGAGAGAGAGAGACATAGAGAGAGAGAGAGAAGAGAGAGAGAGAGAGAGAGAGAGAGAGAGAGAGAGAGAGAGAGAGAGAGAGAGAGAGAGAGAGAGAGAGAGAGAGAGAGAGAGAGAGAGAGAGAGAGAGAGAGAGAGAGAGAGAGAGAGACAGACAGACAGAGAGAGAGAAAGAGTGAGAGTGAGAGAGAGCAGAAAAAACCACCCAAGAACACCCTGTTGACATGTTTTACATTTAACATATCAAAGAACAAAGATGGCTGGAATGTGTCTTGTCTTGTATGTAAATACAATTTTGTTTGACCTAAACTTGTGATTGCATAAGGACAAAAAAAAAGGTTTTCTAAAGTTTTAACCCGATTATTGTCTACTCCCCCTCTCCGTTTGGGCGTTCTTACTTTTCTGTTCCCAAACTTTTGTTCTTCTTTTTTCTCTCTTATCTATTTACTCATGTATTTGTTCAATCGTTTGGTTAGTTTACGAACTGCTTTATTTATATTTTATTCATCTATTTTCCTTTCTGACTATTTATCTTTCTATGTATTGATTGCGTGGTGGGTTTTGTTTTGTTTTGATTCTTTAGATGTCTTGTCTTAAATCATGTTACCGTCACATTTATCTTAACCATACAGAGGGGTGTCTTACAGATATGTTTCTCCGCTGAATTGACTGCTTACATTATGTCTGTCTATCTGTCTGTCTGTCTGTCTGTTTATCTGCCTACGGCTGTTGTTTGTCCACCTGCCATCTGTTTCGACCTGCCATTTCAAATATATAGGAACAAAAATTATATATCTTAGTTGGGTGGGGGGTTTTGCCCCTGTGTGTGGGTGCGTGTTTGTTTAGTTCTAGGTCATCTTTCTGAATCTGTTTGGTTCCCCTATAGACAGACAGCACGGGAACAGAGTCAATGTATTCCTTTAATTTCAAACTACGCAGCTGACAATGTCAATGTATTCCTTTAAAACCGCGCAGCGACAAGACTGGCCAACACTGACAGGAGACAAAATGAAATCTCCAAAGACATCATTGTGGGGGAAACTTTCCCACCTTTTTTCTGTCTTTTCTGTTTTTGTCTCTCTGGCAAATGTTAAGACAAGCTCCTGGCCTCCTCTGTCCATTCCATTCATTTCAGACGGTTTCGAATAGAGTTAGGGTTAGGAATAGGGTTTGGGATAGGGTTAGGGATAGGTTTAGGATCCCTTCCTCTGTCCATTCCATTCATATCAGACGGTTTTGGTTAGAGTTAGGGTTAGGAATAGGGTTTCGGATAGGGTTAGGGATAGGTTTAGGATCAGTTAAGTGTCAATCTCCTAACATACCTTTTGTGTGTGTGTGTGTGTGTGTGTGTGTGTGTGTGTGTGTGTGTGTGTGTGTGTGTGTGTGTGTGTGTGTGTGTGTGTGTGTGTATATGTGTGTGTGTGGATTAGACGGTTTCGGGTTAGGAATAGGGTTTGGGATAGGGTTAGGGAAAGGCTTAGGGTCAGCTTAGTGTCAAATAGACACAACAATAAAAGTTAATGACTAAGCTGACCCTAAGTCTATCCCTAAGCCTATCCTTAAACCTATCCCTAAACATATCCCTAAACCTATCCCTAACCCTGTCACAAACCCTATTCCTAACCCTAACCCTAACCTGAAACCGTCTGGAATGAATGGACGGGGCAGAGGAGGGAGCTTTGTTTAACATTTGCCTTCTGTCTTACTAGAGAAGTATATTCGGAGGAAAAGAAGGTCGGAGGGAAGGGCAATGAAGGTACCGTTTCGTCCTGGTTCTTTTTCATGGTTCTGTCAGGGCGAAACGAAACTTCCTCAACCCCGCAGTGGCAGTGCCGTTTCGCCCTGGCAACCCGTGTCGTTTCGACCTGGCAACCCGTGTCACTTCGCCCTGGCAACCCGTGCCGTTTCGCCCATGGCAACCCGTGTCGTTTCGCCCTGTCGCCTTTCGCCCTGTTCCCATTCTGCCCCTGTCTCTACGTGTTCTCTACGAATCCCCTTCTACTTCTTGTGGAAATGATAATCTGAACAGTTTGATTTGTAGTCCCAATATTTTAAATTTAAAACATTTTTAATTAGCATTTTTCTTATACATTCCACAGATGTTATGGAAACAAACAAAACAAAAACATGCACACTGACATATAATAAACAAAATATTGGTGGAAATGAAATTTTAACAGCGAGGGCTGCTACAGTAATACCCGCAACACCAATAGCAATGGTAGCAATGATAACAACCACGGTACTGGTATTAACCATCATCATTACCCCCTTTGCATTAGCAAAGAAAGTATATAAAACCAATATATTGTTTTTGTTTGCATGTGTTCTTAATCTTCTCTTCTTCCAATGATGTTCGTCTGCTGCAACTGGCAATTATTGACATGTATTCATACTGGGGTTCAAAGGCATTCGCTGCTCGGGGTGGGATTGGGGTTGGGGTTGGGAGTTAATATCAATAGACTTCAGCGTTGATGAACTTCTGTGAAACCATTTTTAGGACCACAGAGTAATAAATCTCTTTTTTGTCCGTCACCGAAGGTGAACGGACTTTGCGATGGGCTGGTTTGTATTTTTGTTTGTTTGAAGGTGTGTCTCCTTAATAGGAAGAGATCGGCGCAAACCATTTTGCCGTCGTGACCTTGACCTTGACGTACGACCTTGAAAACCGAAACTCTATTTTTAGCCATATCTCGGGCACCGATCAACATAGGATGTTGAAACTTGGTATGAAGGTGGTTTGGCTTATGCCCGTTCTGATGATGGCATACCGATCAAGGTCAAGGTCAAAACGATCGCTGGAGCCTGAAAATCGGAGGGTAATTTTTTTCTCCTTCTGTCTGTCCCAAGGATATCTTTCGAACGGGTTGACAGAATCACGTCACATTTTGTGTGCTGGTGTGTCACCATGAGAGGAAGGCATCCGCGCAAACCATTTTGCCGTCGTGACCTTGACCTTGGCGTACGACCTTGAAACCAAAACTCTTTCAGGGGCCATAACTTCCACACCGTTAGTGTTAGAGTCTTCAAATGTGGCATGAAGGTACTTTGGCTTATGCCCGTTCTGATGGTGGCATACCGATCAAGGTCAAGGTCACGGTCCGGGCGACCCGTAGGCCTTGAAAGTGGTAGGGGTCTACACATTGGGTTTTAAGCCATATTTTCCACATTGGTACTTGACAGAAGCGCTTCAGATTGTGTGTGGTACTGTATACCCTAGAGAAGAAAACATCCGAGCATAAATTATCACCATGCTGACCTTGACCTTGAAGTGTGACCTTGAAAACCGAAATTTCCTTCTTTGCGCTATACGTTTCTTCTTCAAGCTGTATCTCGTGAACTAGAAGACAGAATCCCTTCCAATTTTGTGTCAGGATGTGACACTCTACGGGGTGTCGCAAGTGCGTGGCATTGCTGGTGACGGACATGTCTGCCGCTCGGCGACGCCCTTGTATTAAATTCTTATGTGGACTTCTTTCATTTGAAGCCATACTTGTACCTGTACAATTAATTAACCCTTTCAACGCCAGACATTTTTCAGCTAAAACTTTCCAATAAGCTTACCTGGGTAGAGAAAAGATTATGTCTGCAATATTGGGGATTCCTCTGTGACATGCATACAATAGGGCCTATCCTTACCTCCCAAAATGAAGAACATATTAAGGTCACTGGATACCAGACCCTCATTTGATGCCTTTCAGTGACATGGGTGTTAAATCATTGTGGTGCCAAGAGGCGACAGAGGCGATGAAATGTTTTTTTAACTTCAAATCCAATGCGAATTGTAGACAGAAACGAAATAACGCAAAAAAAGCAAAAAAACAAACACCACAAACAAACACCACAAGCAAACACAACAAGCAAACGCCACAAGCAAACACCAGCAAACACCACAAGAAACCACAAGAAATTCCACTATATTTCAAAAAATACAGCAATCTGTTTCCACCGAGGGTGCAATACTTGTCTTTGTACTTTCCATTCTAAGACCTTTTTTCCCCCCTAAATAACTTTCAGTCTGCAGCATTCATCCCTATCCTCTACCCGCAACGTCCAGTGCCATGCACGTACCAGGTTAACCCTTTCACCGCCAAAGTCGCATTTTAGCACCACAGTGATTTAACACCTATGTCCCTAAAAGGCATCAAATTGAGGTCTATTATCCAAAGACCCTATTGTCTTAGTTTTGGGAAGTAAGGGTAGACCTTATTTTATATATGTCACAGAAGAATCCCCAATACTGCAGGTGGATTTTGTTCTCTACCTGGGCAGGTAAATTTAATGACAATTTTTGGCTGAAATATAGCTGGCGGTGAAAGGGTTAAATTAACAAACCATAATTTCCCTAATAGCAAACAGCGCATACTAGTCATTCTCGTATAATTCCTAGTGAAATAAGTACAAACTGAACATTACTGTGACTCAGCATCACGAAAGGGACATTAAGTGTCACACTGACCATTCTGAGAAATGTATATATTTCCAAACTTTTCGGCCTTCTCTTTCTAATGATACAACAATTATTCTTGTATCTTTTTTTCCGTGCAAGAGTTATAAGCATTTAAAGTTAGTAGGGTGAGCATTGGCCATCTTGAGAAAACACAGTCTAAAGTCTGGCCTAGCTGAAGAAATTGCATTGACCTACTCGTTCAAAAACACTTATAAGACAATTTAGAGGACAATACTAAAGATTGTCCTTTATAAATATGAAAGATAAGATGTTAGAGAACGCGAAAATACCCATAACTCAAAATTGACCCAAAATGAGATTTTTGACTTCCCAAGGCTGTTGTGAGAAACTAGCCCAGCGACTTAATGTCCCTTTCGTGGTGTTCAAGCCCGCATTGAGTGGGGAAAGGCGAAATGGTACTGTTCTTCCTTCTCCAACTTTACCACAAAAAGTTATCCACACCCCTTCGTTATTGAATTGGCGTAATCACTTTAACCTTCGGCTCCTTCCCTGGTATTGCATGTACCTCCGGGACCGGCCCACTATTTTTATTATGTTGTGTCAATGTCCCATATGTACCGGGTCGGAGGACGTTCGTCCCATTTTCTTTACAACGTGCACTTCATTCCACAATTATTGCCACTCCCCCCACCCCACCCCCACACACACTTACTTTCTATTCGGTCAACTCAGAACTTAGAAGAGAAGGCTGTACTGGACATTATTCAGATATAGGGGCAATGGGCGCTTCTGGTAGCCCGACGGGGGGTCGCTCCCGTGGCTTATTTTGCTTCCCTTGATCTGATCAAATAGGAGGCGTAATCTATTTTTGCCACAAATACGCGCGCGCGCGCGCGCGAGAGAGAGAGAGAGAGAGAGAGAGAGAGAGAGAGAGAGAGAGAGAGAGAGAGAGAGAGAGAGAGAGAGAAAGACAGAGACAGAGACAGAGAGACATAGATAGAAAACGACATAAAGAAAGAGAGAGAGGGTGGGTTTAACGTCGCGAATAAACTACTTTCAAATGGAACGCCACCTAGTATCAAAGGCTAAGGACCGCAACTCCACCTAACCAGCCCATTTTGTGGCAACAAGGGCAGCTGAGGATGCTCACGATTATCCTCCTTTCACGAAGAAGAAGATGGATCAGATCAAAACACTTTCCATCTCTCTATCAGTCTTTCTGGCACCTGCATGCTATGTACTTACCTACCTACCTACCCACCCACCTACTTGCTTACCCACTCATCCTACCTACTCATCTACTTATCCATGGGGGCGTTTCACAAGGGCTAACGTTACGTAGCGTGAGCGCCAATCGGCAAAAACGGTACTAAGAAACACCT
>CM065698.1:21998827-22003827 GCA_017654935.2 Phymorhynchus buccinoides
TGTTGGAAGAGCTTGTAAGTTAGCATGATGCTAAGTCTCATGCTATCTCAACGTGAATACAGGCCCTGAATAATAATGTTTTCCATACCGCTCGGTTCTCACTAATGTCTAGAAAATCGAGCCAAAGTTATAGTCATCGACAGCCATTACACGCGCAAATAAATATGGAATTATGTTGATAACGTGCGCACATAAATATGGAATTATGTTCGTAACACGTAACATATGAAATTATGTTCATAGGGTGTGCAAATAAATATGAAATTGTGTTCATAACACGTGCAAGTAAATATAATATTATGTTCATAACACGTGCAAGTAAATATGAAATTATGTTGATAACGTGTGCAAAAATAAATATGGAATTATGTTAATAACGTGTGCAAAAATAAATATGGAATTATTTTGATACCGTGTGCAAATAAATATGGAATTATTTTGATACCGTGTGCAAATAAATATGGAATTATGTTCATAGGGCGCACAGAGACAAAGGGAAGCACCTACATCTTTGGTGAGGTGTCGTGAGTGGTTCATAATTGACAGTTCACAATTTTAACCCTTTCACCGCCAATGTCGTATTTTAGCACCACACTGATTTAACACCCATGCTACTAAAAGTTGGATCAATTATCCAATATCCTTCTTCTTCTTTGATCGCTCAGACAGTTTCCTGTCAATTAGGAGCGCAGATGCGTCATGCTGCCGTTAAGCGCCTAACTAAGAAATAGCTAGGCCCAGCAAGTCCGACTTCGGCTGGAGGAGGAAATCGTTTTGAAAGTATTTCGTGAAAAAAGGCAGCAGAATGGACCGGGTAAGGCAGAAAGATAGTAGATGACAGCAAGCAAAGGGAAAAGGCAGAGTCAAAGAGAGTGACAGATTAGAGGAAGTTACAAGCACAGAACTTCCAGAAGGTGGGGGAACTATTTATACAAAAGACCCCCGGTATCCCCATGGGGGGTCCAATATCCTTATGTTGTTAATTGTGGGAGATAAGGAAAGGGTTCATTGGATACATGTCATTGGGGGAAGTCACAGTACTGCAGATGCTAACTTTTCTTTACCTAGGTAAGTTTGAGAGAAAATTGGGGATGACAAATGGCTGGCGGCGAAAGGGTTAAGTATTGGTAAGGGAGGGATACAGTAGACTAAAGCGCGATGGAATGGAGGAAGGAGGGGGGAAAAGAAAGACATTTCTTACCACCCACTGAGTGCGTGTGCATGCGTGTATGTCGGGGGTGGGGGTGGGTGGGGGTATTTGCGTATTATGGAAGTTCAGTTTAACGTCGCGTATCGGCTTTCGCCATGTACGACGGGCTGAACAAACCAACCAGGGTATAAACAAACATTTGTTCCTGAATCACTGTCTTAGCCAAAAGGCCGAGAAGCGATCAGGAAGGGTTTTTTTTAAGGTTGCGTATTATGTGAGTGTTGACTTGTGTTATGTGTGTGTGCGTGTTTGTGTTAGTATGTGTGTACGAGTGCGCATGTGTATGTAAGTGATATAGAGTAAAAGAGATATGGAGGGAGGGGGGGATCAGAACATAATGACAGAGAAAAAAAGCCCAGACAGTTAGACAGACAGGCACAAACTTTAGAGAAATACCATAACCCCACTTATCCACGTAACATAAACCATAACAATATTAGGTAGATGCAATATCCATATATGTAGTAGAATACATTAAGCAAAAAATCCGCCTGATCACCTAGCTCTAAGTGCGTGCTGACAGCTTTATGTACACCAATAACCGTAAGTGTTGCAGTCTGTGCAATTCCAATAACACACACACACACACACACACACACACACACACACACACACACACACACACACACACACACACACGCACACACACACACAGTCCCTCCTGAACCATAACAGTCCTATATTGTGCCAATAACCGTAACTGTCAGAGTGTACGCAATACAGAGAGTCACTTCTCAATCCGCAGGCTGAACCCCCCCCCCCCCCCTCTCTCCCCCAAGACTTACTGCTGTCTATTGCCTGTCCTGGCCCCGCGGTTCGTGTTGGTGACATACAGTTCAGGTTTCTTTTAGCTTGATTCTCATTCAAGCAGTAAAAAAAAAAGTGGTAACTTTCCGTTAGGACTTTTCACTGCTGCTATAATAATATAGAGTTCTGGTTGAAGTTCCGATTGGTTTTTGCATATTAAGAATATGTACGGGTATATGCGTACTCGATCAGACAGGCAGAGACGCGTAAATGCGTTGAGAGAGCGCGAGCGCAGAAACACACGCGCGCGCACACACACACGCACATAGTATGCACACACGCGCGCGCGCACACACACACACACACACACACACACACAAGCACACACACATGCATCTCCACATATATATTTAGGAATACTAGATGGAGAAAAAAAACCCACACAATTCATCTCCTGATATTTAAAAGAATATGCACGCACGTGCGCACACACGCACATGCACGCGCGCACGCACACACACACGCACACGCGCGCGCGCGCACGCGCACACACACACACACACACACACATACATACATGCCACCATTGACCAACGTTATGCCTTACTGTTCAATAGTTTGTTTTTTTCTTAAATAGAGTTATGATGATTGTGTCCAAGGCCAAAATAATAGAACTCCATGCCAAGCACAAAAGCAGGATTCACGAGATCTTTGATCACGACTCCCATAACCTACCTAAGAAACAAGCCCCTTCCAACCCGTCCCTATATACCAGTCTAGGAAATAAAGAAGAAGAAGAAGAAGAAGAAGAAGAAGAAGAAGAAGAAGAAGAAGAAGAAGAAGAAGAAGAAGAAGAAGAATAAGAAGAAGAAGAAGTAGAAGAAGAAGAAGAAGAAGAAGAAGAAGAAGAAGAAGAAGAAGAAGAAGAAGAAGAAGAAGAAGAAGAAGAAAAAGAAGAAAAAGTAGAAGAAGAAGAAGAAGAAGAAGAAGAAGAAGAAGAAGAAGAAGAAGAAGAAGAAGAAGAAGAAGAAGAAGACGACGAAGAAGAAGACACTGGACACTGGAAAACTTTATTTGACAAGGATAAAGATTTTAGGAGAGAGAGAGAGAGAGAGAGAGAGAGAGAGAGAGAGAGAGAGAGAGAGAGAGAGAGAGAGAGAGAGAGAGAGAGAGAGAGAGAGAGAGAGAGAGAGACAGGGAGAGAGAGAGAGAGAGACACACAGAGAGACACACAGAGAGACAAAGAGAGAGATACGAATACGAATGTTTTCGTTTAGGGTAAAACAGATAAGCAGGGCAACGTTTTTTTTACACCATTGCCCTCAAGCAAATAAACAACAATTAATGAAGGAAACAATGAACAACAACAAAAGACTGGCAACAATAGTGACAAAAATATACAACGTAATATAACACAACAAGGCAAATATTGACACACGACAGCAAGTCAAAGAATTAAAGAAACACCCCCCCCCACCACACACCCCACCCCCACCCCCCCCAGTCCACACACATACACGACCCCCCCCCCCCCCCCCGCACACACACACACACACGCACGCACGCACGCACACGCGCACATGCGCACACACACACAATCATATGCGCATACACATGCATACACACAAGTTCTTATATTATTACATAGATTGTATGTGTTCACTACACCTTGTATCATCATTGGAATGTATATTTAAAATCATTTAAACGTGTATTGTGAACATATGTGTTGTAAATCGTAAGGTAAAAGTAAGACACACTAATTTATAATTGATCCATCAAGTGCTTAATGGTATGCCCTTCTGAAAGATGACAAGCTTGGTTTTTTGTTTTAAAATATGTTCCACAATTATCGTTCTACAATGTTGCTCCCGAGTGGACTAATGAGGACATGAATAGATTTGTTCTAGGTCTAGGGGTACAAATGATTGACTTCCCACGAATGTTATTGACTGGGAACATTTTGTGCAGATAAGATGGTGTTAATTTATTCATGATTGTAGTCATAAACACTAGAGTTGAGAACCGGTTCAAAAATCCGAACCGGTTTTAAACCGGTTTTCCCTCTTCGAACCGGTTTTACTGAACCGGTTTTTTAACCAGTATACTCGCATCACTAGTTTCACCTATGCACACACATTTATTTGTCAGAATATTCACACACACACGCACGCACGCACGCGCACACATAGGCCTACATAATTTATACACACACAATAAAGAAACTTATGACTTATGACACACACACACTCAACTCAACACTCAGTCAAAGTCAAAGCCATACACCACCACAAACTAGAAACAGCTACTCTTGGTTTACAAACACCCAATCTGCGCTGAGAATCAGTGTTGTTCTTCGAAAAGAATGCGTTATTCTAAGAAAAACTTACTTTCAGCTTGCAGTTAAAAAACCGGTTCACAGCAATCGAACCGGTTTTTCGAACCGCGAAAGTTTAGCACCGGTTTTTCGGTTCAAACCTTTTTTTCCCCCACCTATAATAAACACAGCTTTGCTATATTTACATTTGAGAGCAAAAAGCAGAATATCTAATTTCTTATAGTCACATGAATCAAGGGAGGAGGACTTACATAGAATGAGCTCAAGGGAACGTCTGTAAATACTGTAAAATGGTTTAAACAATTTTCACTCGCTAAGTCCCAACATATTGATGCATGGTCAATGTCTGATTGAATAAATGCGTGAAACAATAGAGTCCGGGAATGTTGGTCTAGCAAGTGCTTAATGCGATTCAATTGAAATGTTTTTGTTGTGATAGTTTCTTGGACAGAAGTGAAATATGCTTCGACCACGAGAGATTGTTATCAATAGTAAGCTTATATAAATTTACTGCTTCCAATTCTGTATTTAATATTATTTAGCTTACATGAATTAGTCTTTATATTTTGGCGTTTTTGCCTAGTTGTAACCAACATAAATTTGACTTTCTGCGGATCAATGGCCATATGATTCATCTCTTTCCAAGAAACCAATTTATCAATATCTTGTTGTAAGGAAGCACATGAAACGTCATGATTTTTGTAT
>CM065698.1:22006327-22013827 GCA_017654935.2 Phymorhynchus buccinoides
AATCGGAATGTGTCGGCTGTACGCAGTGGGGAGACCAGTGAAAACTGGAAACCAGACACATACGTACCTTACCCATTATGGCCATATGGCCTCGGAGCGCAGAAGAAGTAGAAGATGAAGAAGAAGAACTGCTATGATATTTGACAGTGAATCAAAATGCCTGCCTACATCGCGCAATAACGTGCTAAAGTTATATAAAAGAAAATCATATATACCGATGTATTGAATCACCACCACAGAAGAATCAAGCATTTCCTAGACAATACTTGTGTATGCTTAAAAACGTGCCAATACACAGAAACAACAATAATAATAGGCCTAGTGATTATAAATATATATTAGGTATTAGGTACTTTATAATCATAGAGGCGTCTCTGTGAAATTCGGGTTGCTCCCACCTGGAGAGCGAGGCGCGCCACCCAATTTTTTTTTTTTGCATGCGATTTTTGTGTGACTGATGAGGAAGGAAAAAGGGTGGGTGGGTAAATTTGGACCAAATGACAACTTGTTCGTTGCCACTGGGTTTAACGTGTGCTAAGTGCATGGGCACACGGGACCTCGGTTTATCGTCTCATCCGAAAGACTCCACGTAAGGCCTAGTGCAAAGTGAGAAGTCCAAAATCTCATGTACCCAGGTTCGAACTCGGGTTTACTTGACACGAAGCGGTTGCGCTACCACAGTGCCACTCTACACTATAGCCCTATCCTACAACCAAGTAAGAAAGTTCGGACGAGTGATGTCCCTTGCGTGCCCGGGTGAGTTTCGGTCACACACACACATGCACAGTGACACACACACACACACACACACACACGCACACGCACGCGCGCGCACACACGCACACGCACACGCACGCACACACACACACACACACACACACGTACGCACACGCACGCACACGCACGCACACACGCACACACACACACACACACACACACACACACACACACACACACACACACACACACACACACACACACACACACACACACACACACAATATGACAGTAAAGAGAAAGAGGAGCCGCTGTAGCTCGCTAGCTCGTAATCCGTCATTGTTTGCGAGTTTTCCGTGGGTTGTTTGTGCACTTTAACAAGTACTTTGCCGGAACTCACCTGCGACACACCAGAGCAGGGGCAGATAACGCTAATTGATCGAGTTTCGGGAAAGGGCTATAGAACAAGGAATAACACCAGCAATAATGAGGAGGAGGAGGAGGAGGAGGAGGAGGAGGAGGAGGAGGAGGAGGAGGGATAAAAGAACGAAGAAAAGGAGAAAGAAAGAAAGAACAAGACAAACAACACATTAAAAAGATAGACACGTTATTTAATCAATGTTAGCATGTCAGAAATGATCGTAAAGTTTATTCATCACCTTAACATTCCGGTCTTGTTTTCCCCTCTTACAGTTTTATTTACTTGCATTTAGCTTTTTGATTGAGTGCATCTGGTCATTCCAAGCTGAAAATGTCAGTTATTTTCCAAGCCATTTGATTACATCCCCTAAACTGTCGGAGCTGTCATATTAGTTGCTGTAGGTAAATAGAAATGCGCCCAATCTATCTAGTTTATCCAGATATTTTGATCGATTCAAAAGGCGCATAAATTGCAGCGTTGCTTTGCAGTCCGTGTTACGAATTGTAGCCTCTACCCAATGCCTTCTGGTGGATTTTGTTTTCCTTTTCTGGAAAGAGCAACTGTTATAAAAAAAAAAGAGGCATAAGCAGTTATGTTCAGCATGCAACACACAAAGCTACATAGATGAATATAATTTTCAAGATCATAATCACTAAATCTAAACTGCTTTGCAGTTCGTGTTACAAATTGTAGACTCTTACCAAGTCGTTCTGAGGGATTTTGTTATTTCCTTTCTGGACAGAGCAACTGTTATAAGAAAAGCATAAGGAATTATTTTCAAGATCATAATCACAAAATCGAAACTTACATCGTTGCTTTGCAGTCCGTGTTACAAAATGTAGACTCTTACCAAGTCCTTCTAGGGGATTTTGTTGTTTCCTTTCTGGACAGAGCAACTGTTATATAATTTTTTTAAAAGCATAAGCAATTTTGTTCAGCATGCAACACCCAAAACAACACAGACGAATATAATTTTCAAGATCATAATCACGAAATCGAAACTTACATCGTTGCTTTGCAGTCTGTGTTACAAAGTGTACACTGTTACCAAGTCCTTCTGAGGGATGCTGTTGTTTCATGTAAGACAAGCGTAAGCAATTATGTTGTGCGTGCAACACCCGAAACAACATAGATGAATATAATTTTCAAGATCATATCACAAAATCGAAAGACTGATGTTCCTAAATGTGTCCTGGTATAGCTTTCATTTTTACTTGTATCTTCATTCGTGATTTTGCGTTTGTTTGATTTTTTTGTTTACAAGAAATAATGACGAACAAAGCACATGGTCATGTGCAAGAACTTCAGCCAATCAGTGGAAAGATAAGAAGTTAGAGAACACAAAAATACCCATAACTCAAAATTGACAAAAAAATAATATTTTGTTTGACTTTCCAAGCCTGTTGTGATAAACTAGCTCAGCGACGTAATGTCCATTTCGTGATTCTGGGTCACTTTTGTATTCCTAACATATCCATCTCTTCAGTGGAAATGATAATTGCACAATAATTGGCCGATCACGACTATTGAACAAACGCTGTTTGTGAGCGTAGCCGGTCAGGGTTGTCAAAACGTGTAGCATGCACGTCAAAGACCCACCACGTCACGTGTCAATATCACGGGTTTTCACGCGTTTTCCCTCTTATAGATGGTAAGAAATCTTAAGAAATATTCCTGTCATAACAAGGAATGTGACACGTGACGTGGGGGGTCTTTAAACACTTCAAAGTTTTCATATTGCAAACGTGCCAGGCTTTCAATTTTAAGGTTGTCATAGCATGTATCAGGCACGTTAAACACTCGATTTTTTTCTAATTGACACTTTTTATGACATTTTCCAATTGATACACGATGTAACTGGGAAAATGTGAGTAACTGATTAACCCTTTCACCGCCAGCCATATTTCAGCCAAAAATGTCCATTAAATTTACCCGGGTAGGGAACAAAATCCATCTGCAGTATTGGGGATTCTTCTGTGACATATATAAAATAAGGTCTATCCTGACTTCCCAAAACTAAGACAATAGGGTCTTTGGATAATAGACCACAATTTGATGCCTTTTAGTGACATAGGTGTTAAATCACTGTGGTGCTAACATGCAGCTTTGGCGGTGAAAGGGTTAAGAGAAATTAAATGACATAATAATAATGAAAGAACTCTCGATATTTTGGGGGTTCAGATTCGAAACGTGCCAGAACTTCAATCTCTCTCGTGCATGACATAATGAATGAACAGGCGGTGTTTCTTCTGAATTTAAGAGAACAATATTAATAATACTGAGAAGAAGAAAAAAACAGACAAATAATTGTTCTAAAAGTGACATAAACACGGACATATTTCCTCCAGAAGATTTTTTTTGTTTTTTTGTTTTTTGGTGCTATTATGTCGATCTAAAAACGAACTTTCTCATTTTGAGTTGAAGGTAATGGCAACAGGGATAAAGGTTAAGATAAACTCAAACAAGTGTGCTTAACCCTTTCACCGCCAAAGTCGCATTTTAGCACCACAGTGATTGTACACCTATGTCACTAAAAGGCATCAAATTGGGGTCTATTATCCAAAGACCCTAGTTTTGGGAAGTAAGGGTAGACCTTATGTTATATATGTCACAGAAGAACCCCCAATACTGCAGATGGTTTTTGTTCTCTACCCTAGGTAAATTTAATGGATTTTTTTGGCTGAAATATGGCTGGCGGTGAAAGGGTTAAGTGAAAATAAACTCCAACAAGTGTGCTTCACACATTTATTTTTAGTCGTACGGCAATCCAACTGTACCAACGTCTGTGAGGCCTGAATCTGATGAAATCCTATTAGACTGGTTCACTGGTTCACAGGTGTGAATACACGAATCTAATGCAATGTCTGATGCAGAATCACATATATGTGACCCAGCACCACGAAAGGGACATACTCATTCAAGTCGTTCCGGCCATATAATTATGTCCGGAACTGTCAATTTGATGCATTTGCTTCAAGGGAAGTAAATGTGTGTGCACACAATACCTTGGTCACTTCTAAACTCGCTTCGCTCCCTTAGATCACAATTTTGCCTCTGACTTTGCTTTCGTAGTGGTTTGTTGTGGGGCAACCAATCGGTGTAGAGAGTTTTTCTATAAAGTCTATATATTTAAACAATCTGATCTTCCGCTTCCCTGTGACTAAATCTGAAGTAAAACACCATAATCTGCCTTCATTTCGCCTTTTGTTTATGTATGTTTTGTGTGTATGTGTGTATGGCTGGAGTGATTTGTGAGGTTTTTTAAATTAATAATTCAAAATCGTTAAACGTTGTTGTGACAGTTTCTCACAATAGGCTTGGAAAGTCAAAAATCACATATTTTGTCAAATTTGAGTTATGGGCATTTTCGTGTTCTCTAACATCTTATCTTTTATATTCATAAAGGACAATCTTTAATATGGTCTCTAAACGGTCTAAAATGTGCTTTAAAACGAGCAGGTCAATGCCTTGTTTTCAGCTACGCTAGACTTTAGACCGTGTTTTCTCTAAATGGCTGGTGCTCACCCTACAAACTTCGAGTGCTCGTAACTCTGGAACGGAAAAAGATACAAGAATGGTTCTTGTAGCGGCAGTAGAAAAAGACTTGTCTGAAGTTTTCAAATGCATAATTCTCTCTGAATGGTCCGTTTGACACTTAATGTCCCTTTCGTGGTGCGGGGTCACTTATTTCATCCGATTCATGCATGGGCGTCGACAGAATGATTACAGTGAACGAAACTAGTATGATTTCGTCAGATTCTTGTAGGTAGTAGTATTTCATTAGACTCATGCCTCATAGCTGTCGCAGTCAGAATCTGTATGTGTGGGCCAGAGCCTTAAACACCCACCAGATCACGTGTCAAAATCACGGGTTTCACGTGTTTTCCCTCTTATGGCTGATAAGACATCTCGTTTTGACCAGGTTTGACTCCCATACAAATGCCCCCGAATTGAAAACGAAACTTCAATTTGAAGTTGGGGGCATTTGTATGTGGGTCACAGCTACCCAGAAAAAATCCCAGAGACTTAATCGTGGTGGGTCAGTGTGTCTTTTAAGCCCAACCTTAGCTGGCCGAATCTCTTTCAAGCGAACGGGTGCTCGGCCGAAACGAGCGAAGCCAATTAGTGTTCTTTTCCTTTTCGCCCGAACAAACAACGAATCAATCGATCGCCGAACGGTGTGTTTTTCCTCCTTAATCTGACCCGAAACGAACTGTGCGGAAGTGTACCTTTGACCCCAACGTCATAGCGAGGCTCAAAAGGCCTACTTCGGTAAACATGTAGGCCTAGGCCTAGATTAAATCCCCCCACCCCCTTAAATTTCTGCATCTCGTCTATAGAAAGAAAATAACCGAGAAGTAACATTTTGTTTATTATTTTTCAAAAGGGGTAGTAATAGTATTGAATTATTTTCATATAATAAATGATGATAATGATGATGATAGGCCTTTGATCTGATCTGTTCGCGCTGATCGAGTGATCCAACTCTCTTCACAAAACTGAAAGAAGCAGACTTTGAGATTGAGGTTCGGAAACATGACGAGGGTGACAAAACTACATCTTTGCATTATGCTCTCAGGTTCGGCTAACATCTGACGGCAAGAAAGAAACAGAAAATCGGAAGAAAAAACAAAGGCATGTTTTGGATCACTGATCTAAAAATAAAGATCACCGACAAAAAGATTTTCCTTCAAGTATGAAGAGTTCCATTTAGCTCGACAACTTTCTTCCTTCACGTATGAAGAGTTCTCATTTCGCTCGGCGAAAAGCTTGTTCCCATAACACGAGATGTGAACAGGATTCGGGCCGAACTGCTGTTCGGCGAGCAAAACAAACGGCTGTTCGGCGAGCATTTTCTCGGGCTATTAAGGGAAAACCCGGTTCGGCCGAACATTTCAGTTCGCCGAACATCGGTTCGGGCTGTTCGCCGAGCAACCGTTCGGCCAGCTAAGGTTCGGCTTAACGCATAACAAAAAAACAGCGAGTGGACATGCTGAACGTACTGGTCTGGCCCTCTAGTCACGAGTGCGTCTTGGACATTCAAATCAGGGATTAGTATGGTAAATTAGGCCAACAGCCAATCGTTTTGAGAGTTTTGTCTAATTATTCTTACATACTATTGCCCGTGTTGATTGTCTAATTCGTACTCACGACTACAGGGCCAGGTCGCTACAAAGTCCAAGATTGATCGTGGGCACTAAAGGAAACGTTTACCCCCCGGTGTTTTCAACCCCTCTAAAACTCCAGAGAATGTGCGGTGGGTTTTTTTCCTGGAAACCCCCCCCCAGAAGATTCATCACTACTGCATGGTAAAAGAAAATCACGACGTCTATTCCATGGTGTGGGGGAGGTATGTGTGTGTGTGTGTGTGTGTGTGTGTGTGTGTGTGTGTGTGTGTGTGTGTGTGTGTGTGTGTGTGTGTGTGTGTGTGTGTGTGTGTGTGTGTGTGTGTGTGTGTGTGTGTGTGTGTGTGTGTGTGTGGGGGGGGGGGGTATGTGTGTGTGTTTGTGTGTGTGTGGTGGCCCCTGAAATGAAACACCTCGTGGTGTGAAGGGCTACGGACGATAGCTCTAGCTAAACAGCCCATTCGACAACACGACTTGTGTAGTAGCTAGCTCAGTGCAAGTTAGTGGTCAAGGGGTTTTGTCTTCAGAACATGCATCGAACTGTCAGCAAACTTCCCAGTGCCATGGGAAATAAAACATTTAAAAAAAACATTGGACAAAATTAATCATGCCATGAAAAAGACAACTGACAGAGCCAATCTGGCAACATGGCCTGTGTGTATAACTCTCTTGACTGTGTTAGAGAAAAACCCATCATATCAGAGTTATTCATCTTCATATGATGACGTCATGTGTCAAATCGCCGATTTGACGGTTTGATTTCTAGTAAACCAGAGCAAAGTGAGTGTAGCAATCTCTGTAAAGGGTGTTTTCCTGGTGATCTTGACGTGTTTCTTACCAAAACTCATCCGTCAGGGACCACCTTTAAAAAGAAACGTGATATGATTTCCCTGTCCTCTCTTGAAACCAAGACAGATTTGTTTGGTTCACACATGCTTGCAACGAGTAGCCTTGTATACCATCATCCGTTCATTCTCCGTTGACACTGTTTAGTTTAGTTTAAAAACCGTCGAGGTTAGTGCGGATATCAAGAAAGTGGTCTGCAATATATATCTGTATAATATGCCAGATTCGAGGTGCTAGTTAGCCTTTGAATATAAATGGAAATATATGAACGATGTGGCCAATGCAGCTTCGTGATATAGTAAAGGTCAGAGGTCAAGATCAAGGTCAGGAAGGTTTAAAAGTTATTTAAAAGTTAAAGTTACTCAGTATCCCGTAAACCCTCAAGCCAAT
>CM065698.1:22026327-22031327 GCA_017654935.2 Phymorhynchus buccinoides
GCGCACAATGGGATTGGAGAGAGAGAGAGAGAGAGAGAGAGAGAGAGAGAGAGAGAGAGAGAGAGAGAGAGAGAGAGAGAGAGAGAGAGAGAGAGAGAGAGAGAGAGAGAGACATTTGAAACATTTGTTTATTGAGGGAAAAGAATAAGCGCACAATGGGAGAGAGAGAGAGAGAGGATTGGAGAGAGAGAGAGAGAGAGAGAGAGAGAGAGAGAGAGAGAGAGAGAGAGAGAGAGAGAGAAACAGATTGGGGGAAAAGAAGAGAGAGAGAGAGAGAGAGAGAGAGAGAGAGAGAGAGAGAGAGAGAGAGAGAGAGAGAGAGAGAGATTTGAGAACATTTGAAACATTTGTTTATTGGGGGAAAAGAATAAGCGCACAATGGGATTGGAGAGAGAGAGAGAGAGAGAGAGAGAGAGAGAGAGAGAGAGAGAGAGAGAGAGAGAGAGAGAGAGAGAGAGAGAGAGAGAGAGAGAGAGAGAGAGAGAGAGATTTGAAACATTTGTTTTTGAGGGAAAAGAATAAGCGCACAATGGGATTGAGAGAGAGAGAGAGAGAGAGAGAGAGAGAGAGAGAGAGAGAGAGAGAGAGAGAGAGAGAGAGAGAGAGAGAGAGAGACAGACAGACAGACAGACAGACAGACAGACAGTTAGACAGACAGACAGACATATAGACAGACAGACAGACGGACGGACAGACAGATAGAGACATTGATAGAAAGAGAGAAATCATGTCGATAATCATTACTCCATCTAACAGCACTTCATCATCATTGCAATTGTCAGCTCAGCACCATGTTCCAATTGATTAAAATAACGAATGAATGAGTTATATGATAATCATCATCACCATACCACAATCAAATATGAATTAATATATTACGGGTTTAGTTGATAAGACTCGCTTTCCTCCCCCCCCCCCCCCCCCCCCCCCCCCCCCCCCCCCCCCCCCCCCCCCCCCCCCCCCCCCCCCCCCCCAAATGCTAGCAGTCGACTGCGCTACAACAAAAAGGTCAAACAGAAATCATAACGAATGATTACTAATTCTTCTAGTTTGTCATTATTTGTGTTCCATCGAGCATACATAATTAGTCTCCGAGCCGAAGGTTCGAGGAGCTATTGTTTTTGTCTGGTCCGTCCGTCCGTCCGTCCGGTGTCCGTCCGTCCGGCGTGCCTCCGTCCGTCCGGCTATTCGTCCGTTTTTCTCAAAAACTATTCAGTCTATCATCATCAAATTTGGTATACTAGTTTGCCAAGGTCAAGGTCGCGCCAGTTACGGGTTCACCCCCGAAACACATAATCGCCAATATCTCGCGAATTTGTGCACGTATTTTAATGCAGTTTTTTTCCACAACATTTCTTGATGAAAGGTCTATAACACAGTTGTCATAAATGTTTCTGTGCGCGCGCTCAAATCACGGGTCCGAACCCCAAGGCTATATATATTTTTAAAAAAATCAGTTACGTGCTGTTTTGATGCCTTTTTATGTAGTTACGTGCTGTTGTGATGCGTTTTTATGTATGTGTACAGCCGACACATTCCGATTTCGGAGTAGCTCGGCGATGCTGCGAGGGGACTTTGCAGCCGCTCGGCGTTGCACTTGTTACATCTTTAATTCACCACGAGATAGAAGGGTGGAGCTAGTCTTTCTCTGGTGAAGTTTCTTAATACGCGTTAACATTTTTGACGCTATCCCCGTGAATGATATGAATGATATTTAATGTCTTTTTCACACGAATAGTGATCTTAGACAACATGCAGAAATTGAACTAATTTATAAAATAAAATAAAAAATATATATATATATAAAACAAAACATGCAAGCTTAAAAAAGCAATTATAGCAACGCGCAAAGCAAAACATTGACAGTAAGCTTCCAATAAGCGTGGACAGCATTAATTTAGCAAGAATTAAAGCAATGTCAATGTCTGCGTCACTTACGATAATCCTTGGTATTACTATACTTATACTTGCATTGTTGCTATGGTATTCGACCGAGTAATGGAGTTAAGCGACTCTATTTTTCACGAAGTGCTCTCCCCTAGGTGTGGGTGTTTTTTCGACAATCGTCTCTTGAAATGGGAACCTGAACCAACGTAGCAAGCTCTATTGTGATCAGGGTAAAGTACAAGGGGACTGTCGCTGATATTGGATTAACATCATAGTCTCAATACACGTTAACATGTTTTCACTCTTTCCCCATGACAACACAGTGATAGGCGAGCGATTTTGTGACCTGCATATATCTTGTCATGGGGAGGGAATGTTCAATAATTATGGACTTTTTTTCTTAAAGGGGCACCCTGACGGATGAGTTTTTGCAAGAAACACGTCGAGGTCACCAGAAAGACAGCCTTTTCAGGGATTGGAACAGTCACTTTGCTCTGGTTTCCTAGAAATTAAACCGTCAAAACGGCGCGATTCCTCCTTGGCGGAGATACCGGAGAGAGTAGCCATTTTGGATGGGGTGGGTCAATAGGTCACTCATTGTGGTTGAAGCGTTTTCTTCTTGTGTAGTGCAGTAAAAGAAAAAATGGAGCTGGTTCCTTTGTTGTGAGCGAAACTCATTTAGATAATCTGTATACAAAAATTAAAAAGAAAAGAAAAAAATGCTTGTATTGCGAAAATTTCGTGCAGACGATTTGGCGGCCATTAGAAAAGAGCCTTCTCTTTGGGTGAAATAATGTTACTTCCTGCATCTCCGCCAAGGAGGAATCGCCGATTTAACGGTTTGATTTCTAGGAAACCAGAGCAAAGTGAGTGTTGCAATCTCTGTAAAGGGTGTTTTCCTGGTGATCTCGACGTGTTTCTTACAAAAAATCATCCGTCAGGGTGCCCCTTTAAGAAAACAAGTCCATAATTATTGAACATTCTCTCCCCATGCAGGTCATAAAATAACTCGCCTATCACTGTGTTGTCATAGGGAAAGAGTGGGAAAAATGTTCACGTGTATTGAGACTATGGTGTAAATCCAATATCAGCGACAGTCCCTTTGCATTTTAGCCTGATCATAATAGAGCTTCCTACGTTGGTTCTGGTTCCCATTTCAAGAGAAGATTGTCGAAAGAAAAAAACCACCTAGGGGAGAGCACTTCGTGAAAAATAGAGTCGCTTAACTCCATTACTCGGTCGAACACCATAGCAACAATGCAACAATAGCGTCGAAGCTTGAAACCGCAGGATGCGAGTCACATTGCAAACATTTGTTTTAGAAAAATTAGGGGTGGCCAGTTGCCACAAACTGATAAAACTTGCAAAAAATGTGACGTAAAAAATATAAATGACATAAATTATAGAATGACGCACGGTGTTCTAAGTGTTGTATGTCTGCTCAAACACACGAGGCGAGAGCTGAGGATCTAACATATGGTAGAGTAACTGTTCGTTGTTTGACCGATTGAATTAGGCAAGATCACTCCCACACACCATGAAATTACTCCCCTTTATTATTTCCGAACAATTCATGTCCATCACAAAGGATGGAACTTAAGTGTTGATGTTGTTGAATAGGTAGTTACTGGAGCATGAACTAATCGTCTGATAAGGTTCAGAAAACGCATGTGTGTTCTGTCATGCAAACAGTATTGACATCCAGACCAGAAGATAATTGGTTATTGTAAAACTGTCCACAAACTATTCACTTATCAATGACAGTACCCAAAGGCCCTGCGGTTTTCCTTAGCGTGTGCTAATACTGATTTCCTGTACAATGTATCAAACAGGGTGAAGATGTTGCTTTTGATTTACTTAATACTGTTCGGTTGATGTCTGCGGAACGTAGGGGAAGACGGGGTAAAAAGCACATGGGCGGGTAAGAAGCCCACCCCAATTATCTCATGAAATGAAGCAAATTTCAGTCTCATTTTGCCCATGAGACGAGCGTTAATGTCTAGCATTCGTCTCATGGGCAAATTTGACTGAAATTTTCTTTATTTCATGAGATAATTGGGGTGGGCTTCTTACCCGCCCATGCGCTTTTTTACCCCGTCTTCCCCTACTGTTAACCGTGCATTAATTGATTAAATAGCCATGAAATGGCGGGCTAAAAACACACTCAGAGAAAATGAATACTTTCAAGAAACAATGAACGGCTTTAAAAAAATTGAAAAAATAATCAAAAAGAGGAAGGGAAGGAACAAAAAGGCAGAAAACACACAAATAAAGAGTGATTCATAATTATGCGTTCGTACACGCATGTACATAACGCACGCACATACGCACGCGCGCACACACACACAAACACACACGCATACACTCAACACATACACACCCACACACATACGTTAACACACATATACAGCCACACCCACACGCAATATATACTCACACATACGCGTGCATCGTTCGTTCTTTGATTTAACGTCTATCCACCTTACAGTGATCTTAGACAAAAAAAACAAAAAAACAAAAAATGTATGTGTAGTATGATTATGATGTATGTGTTTGATGGGTAAGGGGTATGTGGGTCTGAGTATATATGTGATTATAGGCCCTATGTTAGTGAAATGTTAGTGAAATACTTAAACTTAGAATTATGTCTAAACATTTAAAAGAAGCACACAATAAATGAACAATAAACTCCAACAAAGAAAAGTAACATAGATAACAAGCACATTAAAGCAAAGGTCCAATTGGGCTCCTAATAAGTCCCCGAACAACTTCTAGAATCTTTGATTCATCACAAATAATGTCGTTATAGGTTGTCATTGATGGTTCTGTGTCCAACAACCAAGCAGGTAAACAGTTTTTCATATTTTCGCAAAGAAATATAACATGGAATGGTGTAATATTTCATTATATTTCATTTCATAATATTTCATACGCGTGCATGTATGCAGCAGCGTACATGATGTGGACGTGCTGATAATTATGTACTACTACATAGCAACACTAATCAAGCGATATATTATTATAAACGCATCCGTGTTCCTGCTGTGGCCTTGGATTTCTTGCAACCTGCGCGTAAATTAACACACACTGATTAAACACGAAATCTAACCTGG
>CM065698.1:22036327-22041327 GCA_017654935.2 Phymorhynchus buccinoides
CTCTCTCTCTCCCCTCTCTCTCTCTCTCCTCCCCCCCCTCTCTCTCTCTCTCTCTCTCTCTCTCTCTCTCTCTCTCTCTCTCTCTCTCTCTCTCATCATCAGTATGGGGCTATGGCTTTGACCTGAGTAAACATTCGTATTCGTATTTGTATTCGTATTCTGTCTCTCTCTCTCTCTTATCTAACTAAAACCCCATTTTGCTCATACCACCCCCCCCCCCCCCCTTAACCCGGAACCAATCCAGCTCCTTGGACCCCCGGTGGGGAACCCCCCCCCCCCCCCCTTGCGAATCACTTAGTCCGACCCTGAAGTCTACGAAACAAAACCTTACGAACCCTCTCTTTACAGTAATAAGTGGAATTTGTATTTTCTCTCAGAAGAAAAACAAAAGGTATTTCAAATATCAAACATTTGAAATAATGATAGTACAATGACTGGAATTCGAAACTAACCAAGGTATTCAAAAGGTTTGATCCATGCATATGTTTGTTATCATTACGTGCAAAACAAAATCTCAACTTGCACACACACACACACACACACACACACACACACACACAATAAATAGTGTTAGTCTTGTCATGAATACTATTATCACATAAAAAAAAAAAAAAAAAAAAAAAAAAATACATCGATGGAACTATATAAAGATACATACATGTCTCAGGAGGTATTATTATTAGTAAAAAATTAAATAAAAAAAGGTTAGTAAATGACCCTTTTTCGCTACTTGAAACCCTGGAGTGGCACTTTCTGAAAATAACGAGGCACCAACGTCATCACACATCTGTTCGCGTCCCACAAGGTAGAGAAAGGAGTTACGTAGGTCTGAGTACCACGAGGTTTGAGTCTCTATCTTCCCCCCTCCTTCCCCCCCCCCCCCCCCTCTCTCTCTCTCTCTCTCTCTCTCTCTCTCTCTCTCTCTCTCTCCCCCCCTCCCCTCTCTCTCTATCTCTCTTTCTCCTTTCTCTCTCTCTCTCTCTCTCTCTCTCTCTCTCTCTCTCTCTCTCTCTCTCCCCCCCTCTCTCTCTCTCTCTCTCTCCCTCTCCTCTATCTCTCTCCCTCTCTCTCTCTCTCTCTCTCTCTCTCTCTCTCTCTCTCTCTCTCTCTCTCTCTCTCTCTCTCTCTCTCAGTCTATATCTGTTCAGCTGTCTGAGTGTACGCGCGCGCGCGCGCGCGCGCGCGTGTGTGTGGTGTGTGTGTGTGTGTGTGTGTGTGCGTGTGCGCGCGCGTGCGTGCGTGTGTGTGTGTATGTGCGTGTATGTGTGTGTGCGTGCGTGCGTGCGTGTGTGCGTGCATGTGTGTGTGTGTGTGTGTGTATTTGTGTCCTTGTGTGCATGCGTGCGAACGTGTTTTGTGTCTATGTTTGTTTTTTAAGTATTTTTAACTGATAGCTATTTTTCACTATTCGTTTCATATGTCCTTCCATTATGACGTTGATCCAGTCCACATTATTATTATTATTATTATTATTATTATTATTATTATTATTATTATTATTATTATTATCAACGCAACAACTCGCCCTATAGCTATAAGCCTATCTATTTTAAAGACCCACCAGATCACGTGCCAAAATCACGGGTTTCACGGGTTTTCCCCTCTCATAGCTGGTAAGAAATACTTGTTTTGACCAGGTTTGACTCTCATACAAATGGCCCCCCAAATTCAAAACGAAACATCATTTTAATGAGCAGCCTCAATTTGAAGTTGGGGAAATTTGCATGTGGTCACAGCTAACCCAGAAAAAACAACAACAAAGGGACTTAATCGTGGTGGGTCAGTGGGTCTTTAAGCCGAGTCTAGGAAGAACTTGCGAATCATGTTCATTAATTAACGTTTGCACGTTATGCACTGAGAGGCCTTCTGTGCCTAGTAATACATTGTATTCACGCTTGTTAAGTCATTTCGCGTACATTTTGTCCTCTCGCGGATACCATGATCTACAATAAGCCTAGGATCTCCCATGACCATTATAATATATTCTTGATCATCGTGTCACAGCCTATTCAGTTCCTGAATTTTGAACCGTCAGTGCAAACCTCCGCCAAGGAAGACTCACACAACCGAAACGTCCTTCCTTCGTGTCCGAGCTGTATCTCATGAACCAGTGGGTAGAATGGCTTACAATTTTGTGTGTGGTAATGCAACATGTGAAAAAACAACCACACAATGAAAAAGAAATAACAAAAGCAGAAACAGGGTCATTTTAGACTAATGTGCACATAAGGACAAAAAGTCCGCGAGAGGACTTAACACCTCGCTTTTACGGAATTCGGAATGTATTCCACGGATAAACTAATGACAAGTGATGTAGAAATCAAGCGGCAGGAGATCGAAGGTCATAGTATGACGGGCATCATTAAAGGGTTTTGCCCGCTAGCTAAACTGCGTACGATTCGACCCCAATGCGACACGATTGTGACGATGTCTGTGAGTCGCGATTCACGCCGAAAATACTTCTGAATGAATGAATGAATGAAAAATGGTTTTACGTCCTATCGGTCTGGAACAGACACATATGGGACATTTGTAAATACAAATATGGTGGGGAACGATACTGGAAGCAATGCCCGGAGGCAGTGCGACTCCAGTAAAGTCCCGATTTTTTTTAACAATGCAGATAGGTGTAGCGGTAACCACGCCTACACATATAGAGACAATAAACTAAGCAGGATTTCATCAGATTCGTTTAGACAGTAGAATTTTCACGTGAATCGTGCCTCACAATTGTCACAATCGGATCGAAGTAAATCATCGAATGGTTAATGCGGTGTAGCGAGCGGCCTCTTTAACCCCTCCACCGCCAGCCCCATTTCAGCCAAAAATGTCCATTAAATTGACCTGGGTAGAGATCAGAATCCATCTGCAGTGTTGGGGATTCTTCTGTGACATATTTAAAATAAGGTCTACCCTTGCTTCCCAAAACTAAGACAATACGGGCTTGGGATAATAGACCCCAATTTGATGCCTTTTAGTGACATAGGTGTTAAATCACTGTGGTGCTAAAATGCGACTTTGGCGATTAAAGGGTTAAAGATCAGAAGGTACTATCCTTCTCATCAGGTTCAGATCAATACCGTACTATCACCATAAATGGAAGAATGGAAAATACATGTAGTACCTTTAGGCTTTTACCCGATGAGTAATGATAGAACTTTCTGGCGTTTAACCGTCAGTAATGAGCGCTTCTGGTCGCCCCGCGGGAGATCATTCTCTATCGACTTATATAGTACTTCATGTTGTCAAATAGAAGGCAGTCTTTTTTTCTGTCGCGCGCTGGAGAGAGAGAGAGAGAGAGAGAGAGAGAGAGAGAGAGAGAGAGAGAGAGAGAGAGAGAGAGAGAGAGAGAGAGAGAGAGAGAGGAGAGAGAGAGAGAGAGAGAGAGAGAGAGAGAGAGAGAGAGAGAGAGAGAGAGAGAGAGAGAGAGAGAGAGAGAGAGAGAGAGAGAGAGAGAGAGAGAGAGAGAGACAGACAGACAGACAGACAGACAGACAGACAGACATATATACATACAGAGACAGAGACAGCGACAATGAAACAAAGGTATACAGAGACAGAGACAGAGACAGAGAGAGACAGATATGAAGAAAAACATTTGTTATCGTTGCCATACAAAAAATACTGCCTTCAAAGAGAATGCCACATATGTGAAGAACCAAGGGCTGCGGACCATATAACTACCTGAACAGCTCGTTATCGATCACAGAAGCAATACAATACTATGTGTACATACGCTCCGTCGATTTAGATGATCAAATAACATCCGAGAGTGAATACATTCGTGCATTTCCCATCAAGAACAGCGTGTAAATGGAAATGATAATTATAATATGGACGGACTTCTAGGAGTGATAGACAGTTCCAGCTAAAAACAAGACGCCGAGTCATATCAATGTAGTTTCGAAGAGTTTTGTATTTCACAATCTTCTTCTTCTTCTTCTTCTTCTTCTTCTTCTTCTTCTTCTTCTTCTTCTTCTTCTTCTTCTTTTTCTTCTTCTTCGTCGTTGTCGTCGATCGCTCAGACAGTTTCCTGTCAATTATGAGCGCAGATGCGTCATGCTGCCGTCATGCGCCTAAGTAAGAAATAATTAGGCCCAGCATGTCCGACTTCGGCTTGGAGGAAATCGTTTTGAAGGCAGACAGATAGTAGGTGACAGTAAACAAAGGGAAAAGGCAGAGTCAAAGAAAGCGACAGTTTAGAGGAAGTTACAAGCACAGAACTTCCAAAAGGTGGGGGAACTATTTATGCAAAAGACCCCCCGGTATCCCCACGGGGGGTGTTTCACAATCTTAAAAACACAAACAAAATTTACATTTTCATAAAGAAGGTACTGTTTAAACAAGCGCGAAAACGCAATAGTTTGTGGCACGCGGTCTATTTTTACCACTCCAATCATGAGTCATCTCCCCTGGCTTTTCAATAATTTTAATCTGTAAACCAGAATGTTATCTCTGCACCATTTCGTAACTTTTTATATCTTTTGGAAAACATTTAAAACTATGTATCCTACTTATACTCATCAAAAGAAGCACCGCATACTCGTCGTGTCTGTTGTAGTGTCTGTATTACGTATGTTTATTATTTTGTACGCTTTTAAAATACATCATTTTAAAGAGCGGCCTCAATTATTTTGAAGTGTAGCCTCGATTTGAAGTGCGACAATTTTGTCAAAATGTGCGACAATTTTGGACCGACCGACCGACCGACAGACAGACAGACAGACAGACCGACCGACCGACAAAGTGAGTTATAGGTTTGTGGCTTGAGCCGCAAACAAAAACAGGTAAAAGAAAGAGGTTCGAGTGTTCATTCTCTTTGTGTCCTTTATTGATACACTTCAACACAAACAATTGAAGTAGTTCCTTCCAGTGAATCTCCAAAAGCAGCCCCTTTTCAAATGGTCTTCCATTGTGGCCCACTGGAAATGCTGATTACGAATGCGACGCAGTACTTTTTGATGACATCATAATTGATTTTTGTGTCACAACAGGGCCTG
>CM065698.1:22046327-22048827 GCA_017654935.2 Phymorhynchus buccinoides
CCCGAGTCAGAGATTAGATAGAGCCTCTAATGATCTAACGAGCATCAGAGAGTCTAGAGAGAGCTTAGAAGATAGAGAGAGAGTAGAGTGAGAGAAGAGATGATATCATCGATAGTCCTCTCTCCTCCTCGCCCCTCATGAGTAGATGAATATGATCTCTATTAGAAATTGAGTAAGTCAGTACGGAAATAATTAAGGTATAAAAGAGTAACGAGAGAGAGGAAAAGAGAACAAGGTCAGTTCAGTTTATCTGAAGTTGTCTCGTGAGGTCTCTCTGTTCTCTCTCCTGTGTTGTGTTGTGTTCTGTTATGTGTGCCATGTAGGATTGTCAGTTAACTCCCTGTACTAATCTCATTTACACCTGTTATTTTAATTGTCTTGTGTGTTTTCGTATACTGAACGTGTGTCTGTTGGCGTATTGTATATATATCTCTCATATCTTTTGGGTCCTGTACCGGGACGGGGGCGTTGTGTCAATCTTTATTCTATTTTCTGTAATTATTAACGCAGAGTTAGTGTGTTGTATCGTCGTTCTAGTACATGTGCTACTGCGCTCGAAGATATCTTTTTAGTTATGCTGTGTTGTTTCTGATCAGTCTAGTTAGTGGTCTCGTAGAAAAGTCTAAGTTGGCCTGTCTGTTTGCTCTAATCCTCTCTCAGTTTCGGCGTGTTGAAGTGGTAGTGAAGTGTCTGTGGTGTTGATTGTGTGCTGTAGTGTGGTGTGTGTAGGTTGTAGCTAGTGAGGTGCAGTGCGTAGACTCCATGAGTGCATGTGTGCGCGTGCATGCTAGGTGTGTGCATGCCAGCTGCGGCGTGCGTGCGTGAAAAAAAAAACAAAAAAAAAATTAGAAAAAAAAAAAAAAAAAAAAAAAAAAAAAAAAAAGGAGATAATGGAGATAATGGAGATAAGGTTTCATAAACACAACAAGGAAAGAAGAGCGTTCTAGAGAAGGACGTCATGTTAGTCTCATTCTGGTTGTTAACCAGACAGTGACAAGAATCAGACGACAACCAAACTATTTTCCACAGACATCACCGACATTATGTTTTCATATTTTTGTTTATTGCGTCTACCTTGTGGATTTCTACTTTTCTAGTTCGTTACATACAAACTGTCATTTGTTTGACAGTTTGCTTTGACCAAATTGACATGTTTTGTGGCTGCTACTAGAATGCGAGTATTTGCTTGTTGTATTTTATGATTGTACTTCATATCTGTCTCCGTCGGTCTCTGTTTGAGTCTGTTTCTTAATCTATATGTCTCCCTGTTTCATTATCTCTCTCTGTGTCTAGTCGAGAGCTATGAGAGAGAGACTCTCTCTCTCTATCTCATTCTAGAGAGTCTCTCTCCGAGAGTAGCGAGATAGCTCTATCAGATCTAGCCTCTCATCGGTAGTGACTCAGTCTCTCTCACAGAAAGATCTCTCTCTCTCTCTCGGGAAGACCTCACTCTCTTCTGACTCTCTCTCTCTCTCCTTCCATCCTCTCCTCTCCCTCCCTCTCTCTCCCTCCCTCTCTCTCCCTCCCTCCCTCTCTCTTCTCTCTCTCTCTCTCTCTCTTCTCTCTCTCTCTCTCTCTCTCTCTCTCTCTCTCTCTCTCTCTCTCCTCTTTCACTTATTCTTGTTGATTTGGGCACCGCTCTCATACTGTTGTTGACTTGAGAAAGATTAATATAATCGAAAAAATGTGTGTATTTTAAGGTGGAGCCCCGGGGTGTGGCGGGGGATCTGTCGCGACTCTCTCTCTCTCTCCTCTCTCTCTCGCGTGGCTCTCGATCTCTCTCTCTCCTCTCTCTAGATCTCTCTCTCTCTCGCTCTCTAGACTCTCTCTCTCTCTATCTCTCTCTCTCTCAGCTCTGCTCTCTCTCTCTCTCTCTCTCTCTCTCTCTCTCCCTCTCTTCTATCTCTCTCTCCTCTCTCTCTCTCCTCTCTCTCTATCTCGCTCTCTCTCACTTCTCTTCTTTCTCTCTTTCACTTATTCTTGTGATTTGGGCACCGCTCTCATACTGTTGTTGACTTGAGAAAGATTAATAAATCGAAAATGTGTGTCTTTTAAGGTGAGCCCCGGGTGTTTGTGGACTGATGATAATCTCTCTATCTCGATCTCTCTCTCTCTCTCTCTCATCCTCTCTCTCTCTCTCTCTCTCGCTCTCCTCTCTCTCTCTCCGCTCTCTCTCTCTCCTTTCTCTCTCTCTCTCTCTCCCCTCTCTCTCTCTCTCTCTCTCTCTCTCTCTCTCTCTCTCTCTCTCTCTCTCTCTCTCTCTCTCTCTCTCTCTTTCTCTCTTTCACTGCTCTCTTGTGATTTGGGCACCGCTCTCATACTGTTGTTGACTTGAGGAAGATTAATAAATCGAAAATGTGTGTCTTTTAAGGTGAGCCCCGGGTGTTGTGGACTGTTTGATCTAATCTCTCTCTCTCTCTCTCTCTCTCTCTCTCTCTCTCTCTCTCTCTCTCTCTCTCTCTCTTCTCTCTCGCTCTCTCTCTCTCTCTCCCTCTCTCTC
>CM065698.1:22053827-22061327 GCA_017654935.2 Phymorhynchus buccinoides
GACTGGGCCCGACTGAGTCAGACTGATCGATTAGATGGTATGCAAATGAGTGAAGCGTCACGACCATCGAGTCACATGAGGCAGCACATAGTCTGTCGCCGCCTTTAGTGACGATATGTGTTTAAATCACTGTGAAGCTAAATGCGACTTTGGCTGTGAAAGGGTTAAGCTGAACGGCTGATTTGTGCAACGCAAATCAACCTAGAAAATGGGTTACGGTAAAAAGGAGATGGGGGGGGAGGGAGATAAAGAGAAAGGGAGAGAGTCGAGAAGGAGAAGAGGGGAGTGGGGAGAGAGAGAGAGGATGGAAAAGAGAGAGAGTAGAGAGAGAGAGAGAGGAGAGATAGAGGAGAGAGAGATAGAGAGAGAGAGGAGAGAGAGAGAGAGAGTATGTACACTGAAAGACAGACACAGGGAACGTGAGGGGGAGATGGAGAGAGAAAGAAGAGGGAAGGAAGAGCGATGTGGAGAGAGAGAGGGTGAGGGAAGAGAGAGAAGGAGAAGAGAGAGAGAGAGGACAGTAGAGAGAGAGAGAGAGAGAGAGAGAGAGAGATAGAGAGAGGTACACTGAGAGACAGACACAGAGAACGTGGGTGGAGACTGTTGAGATAGAGAGAGAGAGAGAGAGGAGAGACGGAGAAGATAGACGAGAGAGAGAGAAAAGTAGAAAGAGAGATAGGAAAGAGAGAGAACAGAGACACACACACACACGGATGACACAAAGAAACAGACCTAATGGCAAGAGAGAGAAAAGAGAGAGAGAGGAGAGAGAGAGAGAGAGAGAGAGGAGAAGAGAGAGAGAGAGAGAGAGAGAGCACTTTGGACACTTTGGATTGTTTATGACATTACCAGATACAGCTTTCCGTGTCAATGATGGGGGTTTGGAATACAACAACATCATCATTTCGTGCAAAACGTTTTTCTTGCCAAACAAGTTAAGCATTACACTTAAAATAATGATTCAAAAGCGCGAAGATTTAGAACATAAACATATTACCACGCACACACACGCACACGCACGCACGCACACGCACGCACACGCACACACACAAGCACCCACGCACGCACATACACACACAAGCGCGTGCACGCACGCACACCCCCGCACACGCGCGCACGCAGACACGCAAACGCACACGCACGCACACGCACGCACACACACACACATATTGTTAACCAACTGACAAATTGAATGACCATCCAACAGTAACAATCTTCGTTTAGATAAACATCAGTTAGCATACTTTCTCTTTTATCCCACTAATTTACCATCTTCATGCATTAACGCTTTCTTTCTAATATCGTTAGCTTTAGCCACATATTTTGCAAGTGATTTCAAAATATGTTCCTTTTCTGAGGAGAGAATTGCAGTTATGTTTCTCATTTTAGCAAGTGCTAAGCTAAATACTGAGCATGTTTTGCGAATAACCTTCATAAGCAGTACAGTCAAAGACAGAGAGAGGAGCTCATCTTCAGTCTTAGAGGCAGCAGAGTGGACAAGGGAGATTTTCAGGACGGCTAACATGCAACGGACAGTTTTTTAGTAGATAGAGAGAGAGTAGGAGAGAGAGAGAGAGCAGAGAGAGAGGAGAGGAGATTTTTGAAAGAGACACATCACAAGAGACGGTCGCACGTGAAGTATGGGGGGACGCTAGACATAACACAACAGATTCATCAGTAGAGACTATGACAGAATGACGATCTGATACGACGACAGAGAGGGAGAGCGGGCGAAGCAGTAGGGATAGAGAAAAAGAGACAGAGGGGACAGAGAGAGGGCCAATGAGATTCATTGATTGTCTGATGCTGGCTGAGAGACACTGATCAATTTACTGAGCAATCAACAAGAACATCAAGTCCCCGCTCTCTATTTTGGAGGACCTGCTCTTGCTGCAGTATAGTCGCAAGGTGTGTGTCTCGTGAGAGTGTGGCTCTTGTTTGGGCTAGCTAAAGGTACTCTCTCTCTCTCTCTCTCACAGCCTCTTCATCTCTCTCTCACACTCTCTCTCTCTCTCTCGTCGCCTCAGTCCCCCGACACACAAATCTCCTCTCTCTCGTCTCTCCTCTCACACTCTCTTCATCCTCTCTCTCGATCTCTCATCTCATCTCTCTCTACTACCTACTAATCACTCACAATCGGATCAGGTCTCACCTGTCTTCCTACTTCCAACGATCCCTAGTCGGGGTCGAAGCCAACCTAGTCCCAATCTCCACATCCGTTCACACACATCACTATATATCACCCAAGGCTACAGCGATCTCAATGTCTCTCCACTCTACGCCATAAATCAATCACTCTTCTCGGCTCATCTCACTCGCATACTCCAATCATGCACTATCCATCCATATCTCTCTCTCTCTCATCTCTCCTTCTCTCTCTCTCCTACATATACTCTCCTCTCTCTCGGCTGGCTCAGTATCACATCCATCATTCACATGCATCACTTCTCTCCTCGGTACATCTCTCTCACACCACACTCGATACATCTGGTTACCGTCCTCTTCTATCTGATAAGTCTCCACTCGACACATCCCGTTCCTAGAATCTCATCACGACCTCATTCTCTCTGTAAACCGTCTCCTCGTCCATCTCCTTCATTTCTTGTTCGTTTCTGTCGTCCTTCCCAGGGCATCGTCTCTCGTCCATTTTCGATCTACTTCATCAGACATCGTCTCTCACTTCTCCGGACGGGGGGGGATCGTCCCCGATCACGACAGAAGAGAGGAGAGAGAGACGTTGAGGAGAGAGACAGACAGACGAGAGATAGACAGGTTTGGATGAGATGGGAGATGTTCAGACAGAGAGAGAGACGAGGAGGGAAGACAGGCGAAGAGAGAGAGATGAGAGACGGAGAGAGAGAGAGAGATCCATCGTCAGAGAGAGAGAGAGAGAGTGAGAGAGGAGAGAGAGAGAGAGAGAGTGATTGAGACAGGACAGAGAGAGGAAGGCGGACATCCTCAGACTAGAGAGACACACTCTTCAGATGGGGGACTATTACAGAGAGGGGAGAGAGAGGAGAGAGAAGAGGAGCATTCGGACGCTTCGAGACAGAGAGTTCACCCTCTTTGCACCCTTAGTGAGAGGATGGCACAGAGACAGACGGCGACCACAAGAGAGGGATCAGAGAGAGAAACAGCTAGAGTCCGTCATAGAGAGTCCATTCTCTAGAGTAAGACTCCGTCGCACGAGAGAGCACGCTGTCGACGATTGTCAGATCTGAGAGAGACGGACCGGGAGGGTCGAGATCCAGCGAGGAGTTAGACAGGGGCTGTCAGATCAGAAGAGAGAGAGATGAAGAAGAGAGATGGAGAGGAGCCGCTCGTTTAACCAGTGATA
Source organism: Phymorhynchus buccinoides (assembly GCA_017654935.2). Classification (NCBI taxonomy): domain Eukaryota; kingdom Metazoa; phylum Mollusca; class Gastropoda; order Neogastropoda; family Raphitomidae; genus Phymorhynchus; species Phymorhynchus buccinoides. Next base: position 22,057,165 of record CM065698.1, read on the forward strand.
ACTAGCTCAAGCGAGAGACTTACGAGAGAGTGCCACGGGAGAGCGTTTCCGAGAGAACATCGAGGGTGTCTCCGGCTCTCAGAGCTCAGAGAGGATTCTTAGAGGAGAGAGAGAAGAAGCTCTCTACTCTGAGAGCGAGAGAGAGAGAGCGACGTCCACTCTCTCTCTTGAGAGGGAGAGAGAGACAGAAGCGAGGAGGAGAGAGTCCCTTCGAGACAGGTCCCTCTTCGGAGAGAGAGAGAGACGTGAGGGATGAAGAGTCCGGCCGCTCTAGAGAGAGGAGATGAGAGGAGCTCTCTCGAGACGAGAGAGCGTCGGTCTTTGGAAGACAGAGGAGAGAGAGAGAGAGAGCGAGGGGAGACAGCCTCCTCTCACCCCCCAGAGAGGCTCTCGCCAGCGTCTGAGGGGGCGAGGTTCTCAGAGAGAGAGAGAGAGAGAAGATCCTAGAGCATCGAGAACATATCTCCCTTTTCGTCCATCTTCTTAAAAGTACCTCAGCTCCTGCTTACCCCCGGATAGACTCAGGTCCTGACACGCTACCTCTTCGCCTCTTCTCCCTCTCCTCTCCCCTCTTTCCCCTCTCCCTCTCTCATCGGCCTCCCTCTCTCCTCTCCCTCTCTCTGCACTCTCTCTCTCTCTACTCTCTCGCTCCCCCTCCCTCTCTCTCTCTCTCTCTGCGTCCTCTCTCTCGCAGACTCTCTTCTCTCTCCTCTCTCCTGCTCTCTCTCTTATCTCTCAATTGAGTGCTCAGTACCCTACCCGCATATCTCTGTCTTTTCTGTCCGTTCGTTCGGTTCGAGTCACTCACTCACCTCTCCCTCCCATCCCTCTCAACTCTCTCTCTCCTCCTCTCTTCTCTCCTGCGCTCCAGCTCTCTCTCTCTGTTTTCGCTTTCTGAACCTCTCCAAGGATCACGACTGCCCTCAACACACTCCCTACAGACCTTCCCATCTGGGACAGTCAGTGCAATCATGTTTTTTTCAGAACATCATCTAACAGTGCTCATCGAATCATCTAATCTAGCTAGAGAAGAGGTATGAGAGGGCCATATTCATACATGTTAATTCTAACATTTAAATGAAAAAATGGGATACCTAAACTTTATTGGCCCATAACGAAAGAGAGAGAGAGGCTTCTGTTGTCCTCTGTTATTGTTTTCAGGGAGAGTGGGATTTTTAGAGAGCGAAGGAGAAAGAGAGATGAGAGGGATAGAGGTCATTTGTTTGTACTAGAGAGGACGATTATTGTGGGTATGATTCTAGAGATGGTGTTGTAAAAACTTCTCTTCTCCCTATCAGATTCGTCCTTGAGGGATAGAAAAGTGGAGACTTACTCTCTCGTAAAGAGAGATAGAACAAAAGACAGTTTGAATAGCAACGGGATTACAGTTAGAATTTAGTTAGTCTAGACTGCGCGCAGCGCTGGCTTTCTCGAGCGTCCCGTCTGAGACGAATCAAGTGGTCTTGGAGATGCCAGTAGTGAGCACGAATGAAGCTGCTCGCCTGGAAGATCAGTGGGAGTGAGTCCCTGTGGGTTTAGAGTTTCACAGGTCTGTTTGTGAGGAGAGGAGAGTGTGAGCAGTGTGATGTGCAGAACATGCTCAACGTGTCATTGTGGTCTGCTCGGCATGGTGATGTGTTCTTTTTCAGAGAATTATGGAAAATAATGAGAAAAGCTGAGCGCGAGAGTTGCTTGGGCCCTGTTCTAAGAGTCTCAGTTTTTCCTGGTCCGTGCTCAAGTCGAGAGCGTTATCTTTTAAGATGGATCGGGAGGGGAACAAAATTGGGTAACGAGGATTAATTTATTATGAAATAAGGACGAGGAAGGATTTCGTTCGGAGATAGGAGGCCAAACTGCCAAAAGAAAAAATGGTGTGTCGTCGAGTCTCTTTCCCAGCGTGAGAAACGTTTGGTCCGTATGAGCTCGAGATCCGCCAGTTGTTCTGAGCGGCTGGCACTAGCATGTAGATCACGATCATCGTTGGAGAGGAGAGGTGCAATGCACTCGACCTCTGTTTTAGATCTTTCCTTGAGGGAGCTTCATTTCCTGCTCTCCTCACTGAAAGAGCGTCTCTAAAGTCCTTCCTCTCACTCTCTGGTCCCTGAGAGTTTAGCTCTGTGCCCTCCTGAGAGCTCTCTGAGTTCCTCCGAGTTTCCGCATGAGAGAGATTTGAGACTATGTTCCAGTCTCCATGGAGAGATCTGTTCGTCCCTCTTTTGCCCCCTCGTATTCTCCTCTCAGATCTATCTCAGAAAGAGTCTCGATCTCGAGAATCCTCTCTACTCTCTGAGAGTTGATGTCCACTCAGTGACTATCTCTCTCTGGCTCTCTCGCAGAAGAGCGAGCATGCCCTCCCCCTTCAGAGCCTAGAGAGACATGGAACAGAGCAGAAGAGAGACGCATGAGGTCTCGAGACTATGAGGGAGAAAAGTTTGTCTCTCTCCACTCTTTCTCTCTCTCATCAGAGAATCTTTACCGCGTTTGATGATATATCTGGGATGGGCTGTCTCTCACGACGTCGTTCCTCTTTTCTCTTTCTTGGCTCTTTAATTCACTTTCCATTCTTATATCGTCCTTAATATTTTGATTTAAGAAGATCCCCGAATTTCAGCAACTGGTATTATAAAAATCCTTCAACTTTCCGCCTCAGCTACTTGCGCCTATGTCATCAGACCCTAGCACGGGTAATAAGACGTCAATATGTATTCACATTGCTCCAGTGTTAACGCTAAAGAAAGAATATACACATGCTTGATTTCTCTCTATCTATGAATCTCGCGTTATAGCGGGTAATACGTCTTTACACTCTTTATTCTTTTTTTCTCCACTTGCTCTTTCCGCCTCTCTCTCTACAATACTCAGACCTTTCACAGCCACCAACTATGGGCCACAAGACCTAAAAATTACCATAATTTTGCTTTTCCATTAGACTTTGGCTCTCTTCCATCGCTCTCGCTCCACTCATTGATGTCGTCTACATCTCTCTCGCCTCGTCTCTCCCGCAACCCACTCTCAGGGTCTTTCAATCTGTCTCTCTCTCCTCTCTCTCTCTACCTGCTTACAACACACCCACCACCAAAGCTGTTGTAGCAGATAAGTGCAATCGATTGGCCTGGCACCTAAATTCTCTCTCTCCTCTCTCTCTCTCCCACTCTCTCTCTCTCCAAGTCTCTCCTCTCTCTCCTCTCAAAATCAACCTCATTCGTCACCGTGGCGAGAACAGCATCTCTCTGAAGGCTCTGCAACCATCTTCTGGCTCTCTCTCTCTCTCGGCTCAAGATCTCAAATCTGTCCTCTGGCTTATCGTTCCTTCACACTCTCTGTCTCTTTCATCTCTCCAGCCCTCTCTCTCCCTCCATCTCATCCTCTCTCTCCCAAATCCTAGCCCTCTCCTGTCAAACATCGCACTCTCTCTCAAATGGAGCAAAAAAACTCTTATCTACTCAATGAAGCCAGAACTCGACTCATCCCACGACTTAAGGAGAGGCCAGGTTCTCTCTACAGCGAATTAAGACAACCTCTAGATCTCAGCACTCGGTTGCTCTCTCAAGGATATAAGATTCACTCTCTCTCCCATACTTCTATCGGCAGTCTATTTTAATCTCAAAGGCATCTGCAACATGGATCTTATCTCACCTGCAACAACATCACCTCAGAAGTCTCTCCTCATCGTTGCCTTCTCGTTCGCTCTCGCTCTCAATTCTCTCCTCTCTCTCACCCTCTTTCGCTTCTCTCTTTCTCCCTCTCTCTCTTACCTCTCTCTCTCTCTCTCTCTCTCCTCTCTCCTGTTCACCTCCATCAGTCCCTCTCCCTCGGTCTACCAAAGGCTCTCTCCTCCTCCTCTTACTCTTCTCTATCTCAATCCTCTCCTCCATCTCCCTCCTCCCTCCTCTCATCTGCTCCTTTTGCAGTCTCCTTCTCTCTTCGTTCATCCGTTCTCCTCTCTCTCCCTCTCTCTCCTCTCTCTTCCAGTCTTCCTCATCTGAGATAATTGTGGTCTCTCGCTCTCTGGGATCGCTCTCCATCCTGCGATCTGTATCTCTGTGGATCTCAATAATCCTGTCTCTCTGTCTATTGAATCCCTCTCTCGCACTCTCACCCTCTCTATCCACCTTTCTCCTCTCTCCCTCTCTTCTCTCTCTCTCTCATCTTCCTCTCTGACT
>CM065698.1:22091327-22103827 GCA_017654935.2 Phymorhynchus buccinoides
AATTTAAAAAGTGACAAAAAACCTGTCCTTTATTTATACTTTTCTACGTATTCTTCCTTCATTCTTTCCTGTCCTCTTATTCCACCTTTCTGTTCCCTGTTGTCCGGGACCTGTTCTTCTCTTTCTTCCTTCCATTCTTCACGTTTTGTCCAGTCCAAAAACAATACTTCCCGAAGCTTCGCTCGGGAACACACACAAAAACGCATAAGAATTATTGTCTGTTCAGTCAACATTTACTTTATTTTATTTTTTGTATCGTGATATGCTTTAAATTAGATTCGTTGTTTCCTAATTCAGCTCCAAAATCTAGAGGGACCTCTCACCACAAGACATAAAGAAGTCAACGACCCACGCCTACGGAGAAACGATTTCAATGGAATCCAGTTAACCCTTTCACCGCCAAAAAACATTTTAGCATCCACAGGTATAACTATGCTATGTCACTAACAAGGCATCACATTGGGGTTAATAGCCCCAAAGACCCTCATTGTCAAATGAAATGGGAAGTAAGGATAGACCTTATTTTATATATGTCACGTAAGAATCCCCAATACTGCAGACAGATTTTGTTCTCTACCCAAGTACATTTAATGGACATTTTTGGCTGAAATATGGCTGGCGGCGAAATGGTTAAATGACAGAATTTTTTTTTTTTTTTTTAATCCTGTCTTCTCTTTCACGTGTCTTCTTCCTCTGTCCTTTATTTATACTGTTTCTACGTATTCTTCCTTCATTCTTTCATGTCCTCTTCTTCTGTACACTTTTCTGTTCCCTGTTGTCCGGGACCTGTTTTTTCTCTTTCTTTCTTCCATTCTTCACGTTTTGTCCAGTCCAAAAACAATTATACTTCCCGAAGCTTCGCTGGGGAACTAAAAAAAGCAAACCGCATAAGAATTATTGTCTGGTCAATCACCATTTACTTTTCTTTCTTTTTTTTGTATCGTGATATGCTATAAATTAGGTTCGTTGTATCCTAATTCAGCTCCAAAATCTAGAGGGACCTCTCACCACAAGACATAAACAAGTCAGCGACCCACGCCTACGGAGAAACGATTTCAATGGAATCCAGTTATCCCTTTCACCGCCAAAGTGGCATTTTAGCACCACAGCGATTATAACACCTATGTCACTGAAAGGCATCACATTGGGGTCTATTATCCAAAGACCCTGTTGTCTCAGTTTGTGGAAGTAAGGATAGACCTTATTTTATATATGTCACGTAAGAATCCCCCAATACTGCAGACAGATTTTGTTCTCTACCCAAGTACATTTAATGGACATTTTTGGCTGAGATATGGCTGGCGGCGAAATGGTTAATTGACAGGAAAAAAAATATTTTAAAAAATCCTGCCTTCTCTTTCACGTGTTTTCTTCCTCCCTGTCCTTTATTTATACTGTTTCTACGTATTCTTCCTTCATTCTTTCCTGTCCTCTTCTTCTGGACACTTTTCTGTTCCCTGTTGTCCGGGACCTGTTCTTCTCTTTCTTTCTTCCATTCTTCACGCTTTGTCCAGTCCATTCGTGTTCCCGCACCCCAACATATTCGGACTTACCATAAGCCAATGCATCTGAATGGAGCCAACCTTGAACATTGTAAGTCCAACGATGCGAAATATATGGCCACAAGAAGAAATTTACGTTCTCAAGGTCAAGGGCAGCATGGTTCTTATTTTTGTGTGGGCCCTTTTTGCGTACCGTGATGCACCACCACAGTACATTTGAAGCGATTTCATGCAACATTTCTTGAGATACAGCTTTGGGGTTCGAACCCCGTGATTCGCACGCACGCGGGTACGCGCGCACAGACAAATTCATGATTACGGTGTTTCATCAGAAAACGTTGTTCCAAAACAACCGCATTGAAATACGTGCAAACGTTCGCGAGATATAAGCGATTAAGTGTTGTGGGGTTTGAACTCCTTAATCAGCATGACCTTGACCTTAAAATAAAACTGAAGCAATCACTAGTTAGGTAATATCGCATAACGGCTTGTACACTAAAAGTGATTGAAACAGATTGAATGATTTTCAATAAAATGCGACCGGACGCACGCACGCACGCACGCACGCACGGACGGACGGACGGACGGACCTTTGAAGCAAAAACAATGGGTTTTCCCGAAGCTTTGCTCGGGAACTACAAAACAACGCAGTCACCATTTACTATTTTATTTTATTATTTTTGTATCGCGATATGCTATAAATTAGATTCGTAGAATCCAAATTCAGCTCCAAAATCTAGAGGGACCTCTCACCACAAGACATAAAGAAGTCAACGACCCACGCCTACGGAGAAACGATTTCAATGGAATCCAGTTAATGGAAACACGCGTGCATAAAACAAAGCATCATCCACGGTATAACTATGCCAGAACATAGCAATGCCTACTCTGTTAATAGCCCCCACGAGTCTCATACACAAATGAAATGGTCAGAAGGTGTTCTTGCTGAAAGAAAATTCGATTGTAATAAAGCGCTTTGGGCCCATTTGAGGTAAAGCGCTATATATTATTATCAGTAGTTGTAGTAGTAGTAGTAGTAGTAGTAGTAGTAGTAGTAGTAGTAGTAGTAGTAGTAGTAGTATCATCATCATCATCATCATCATCATCATCGTCATCATCATTGTCGTCGTCGTCGTCGTCGTCGTCGTAGTCGTCGTCGTCGTCGTCGTCATCATCATCATCATCATCATTTTTTCCATTCCACCATGAATCACCATCACAATCCATCATCATCATGTCACCATCATCATCACCACCATCATCACCATCACCACCATCATCATCCACATCATCATCATTCATCATCATCACCATCATCATCATTATTATTAAATTATTATTAGTAGTAGTAGTAGTAGTATACCGTGGCTAGTAATGTATTTATCGTGGGTGGTTTCGGGTGAGCATAAAACAGTTTATCTTGCTGTTGGGATTTGGTCATTGTTTGTGTTACTCACGAGATTCATAGATATACTTTTAGTTAGGTGAATCGGGATGAGCCATCAAATTTGATAGTTGTATATTGTTATTCTTTGAATTTTTTTTTATATAGTATGAATGGAAGTCATTTATGTAGGTTGACTAAAGATTTGTTTTTCTTTGATACATTTTCAAATTGTAAGTACGTAAAACACGCCCAAATTCGACGGTTTGTTGTTGTTGTTGTTGTGTGTTTGTTTTGTTTGTTTTTTCTTCATGTTAAAACAATTTAGCTGCATCGCCAATAATGTGGAATGCCCGTGCGGTTTGAATGCTTCTTTCTTTTGCAGGTCACCACCATCAGTTTTAAATTAGTAACCGAGTTGTAAACTCTTATTTTAAAGAATTATACATTTTGCTTTTGCTGGTAAAGGTCTTTTTTTTAAAAAGTCTCTCTCTCTCTCTCTCTCTCTCTCTCTCTCTCTCTCTCTCTCTCTCTCTCTCTCTCTCTCTCTCTCTCTCTCTCTTCTCTCTCTCTCTCTCTCTCTCTCTCTCTCTCTCTCTCTGTCTCTCTCTCTCCTCTGTCTCTCTCTCTCTCTCTCTCTGTCTCTCTCTCTCTCTCTGTCTGTCTCTCTCTCTCTCTCTCTCTCTCTCTCTCTCTCTCTCTCTCTCTCTCTCTCTCTCTCTCTCTCTCTCTCTCTCTCTCTCTCTCTCTCTCTCTCTCTCTCTCTCTCTCTCTCTCTGTCTCTCTCTCTCTCTCTCTCTCTCTCTCTCCATCTCTCTCTCTCTCTCTCTCTTCTCTCTCTCTCTCTCTCTCTCTCTCTGTCTCTCTCTCTCTCTCTCTCTCTCTCTCTCTCTCTCTCTCTCTCTCTCTCTCTCTCTCTCTCTCTCTCTCTCTCTCTCTCTCTCTCTCTCTCTCTCTCTCTCTCTCTCTCATAGTCGCCACAGAACATTTAAATCGTACAATGTATTGCTAAAGATAACAATTAAAATTAAAAGAACGTGCTGTTGTGTTGTGTGGTGGTCAAAGACCCACCAGATCACGTGTCCAAATCACGGGCTTCACGGGTTTTCCCTCTTAATAGCTGGAAATAAATCTTGTTTTGACCAGGTCTGCCTCCCACATACAAATGCCCCCAAATTCAAACCGAAACATCATTTTAAAGACCAGCCTCATTTTGAAGTTGGTGACATTTGTATGTGGGTCACAGCTACCCAGAAAAGAAAAAAAAACACCCAAGGGACTTAATCGTGGTGCGTCAGTGTGTCTTGAATGGTGAAAATGACGGATTTCTCACAGAGGATTAAAAAGAACGCGGAGAAAAGAGAGAGAGAGAGAGAGAAAACAACTGATAAAATACGATGTTTCAGCAGGCCTATTATTATGATTCTTTATGAGTTTGTTTTTTCGCTTGGAGAGAGATAGTTTCTTGACCCCTATTATTCTGGATCCGCTGTGACAGGGTCTGCTATTTTACATCACGGGTCGTTACCCCCCCCCCCCCCCCATTTATTCTCTCCTTATCGAACGGGCTGTGGGGTGGACATGCTTTAAATGGCAACGGTCAATAGCCCATATGGGGGTGGGGGGATCAGATAGGGGGTGGAAGGTGGAACAGATAGAGGTAGGGGGGGGGGGGGGGTTGGGTGTCTGCACGCATGCCTTGTCTGTAGCAAAATAATTATAGATGGCGTCATTTGGCACGTGATGTACGATCGTTGTCAATTAAGGTGTGGACAACGGACATGTTTTATGACACTGATGAGCATTTATTAGATTAGATTTTTGTTGTGGTTTTTTTTGGGGTGGTCTTCATTTGTTGTGCATTTGTTTGCTCCCTTGTTTTTTTGTGTGTTTTTTCACTCATTGATTCTTGCATTTCTAGCATACGCTTTCATATTAAACAACAAATGCGCGCGGAACATCCATAAACACATACATTATGTAAGCGCATGCACGCATACGCGCAAGCACACACGCGCCTGCACATGCACACCCGCGCGCGCGTACACACACGCACATAGAGAGAGAGAGGGAGAGAGAGAGAGAGAGAGAGAGAGAGAGAGAGAGAGAGAGAGAGAGAGAGAGAGAGAGAGAGAGAGAGAGAGAGAGAGAGAATACGAATACGAATACGAATACGAATACGAATGTTTTATTGAGGGTAAAACAGATAAGCTGGGTAGCTTTTTTACACTACTGCCCTCAAGCAAAAAAACAACAATTAATGAAGAAAATGATTAACAGAAAAAAACGAAAAAAACCAAAACAACTGGCAACCATAGTGACAAAAATATACAAAGTAATATAATACAACAAGGCAAAAATGGACACACAACAGCAATTATTCAAGATTAAAGAAACCACCCCCCCACCCCTCAAAAACCTCCAAGTCCCTCCCCCCGGGCCCCCCGCACTCACACCCCACAAGCCCCCCACCCCCCCGTGAGAGAGAGAGAGAGCGAGAGAGAGAGAGAGAGAGAGCGAGAGAGAGGAGAGAGAGAGAGAGAGAGAGAGAGAGAGAGAGAGAGAGAGAGAGAGAGAGAGACACTGGACACTGGACACTGGAAAACTTTATTTGACCCGATAAAGATTTTAGGCGACATTTAGGCGAGAGAGAGCGAGAGAGAGAGAGAGAGAGAGAGAGAGAGAGAGAGAGAGAGGGGGGGTAGAGAGAAATAGAGATATGGGAGCAATACCAATGCCAACACAGAGAGAGAGAGAGAGAGAGAGAGAGAGAGAGAGAGAGAGAGAGAGAGAGAGAGAGAGAGAGGAGGGGGGCAGAGAGAGACACAGAGAGAGAGACAGAGAGAAACAGAGATAGAGAGAGAGATACAGAGACAGACAGAGAGACGGAAAGACATAGACACACACTAGACAGACGAAGAGAGAGAGAGAGAGAGAGAGAGAGAGAGAGAGAGAGAGAGAGAGAGAGAGAGAGAGAGAGAGAGAGAGAGAGAGAGAGAGAGAGGAGACAGAGAGAGAGAGAGAGAGAGAGAGAGAGAGAGAGAGAGAGAGAGAGAGAGAGAGATCAAAAACCGTTAGCACCGTAATCATTGTCATCATTATCGTCATCATCATCATCATGTTCATCTGTGTCGTAATCTTAGTCCCTCATCACTCTCATCCCTGACGTTGTTGCCATTTCTGATGTCGCTTTGGTCGTCGTCATCAGTATTGTCATTATATGCACATCATCTTCATTGCTCTCTCTCTCTCTCTCCCGAGAGAGAGAGAGAGAGAGAGAGAGAGAGAGAGAGAGAGAGAGAGAGAGAGAGAGAGAGAGAGAGAGAGAGAGAGAGAGAGAGAGAGAGCGAGAGAGAGAGAGTGAGAGAGAGAGAGAGAGAGAGAGAGAGAGAGAGAGAGAGAGAGAGAGAGAGAGAGAGAGAGAGAGAGAGAGAGAGAGAGAGAGAGAGAGAGAGAGAGAGAGAGAGAGAGAGAGAGAGAGAGAGAGAGAGAGAGAGAGAGAGAGAGAGCGTGCGCTCTCTCTCTCTCTGCGTTTTTACATTGTTTACTTTTGAACCATTTGAGTTTGTTTTGTAATTTATTTATTTATTTATTCACTTCATATGTCATTATTTTAGAGGACCTGATGAAAATAAGCTATTTCTGCTTACTCAGTTTATCCTCATTACAAAGTTCGAGTTCGAGTTCGAGTTCGATCTCTTTCTCTCTCTCTCTCTCTCTCTCTCTCTCTCTCTCTCTCTCTCTCTCTCTCTCTCTCTCTCTCTCTCTCTCTCTCTCTCTCTCTCTCTCTCTCTCTCTCTCTCTCTCTCTCTCTCTCTCTCTCTCTCTCTCTCTCTCTCTCTCTCTTCTTCGTCTGTCTGTGTGTGTCTATCTCTTTCCGTCTCTCTGTTTGTCTCTGTATCTCTCTCTCTATCTGTTTCTCTCTGTCTCTCTCTCTCTGTGTCTCTCTCTCTGAAACCCCCCCCCTCCTCTCTCTCTCTCTCTCTCTCTCTCTCTCTCTCTCTCTCTCTCTCTCTCTCTCTGTCTCTCTCTCTCTCTCTCTCTCTCTCTCTCTCTCTCTCTCTGTTGGCATTGGTATTGCTCCCATATCTCTATTTCGCTCTACTCTCTCTCTCTCTCTCTCTCTCTCTCTCTCTCTCTCTCTCTCTCTCTCTCTCTCTCGCTCTCTCTCTCTCTCCCTCTCTCTCATCCCCCCCACCCTCTCTCTATCTTACATTCATGCATACCAACAATCCGTTCGCATGTTTTTTTGTGCCCTCCTCAGAGCTCTTTCAAGTGCACAGCTTACAAAGAAAATGCTCGTGGATTATTTTGGAGCTTTGCATCTTCCAAATAAATGGATGTTCACCAGCACCTGTTTCCGTGAGGCGTGAGACAATTGTCTGATCTGCTGTAGAGCAGTTTATACAGAGAGAAACTTTGCCAATCAGAAACCTATGGATTTTACTGTAAAACATGTTTATTAGGCATTTTTTTTAGGTATTAGGTACTTTATAGTCACAGAGGCGTCTCTATGAAATTCAGGTTGCTCCCACCTGGAGAGCGCGTCGCAGCAGCCAGAGGCGCGCCACCCAATTGTGGGTTTTTTTGCGTGCGATTTTTGTGTGACTGATTTAGAAGGAAAAGGTCGGGGAGGAGGGGGTGGCGGGGGGGAGGGGGTGTACATTTTGACCAAATGACAACTTTTTCGTTGTCACTGGGATTAACGTGTGCTAAGTGCATGGGCACACGGGACCTCGGTATATCGTCTCATTTGAAAGTTTAGTAGACGTTTGTATTGCCTTATTATCATCATCATCATCGTCATCGTCGTCGTCGTTGTCGTCATCATTATCGTCGCCGTCGTTGTCATCGTGATCATCGTCGTCGTCGTCTTTATGACAGCATAATCACCATTGTCATCGGCGTCGACGTCGTCGTCGTGATTTTCATTATCATCCTCACCAACTTTGTCATGATTATTGTCGTTACAGTTGTCGTTGCCGACGATATCATCATCGTCCTCATCCTCATCCTCATCATCATCATCATCATCCTCATCCTCAGCATCATCACCACCATGATGTGTACGTGTTTTGCATTTAATGTGGTGACAGTCCTGAGAAGACCATTGCTGCTGACTGGACTATATAAACAACGTAAAATAATTGTTTTGAATAAATCACCGTCGTCACCATCATCACCACCACAACCACCACAACCGTTATCATCATCATGTTATTATTATTATCGTAGATTTCTCTGTGTGCGTGCCAGCAAGAGACATTGAGAAAGAGAAAAGGAAAAAGTAAGACAAATAATAATGAAAGAGAGAAAAACAGACACAGACACGCAGAAGAAGAAAGGAGAAAGAAGGAGGAGAAGACCAAGAACAGACCTAAGTTGGAGAAGGAAAGGGAGGAGGATGAGATGAAGGAGGAGGAGGAGGGAAGAAGAAGAGATAGAGGAGGAGGAGAGGAGGAGGAGGAGGAGGAGGAGGAGGAGGAGGAGAGAAGGAGTAGAAGAAGGGAAGGAGAAGGAGGAGGAAGAGGAAGAAGAAGGAGGAGGAGGAGGATGGAGAGAAGAAGGAGGAGGAGGAGGAGGAGAGAAGAAGAAGAAGAAGAAGGAGAAGGAAAAAGGAAGAAGAAGAAGAAGAAGAAGAGAAGAAAAGAGAAGAAGAAGAAGAAGAAGAAGAAGAAGAAGAAGAAGAAGAAGAAGAAGAAGAAGAAGAAGAAGAAGAAGAAGAAGAAGGAGGAGGAGGAGGAGGAGGAGGAGAGGGAGGAGGAGGAGGAGGAGGGAGGAGAAGGAAGGATGGGAAGGAAGAAGAAGGAGAAGGCAGAAGAAGAAGAAGTGAGAAGCGTGAGACAAGAAGAGAAGGGGGAGCAGGAGAGAAGAAAAAGAAGGGGAGAAGAAGGAGGAGGAGATCAGAGAAGGACGATGGGGAGGAGAGAGAGGAGCTGAAGAAGACGAAGAAGAAAGAATTAGGAGTAGGAGGTTTAGGTATTAGGTACTTTAGAAAGTCACAGGAGGAGGAGGAGAAGGAGGAGAAGAAGAAAAGACGAAGAAGAAGTTGAAGAAGAAGAAGGAGGAAGGAGCGCGTCGAGGTGAAGCCAGCCAGAGGCGAAGAAGAAGGAAGAAGAAGAAGAAGAAGAAGAAGAAGAAGAAGAAGAAGAAGAAGAAGAAAGAAGAAGAAGAAGAAGAAGAAGAAGAGAAGAAGAAGAAAAGAGAAGAAGAAGAAGAAGAAGAAGAACGAAAGAAGAAGAAGAAGAAGAAGAAGAAAACGTAAAAGAAGAAGAAGAAGAAGAAAGAAAGAAGAAGAAGAAGAAGAAGAAGAAGAAGAAGAAGAAGAAGAAGAAGAAGAAGAAGAAGAGAAGAAGGAAGAAGAAGAGAAGGAAGGAGGAGGAGATGGAGAAGGACGAGGAGGAGGAGAGGGAGAAGCAGAAGAAGAAGAAGAAGAAGAAGAAGAAGAAGAAAGGGGAGGAAGAGGAGGAGGAAGAGGAGGACAAAAACAAGAAGAAGAAGAAGCAAAAGGACAGAAGGAGCAGAGATAGCAATGGACAGGCAGGCAGACCTAAGAGAAATGAATGACAGCCAAAGACGGAAACGACCTCAGGAAGAAGAGCAGGGCATAGCAAGCCCATTTGCATGACTAAAGGCCGGTCCACACGGCGGGGGGGGGGGGGGGGGGGTGTAGGGAGGCATAGCAGTCTCCGTTTCTGTTCGAGGATGGGTTTCTGGTGTGAAAAGAGCTTCCTGTTTTACGGGGAAGGGATCCGTACAGGAAAAGGGAAGACAAAAAAAGGGGATGAAAGCTACCACTTCCGTTTGTGGTTTCCGCTATCACAACCGGCTTCAGTAAATAAAAAAAAAAAATGAAAAAAAAAAAAAAAAATAAAGGGTTTGATACTGAAGAAGGGGATGAGGATGGGCTTAGAGTCGTGATAATTATAGGTCCCCTCCTTTTATTTTCACGTTCCTCGCTTTCCATTGCTCTTGGATGGCGTTGCTTTGCAGTATTATTATGATGAAGCCATTCTGTTTATTCATATCGTATATTATATTTTCTACTTTTTTTTGGTGCTCATTATCCATCCCAGTCGTTTCTTTTTTTTTAAAGCTTCTCTGTTCAATTTTTTTTTTTTGGGGGGGGGATTTCTGCAGTTTTTAATCTCTATTTAAAGCCTAGCCAATGACATAGTAAAGGTTTCGGTAAAGGTAAAGATGTGCCACCCCCCCCCCCCTGCATTTCTCGGTTACTTGCAATTTTCCGTTTTTGCCTTTCTTACCAAACATAAAGCTGTATTTTATCAACCTTTTTAGCTAATAAACTTTTTGGAATACTAACCCTATCCCTGTACGCGTGGACATTTTTCACTCTTTCACCATGGCAACGCAGTGATATGGAAGTCATATAATATCACTGGCCTATCACTGCGTTGCCATGGGGAATGATTGGAAAAACATTTTCACGAATAGCCACGACCATAAAATATATTTATTTTTTTAGAGAAGTTCGTTCCGTTGTATAAAACAAACAAAATGCGAGTCGAGTTCTAAAAGCGTAAAATATCTGTGCATGTGAACAATTTGTTTCACTATTTACCCATGGCAACACAGTGATATTCAACTAATCGTATGAGTGGCTGTCACCGTTTTACCATGCAGAAAGAGTAAAACATTTTCACGTGTACAAATACCTTAGCCAATACAGATAAGTACAGACATAGATTAACAAAAAAAATGCATTATTAGTCCCCGAGCGGAAGGTTCGGGGAGCTATTGTTTTTGTCTGGTCCGTCCGTCCGTCCGTCCGGCGTGCCTCCGTCCGTCCGGCTATTCGTCCGTTTTTCTAAAAAAACTATTCAGTCTATCATCATCAAATTTAGCATACTAGTTTGCCAAGATGCCAGCTATCCACTGATGTATTTAGTTTTACATTAAGGTCAAGGTCGCGCCAGTTACGGGGTTCAAACCCCGAAACACATAATCGCTAATATATCGCGAAGTTTTGCATGTATTTTAATGCAGTTTTGTTCACAACATTTATTGATGAATGGTCTATAACACAGTTGTCATGAATGTTTCTGTGCGCGCGTGTGCGCATGATCGCGCGCGCTCAAATCACGGGTCAAAAACCCCAAGGCTATATATATAAAAACTATTCAGTTACGTGCTGTTTTGATGCGTTTTTATGTAGTTACGTGCTGTTTTGAAGCGTTTTTATGTAGTTACGTGCTGTTTTGATGCGTTTTTATATATGTGTACAGCCGACACATTCCGATTTCGGAGTAGCTCGCAGCCGCTCGGAGTTGCACTTGTTTTGTTTTTGACTAATTCTCTTCAAACACTTGCGGAATTGATGAAACGCGCTTAATATTAAACCACAGAGATAACCTTTTTGTTTTTAAAGACAAGAAACGTGTTTTTGCTACTTGTTATTTTTGTTGTGCTGATTTGTTTGTGCTGTGGCTATGCATCAGCACGCCAGAAAAGGTGATAACGGGGGGGGGGGGGGAGAGAGGGAGAGAGAGAGAGAGAGAGAGAAAGAGAGAGAGAGAGAGAGAGAGAGAGAGAGAGAGAGAGAGAGAGAGAGAGAGAGAGAGAGAGACACAGAGAGAGAGAGACAGAGAGAGAGAGAGAGAGAGACAGAGAGAGAGAGAGAGTCAACTCGTGAAATCATAGGGGTGGAAGAAAGAGATGGAAAGAGATAGCCACAGACAGACATAAACAGAAAGGCTTGGATACAGAGAGAGAACGGACGAACGAACTGTTATTTATGGAGGGTAATGATATAGGTATAAATACTTTTTTTACACCCAGCCCTCAGAGAGAGAGAGAGAGAGAGAGAGAGAGAGAGAGAGAGAGAGAGAGCGAGAGCGAGAGCGAGAGCGGATCAGCCACTTCCGTTTACTGCTTCCGATGTCTCAGATGACTTAAAAGAATGGCTAGAATATGGGTGACACAGTGGGGCTACGAGAGAGGATATAACAGTGAAATGAATAAGGGGAAGGAACTTCTCACAATTAACTCCCTTTTACCAAAGTTATTTATGGCACCTATTCGCCCAGCAAAGCGAAATTAGCTGCCACAACAATGCAGACCCAAGTTCATTCTAAAAGAAAAGGATGACCCAGATGTGCTTATTATGACAACCACCCACACAGTACACAACAACAGTGGTGGAGAGTTGCTCACAAACAAATCAACATACATTCAAGAATGGCTTAGCCTTCTAGTCTTGAATAATGTTACATTTAACCCTTTCGCCGCCATCCGTTCTTCAGACAAAAAATACCATTAAGCTTACCTGGGCAGAGAAAAACAAAAAATCTGCAATATTGCGAATTCTTCTGTGACATGCATAGCATGCCTTAGGCCTGGGATGGAAGTTCAGTTTAACGTCGCGTATCGGCTTTCGCCATGTACGACGGGCTGAACAAACCAACCAGGTTATAAACAAAAATGTATGTTCCCGAATCACTGTCTTAGCCAAAAGGCCGAGAAGCGATCAGAATTAAACATGCCTTAGGCCTGGAAGTTCAGTTTAACGTCGCGTATCGGCTTTCGCCATGTATGACGGGCTGAACAAACCAACCAGGATATAAACAAAAATTTATGTTCCTGAATCACTGTCT
>CM065698.1:22111327-22118827 GCA_017654935.2 Phymorhynchus buccinoides
TTCGTTCCAGCGACGATGCTGTCTGTTTCAGCTAAATAACGTTGTGTTTTTGGGGTGTGCTTGTTCGTATTGTTGCGTCCGCTGCGGTTGACCCGTACAGCGATTCCACACATACGCGATGGTCCATGGGAAAAAACCCTACATAAATCGCTCAGAATGTTTTTGAACAAAAGCCCCAAATAGTCAAAACCCTCCAAAATATAAATTTTCTATTTATGGCATATTTATGTCTGTTTGTATGTATTTCGCCAGTACCCACAACATGAAAGACAATGTTGAATGATTTCTCTGTTTATTTCATTGGTTTTTAAATCAAGTCAATAGAAACAAAGAGAAAGAAATATGTCTTCTATGTCCGATTTCTCCAAACTTCAAATACTTTTTTTTAACCCTTTCACCGCCAGCCATGTTTCAGCCAAACAATTATATTAAATGTACCTGGGTAGAGAACATAATCCATCTGCAGTATTGGGGATTCTTCTGCGACATAAATATAAAATAAGGTCTATCCTTACTTCCCAAAACTAAGGACAATTATGGTCTTTGGATAATATACCCCAATTTGATGCCTTTTAGTGACATAGGTGTTAAATCATAGTGCGACTTTGGCGGTGCAAAGGTTTAAAGTAGACTAGGTAACTCAATTCTGTTTGATGTGTATTAACCCTTTCACCGCCAAAGTCGCATCTTAGCACCACAGTGATTTAACACCTATGTCACTAAAAGGCATCAAATTGGGGTCTATTATCCAAAGACCCTATTGTCATAGTTTTGGGAAGTAAGGATAGACCTTATTTTATATATGTCACAGAACAATCCCCCAATACTACAGATGGATTTTGTTCTCTACCCAGGTAAAATTGAATGGACATTTTTGGCTGAGATATGGCTGGCGGTGAAAGGGTTAAAAAGGAATCTTTGCTCCATCATGACAAAAATCAAATATCAATTCATGCCAAAATTCCATGATGTCTGGTTTTCCCCATGCACTGTGCACCGAAGTACGTTGTCCACGCCAATGAGTACTCCCCTCTTGATCTGATATTGACTGCTCCCTGTGGGCCTCTCGTGATGGATTTACGAGCGAACATACAGAGCTGTATTGCTATGTCAATGGCACTGTTTATTTGACTGTATCTCGGTGAACTCCAACTATTGTGAAAACGGTCGTAGGCAACATCAATGTCTATGATATTATATCTGCCTGCCCTATGGTTTGATGTCCTCATAGCATGTCCCAAGACGCTAATATTTCCATACGCAATAGCCATTAAGCAGGGTAAGGAAGTACAGAAGCGTCAAAACAAATCATAACATGACGTTCACCTAACTGCAACAGTAAGCATAATGGGGATGTGTGTGGGGGGGGTCTAAATTATCAGATTGCCAAGTTCAGCGTAGGGAATCTGGCCTAAAGGTTCGTGTACAAGTTAAGGTATATGTACACGTTAACACTATTCACAAGAAATGTATATTTCCCCATGACAACGCAGTCAGCTGTAAGTCATATTAAGAGTGGGCTATCACTGTGTTGCCATGGGGAAATAGAAATATCTCGTGAATAATGCTAATGTGTACACAGACCTTAAGCATTAGGTATTAGGTACTTTATAGTCACAGAGGTGTCTCTGTGAAATTTGGGTTGCTCCCACCTGGAGAGCGCGTCGCAGCCAGAGGCGCGCCACCCATTTTAAAAAACAAACCATTGCAAGCGATTTTTGTGTGACGGATGAGGACGAAAAGGGGGGTGGGGGTAAATTTTGACCAAAATGACAACTTTTTCGTTGCCACTGGGTCTAACGTATGCTAAGTGCATGGGCACACGAGACCTCCGTTTATCGACTCATCCGAAAGACTCCACGTTCAGACTGTAAGGCCCGGTGCAAAGTGAGAGGAAAACACACCTGTACCCAGGTTCAAAATCGGGTTTACTTGACACGAAGCGAACGCGTTACCACTGTGCCACTGTACACTAAGTAACGCATATTATGCAAATTGCTATGTTAGTGTTGATCCCTTTTCACACGCAATCGGCATTGCTTGAAGACAATACCCCAAAAATAGCATAATTATGTGCGATAAAGTTGGAGGGGATGAACAGCCTATAGATGTGTTAATGATTCATGTCCTACTCTTGTTAACGTTAGTATGTAGGGAAAGTGCACTGGAAACGGTCACAGTTATTCATTGATTCAGCTGTGTATCCAAGAAGAGTCTGAGAGGAGGAATCGCTTAAGTGCCAAATGTACATGTCATACATAATAATGTTTGAAAACAACAGGGGGGGGTTTGAGGGGGGGGGGGGAGGATTTCTTCCGTGATTGGCCATTATATTTTATCTAGGCCTCCTGAAATATGTATGTCATCAGTAGATGACCCGTTATTGTTGTTGAATTGATATGCTGATCTTCTTTTTCCTAGATGTTTCCAGAAGAGGATTCGTTTGTGTGTGTGTGTGTGTGTGTGTGTGTGTGTGTGTGTGTGTGTGTGTGTGTGTGTGTGTGTGTGTGTGTGTGTGTGTCTGTGTGTGTCTGTGTGTGTGTGTGCGCGCGTGGCGTGCGTGCGCGCGCGCGCGTGCGTGTGTGCATTTAAGATTTAAAAACTCGATGTTTCTTCTTCTTGAGATAGTTTTAATGTGCGATGCTGCACAAAGGGTTTCGATAACCTAATGCATTGAATAATACGCTGGGATTATCAACATCTTATTCAATTTTACCATTCGTGTTTTGTTGTGGTTTTTGTTTTATAAGTTGATTTTTTCCTGATACGACAGATAAGTATTGCGTGCGGTGAAAGGGTTATGATATGAAATCAAGCTTTTTAGCACGCAAAACCAACATTCTATGATCATTTTGCTATCGTTGTTTGTCTAATCTGACGGATTATAAGAAGGGCTTGCCAAGGATTGTCCAGAATATCACGGTTGTTAGACGAAAACAGTCTTTAAAGACCCACCACGTCACGTGTCAAAATCGCGGTTTTCACGTGTTTTCCCTCTTATAGCTGGTAAGAAATCTTTTAAAACAATCTTCCTAGCGTAAGAGGGAATGTGACACGCGACGTGGAGGGGGGGGGGGAGCTTTAAAATGCCATGTGAGTTTCTGTTACCAAACAGTAGTTTGTTTTCTCTCGCGAAGGGTTCCATGTCTGACCACCACGTATGCTTAAAATCGTATCTAAAAGTACTCATCACTTACCACATTACTGCAGAACAGGGTTTCCCCTAAGGACAACAGCAATACGATCCCGTTACCGTCTATCTACGAAGGCTATGATATTATTAAAGACCCACCAGATCACGTGTCAAAATCACGGGTTGGTGAAAATGATGTTTTACGACCTCTCGGTCATAGACACATATGGGACATTCGTAAATACAAAGATGGTGGGAACAATGCTGGCTGCAATGCCCGGAGGCAGTGCAACACCAGTAAAGTCCCGAGTTTTTAACAATATAGATAGGTGTAGCGGTAACCACGCCTCGGTTAAACCTCATCGGCTATGGTACCGCCACTTAGTTAAAAACAATCACGGGTTTCACGTGATTTCCCTCCTATAGCTGGACAGAAATCTTGTTTTGACCAGGTCTCACTCCCATGCAAATGCCCCCAAATTCAAACCGAAACATCATTTTAAAGAGCAGCCTCAATTTGAAGTTGGGGACATGTCTATGTGGGTCACAGCTGCCCAGAAAACAAAAACCGAGGGACTTAATCGTGGTGCGTCAGTGTGTCTTTAAAAGCACGAAACTCATTTCCATTCTTGTCCCCTACGAGGCGCATTCTCTACAGAAAGTTTGGGGGTGTTTACGAGGTGCATTGCGTGTCACAAAACTACATTAGCGACCAAAAGTTAAGGCCCAGAAAGACAATCATCTCCGAAAACTCACGAACTCAATAAAACGCACCCAGCTTATAACAAAACTGAATTTATTCTTTTAACATTAAGTTCATTCAAAAAAATCATTAATCAGAACGAGTTCAGTCAACAAAATGCCCTTTTCAACAACTTCCCCCTCCTCTTGAAAAGTCACACTCAGATTCAATGCACTTTGGAACAGTCAGTACACATTACTGCGCGGATGCCTTCCTCTCATGGTGACACATCACCACACAAAATTTGAAGCGATTCGGTTAAGCGATTCGGGAGATATCCTTGGGACAGACAGAAAACCCACACAAAAAACCCACATTACTGACTGTTCCAAAGTGCATTGATTCTGAATGTGTGACTTTTCAAGAGGAGAGGGGGAAGTTGTTGAAAGGGGCATTTTGTTGACTGAACTCGTTCTGATTAATGATTTTTTTGGAATGAACTTAATGTTAAAAGAATAAATTCAGTTTTGTTATGAGCTGGGTGCGTTTTATTGAGTTCGTGAGTTTTCGGAGATGATTGTCTTTCTGGGCCTTAACTTTTGGTCGCTAGTGTGCGTTACGAATATGGCTGGCATAAGTTATATTCGCCCAAAGACACTCAAAGAAGAACGATTGTTCAGCCCAATAATAAAGTCATCAAGGCTTACTGTCCTCTTCTGAACTTCTACTTAGGTTCGGTTAGGTACATTATAGTCACAGAGGCGTATCTGTGAAATTCGGGTTGCTCCCACCTGGAGAGCGCGTCCCAGCCAGAGGCGCGCCACCCAGTTTATAAAAAAACCTTTGTATGCTATTTTTGTATGACTGATGAGGAAGGAAGGGAGAGGGGTAAATTTTGGCCAAATGACAACTTTTTCGTTGCCACTGGGTTTAACGTGTGCTAAGTGCATGAGCACACGGGACCTCGGTTTATCGTCTCATCCGAAAGACTCCACGTTCAGACCGCAAGACCTAGTGCAAAGTGAGAGGAAAAAATCGCCTGTACCCAGGTTCGAACTCGGGTTTACTTGACACGAAGCGAACGCGCTACCACTGTGCCACTCTACACTCTACTTGTATACCTACTCTTTCAAGAATTCAGTCGCTTGAATAAGTAGCACTTTCGTCTTGAAAGAAAAAAAAAACAACCGCAACTCTATTATATCAAAGACTGTATAGGGGAAGACAAGCATCCGGTCTCTTTTCCCTGTGAGGACAGAAACACTGGTTATGTCCCTTTTAAACGTGACACATTTACACGTCGATAGGCCAGTTGAATTCTCCGTTCAAGTTCCAGTCTGAGTTTTTGGATAGCCGCCGCTGTGAATGGTGTATAGCTACCCCACTAACGATAACTCTATCAGCCCGGTTCGCTGTAACTCTTAAGTAGTCCATCTTACCCTTTTAGAATCTTTGATTATATTGTGTAAACAGCATGTTTTAGTTAACAATCTGCCAGCAAAGCTCATACAACCGACGCCCACCAACACCCAAAAAAGAAACAAAGCTATATGCGCTTAAAGACACACTGACGCACCACGATTAAATCCCCTGGGGTTTGTTTTTCTTCTGGGTAGCTATACAAATGTCATACAAATGTTCCCAACTTCAAATTGAGGCTGCTTTTTAAAATGATGTTTCGTTTTCAATTTGAGGACATTTGTATGGGAGTCAAGCCTGGTCAAAAACAAGATTTCTTACCAGCTATCAGAGGGGAAACACGTGAAACCCGTGATTTTGACACGTGACCTGGTGGGTCTTTAAGCTCACACGAAATCTACGCAGATTTAACAGAAAGGAGGCCATTGTGACCTGAATATATCATTTTAATTCTTCTAAGTGGACAATAGAACAACAACAACAAACCAAAAAGAAGAACAAAACGATAGAAAGATTGCCAAAACTTTTTTCAAGGTTTTTTGGTTTTTTTTTTACACCTTTCTCCTTTTTGCTGCCTGGTTTTATGTTGCAAACTTCAATCATGTCGTTGGCGCGAATTATGGCATTGGGATCGAGCGAAACCTTCCAAATGTGATTAAGAACCCTGCGCGCAAGATGTGTGTCATCGTTGAGTAACCAGTGGAACACACACACGCGCGCACGCGCATACGCACGCACACACACACACACATACACGCGCGCGCGCGCGCGCACATACACACACACTCACACGCATACATACACACACACACACACACACACACATCTCTCTCAATCTCTCTCTCTCTCTCTCTTTCTCTACTCTCACTCTCTCTCTCTCTCTCTCTCTCTCTCTCTCTCTCTCTCTGTGTCTGACTGTCTGTCTGTCTGTCTGTCTGTCTTTCTGTCTCTCTCTCTCTCTCTCTCTCTCTCTCTCTCTCTCTCTCTCTCTCTCTCTCTCTCTCTCTCTCTCTCTCTCTCTCTCTCTCTCTCTCTCTCTCTCTCTCTCTCTCTCGCTCAAAGACAGTGTTCAAACAGGCCCATTCTGTAGCCAAATTGAGAAGGAACTGCACTTGTTTTTGTTTGTTTTATTGAGATGCAATGTTCATCCTCCTCTCAGAAAAAAACACCCATATTGAAGCACAGACAGTTTTGGAATGCTAATCCTATCGAACTAAAACAACTACTTGCGAATGATAGCGTACATATTACTAGAGATATTGATATGTACATCTACTATGTACTGAGGAAAAGAGAAGAACTCGTGCCTCAGATATGATAAGCATCTAGCCACGTTCATGATTGATGCTGTCAGTAGTATATTAATTATTATACACTTGTTGTTATTTCTTGTTATGTGTGCACCGCACCTGCTATGTTATAAGCCGGAGGCCTGAAGCATTAAAATTGTGTTCAATTGTGATCTCTCTCTCTCTCTCTCTCTCTCTCTCTCTCTCTCTCTCTCTCTCAGGTACATAACATTAGCAGAACATGACTTATTGCATATGTTTTACCCAACAGTATTTTTTGTTTTTTGTTGGTATTTTTATTTTATTTTACAAATAGCATTAAGTCATTGCTGCTGACTTCGATGGACTAACATAAATAAATATTGAACGTATGCACTGTTATTTATCATGATGCCTACATGTGTTTACTTTTTAACTCATGAATATTTTGCGCGTCTAACATTACCTTGTTTTGATCTGTCATGCATAAAGGTATGCATGTTAAAATTGGCTATGTTAAACACAATTAAGTTTGATTTAATAATGTGTATGTGTTTTATTCTATTTTTTGCATTTTACAGACAAGTGTGTAATGTTGGCTTAGGCTTGATTTTCTCATGTTATATATAAAACTATTAGTGTCGTTTTTTATATTTGTTAAAAATTAAGATATGTAGGATTTATTTTTGCTGTTGACATGTGCATATGCTTACTTTTAAATTTGTTTTGTTAGTTGAGTGTATATTTGAAACTTGAGTGTATAAGTTTTACTTTTAAGTTTGATTTTGTCGAGTATGTATGTTAATTTACAAATTTGTGCGTGCTAAAAATAAATAAATAAATACTTATATAAAGTAAGATTAAGTTTGATGATGTTATGGATATGTATTTACTATGATTTTATAACGTGTGTGTGTGTTTACTTTTAAGTTTTTTTTTAGTTGAATATGCGAAGTAGGCCTACAAGTAACTAGGCTCGACTTTGTCATGTATCGGTG
>CM065698.1:22131327-22133827 GCA_017654935.2 Phymorhynchus buccinoides
GCCAGCTTCTTCTTTTTTTTTTCATAGAAGTAAATGCAGGAATAAAAACGAATAAAAAGCAGGAGAGGAGAAAATAAAATAAAGATGAACAGAAAAGACACAAATCAGCTATCTATCACACATACTATGGATAGTTACTTGGGTCCAGTCCTCGTATTCCGCAACAAGTGTATGTCACTGTTGTTGTGTACTGTGTTGGTGATGGTCATAATTATTATAGGCGGACCTGGCTCATCCCTTTCTGAGGATGAAGTTAAGTCTCTCTCCTTTTTTGTTGTTGCTCATACGGTGATAGGCGGAGGTGTCGAAAAGTAACTGGTGGAGGGAGTTAACGTTGTCGTCGTATCCTGGCTTAAAGACTCCAAGGATCATCCCAACAGCCGAAGCACTTGAACCACTACGGCGCAAATGCACCAGCTAGGGGAAAAGGACACTGCGTGTGTGACCGTTTATGATTACCTTACCTCGCCACGTAGGCAGCCACACTCCGACTTCTGAGGATCAGGGAGTTCATTAACGGAGAGTCTCTCCCCTTTATGTATTCCACAATATGTTTGCAAATCTGGGTTTATAAGTTTTAATAAATTTTGCTTCAACTATTCCTTCTTCTTTTTCTCCTATCAGATAGATGATGCATTTCAAGAAGAGCGTCATCTTTATATAAAAACAATTGTCACCTTTACTCTATTTTTAAAAGTTAGTAAGCTTAGTCCCTGATATAACCTTTCCGTTTCTGTAAATAAAAAGGGTTTTATGCTTGCCACTAGCTTTTCGTCTTTGCAAAAATAATGTTGCTCAAAAAGTTGTAAAAACAAAATCATGCGGTTTGTTTTTATTCTTTCTACTATTATTATCACTAAAATGGCAACGTGGAGCTCCCAAATAATACTGCTGTGATAACTATTATTAGGCGAAAGAAAGAGCTTGGTCCGTAATGACGCCCTTTCTCGGTCATTGTTATCATTTGTGACCCCGCACCACGAAAGGGACATTAAGTCGCTGGACTAGTTTCTCACACCAGGCTTACAAAGTCAAAAATCTCACTTTTTGTCAAATTTGAGTTACGGGTATTTGTGTGTTCTCGAACATCTGATCTTTCATGTTTATGAAGGATAGACTTTTCTATGGTCTCTAAATGGTCTTATAAGTGCTTTAAAACGAGCAGGTCAATGCATTTTCTGCAGCTAAGCTAGACTTTAGACTGTGTTTTCTCAAAATGACCGACGCTCCACCTTACTAACTTTAAATGCTCATAACTCAGGGACGGAAAACGATACAAGAATGGTTCTTGTATCGTTAGAAGGAGAATTGTCTGACATTTTCCAATTGTAGCGATTTCTCTTTCTCAGAATGGTCACTTTGACACTTAATGTCCCTTTCGTGGTGCTGGGTCACATTTTACAACAGGTATTGTCAGGTGGTGGGGATGGAAATGATCAGGACCACTGACCTTTAAGTAAGGACTTTACTTTCTGCTACTGGCGCTCAGGAAAAGGCATTTTCTTTTTACTACTGCTTTCTGGGGTTTTCCCGGCGGGAGGGGGGGGGGGGGGGGGGGGGGGTTGGGGGGGGGGTCAGAGAAGGAGAAACGATGTTACCCAAAAATCGATTTCGCCTTAATTAACTTAAAGGAAATGCTTACAAAGGTAAGAAATTTGAAAACTAAAAGGAAGAAAAAGATAGAAGAGGCGCAGAAGGATAGTTTTTTAACCTAATTTCCTTAAGACAGAAACGCGAAACCAGTTTGAAACAAAACACAAAAAAATCAACTTGAATTAAAGACGTTGCACAGCGATCTTTCTTGGTAATGTTGGAAAACAAAAGAAAACAACAACACTAGAGAGAGTGGGGAGAGAAAATGAAGAAATAGGAGAGGGTATGTACAATGAGAGGTATGTAATTATGAAAAAGAAACCATTCACTCAGAGACAGAGAGAGAGAGGGGGGGAGAGGGAGAGAGAGAGAGACAGAGAGAGAGAGAGAGAGAGAGAGAGAGAGAGAGAGGGGGGGGGGAGAGAAAATGAGAGAAATAGGAGAGGGTATGTACAATGAGAGGTATGTAATTATGAAAAAGAAACCATTCACTCAGAGACAGAGAGAGAGAGGGGGGGAGAGGGAGAGGAGAGAGAGAGAGAGAGAGAGAGAGAGAGAGAGAGAGAGAGAGAGAGAGAGAGAGAGAGAGAGGGGGAGGGAGAGAGAGAGAAATGAAGAAATAGGAGAGGGTATGTACAATGAGAGGTATGTAATTATGAAAAAGAAACCATTCACTCAGAGACAGAGAGAGAGAGAGAGAGGGGGGAGGGAGAGAGAGAGAGAGAGAGAGAGAGAGAGAGAGAGAGAGAGAGAGAGAGAGAGAGAGAGGGGGGAGAGAGAATGAAGAAATAGGAGAGAGGTATGTACAATGAGAGGTATGTAATTATGAAAAAGAAACCATTCACTCAGAGACAGAGAGAGAGAGAGAGGGGGGGAGAGGGAGAGAGAGAGAGAGAGAGAGAGAGAG
>CM065698.1:22158827-22168827 GCA_017654935.2 Phymorhynchus buccinoides
TTGAGCTTTAGTAGAACTTCATTAAATTAAGCAATGCCCTGTAGTCATGAGTGCATCTTGGACATTCTAAACGGGGATTAGTATAAAAGTTAGGCTAAACAGCCAATCGTTTTGGGGAGCTTAGTCTAATTTGCATACTACTACCCGTGTTGACTGTCTAAGGCGCACTCGTGACTACAGGGCCAGTGCAAGAGGGAAACATAAATCAAGGAGATTGTAAGACACGTGGAGAATGGGGAATAAAGAGACGGGGCTGACACATAGAGACGGGGAGATAATTATAGAGAATGGGAAATAGAGAGACAGGGGTGTATGAAGACAATCTTAGTGATACATAGAGACGAGGACACGTAGAGACGGGGACATATTGAGAATGGGAAATAGAGAGACAGGGGTGTATGAAGACAATCTTAGTGATACATAGAGACGAGGACACGTAGAGACGGGGACATATTGAGAATGGGAAATAGAGAGACAGGGGTGTATGAAGACAATCTTAGTGATACATACAGAGAGACGAGGACACGTAGAGACGGGGACATATAGAGAATGGGAAATAGAGAGACAGGGGTGTATGAAGACAATCTTAGTGATACATAGAGACGAGGACACGTAGAGACGGGGACATATTGAGAATGGGAAATAGAGAGACAGGGGTGTATGAAGACAATCTTAGTGATACATAGAGACGAAAGGACACGTAGAGACGGGGACATTATAGAGAATGGGAAATAGAGAGACAGGGGTGTATGAAGACAATCTTAGTGATACATAGAGACGAGAAAGGACACGTAGAGACGGGGACATATTGAGAATGGGAAATAGAGAGACAGGGGTGTATGAAGACAATCTTAGTGATACATAGAGACGAGAAAGGACACGTAGAGACGGGGACATATTGAGAATGGGAAATAGAGAGACAGGGGTGTATGAAGACAATCTTAGTGATACATAGAGACGAGAAAGGACACGTAGAGACGGGGACATATAGAGAATGGGAAATAGAGAGACAGGGGTGTATGAAGACAACCTTGGTGATACATAGAGACGAGAAAGGACACGTAGAGACGGAGACATTATAGAGAATGGGAAATAGAGATGCAAGACAACATTGGTGGCACATAGAGACGAGGACACATAGAGACGAGGGCACATAGAGACGAGGACACATAGAGACGAGGACACATAGAGACGGTGATACACAGAGACAGGGACACATAGAGACGAGGACACGTAGAGGCAGGGATTAAAGAGAATGGGAAATAGAGAGACAGAGGTGTATGAAGACACAATTGGTGACACATAGAGACCAGGACACACAGAGACAGGGTCACATATAGACGGGGACACGTAGAGAATGGGAAATGAAGTGACAGGGACGCATGAAGACAAACTTGATGACACATAGAGACGAGGACACATAGAAACGGTGACACATAGAGACGGGGACACATATATAATGGGAAATGAAGCCACAAGGGACGCATGAAGACAACATTGGTGACACATAGAGACGAGGACACATAGAGACGAGGACACATAGAGACGGTGACACATAGAGACGAGGACACATAGAGACGGTGACACATAGAGACGGGGACACATAGAGAAGGGGACACATAGAGACGGGGGACACATAGAGACGAGGACACATAGAGACGAGGACACATAGAGACGGGGACACATAGAGACGAGGACACATAGAGACGGGGACACATAGAGACAGGGACACATAGAGACGAGGACACATAGAGACGGGGACACATAGAAACGGTGACACATAGAGACGGGGACACATAGAGACGGGGACACATAGAGACGGGGACACATAGAGATGGGGACACATAGAGACGGGGACACATAGAGACGGGGGACACATATAGATGGGGACACATAGAGACGGGGACACATAGAGACGGGGACACATAGAGACGGGGACACATACAGACGGGGACACATAGAGACGGGGACACATAGAGACGGGGACACATACAGACGGGGACACATAGAGACGGGGACACATACAGACGGGGACACATAGAGACGGGGACACATACAGATGGGGACACATAGAGACGGGGACACATACAGACGGGGACACATATAGAATGGGAAATGAAGCTACAAGGGACGCATGAACACAACATTGGTGACACATAGAGACGAGGACACATAGAGACGAGGACACATAGAGACGGGTCACATAGAGACGGGGACACACAGAGACGGGTCACATAGAGACGGGGACACATAGAGACGGGGACACATAGAGAATGGGAAATGAAGAGACAGTGTTGCATAAAGACAAAATTGCTG
This sequence comes from Phymorhynchus buccinoides, assembly GCA_017654935.2. Lineage (NCBI taxonomy): Eukaryota > Metazoa > Mollusca > Gastropoda > Neogastropoda > Raphitomidae > Phymorhynchus > Phymorhynchus buccinoides. The sequence goes on from CM065698.1 coordinate 22,161,144, forward strand.
ACACATAGAGACGAGGACACAGAGAGACAAGGGCGCATCGCTGCGTTAAGCGTTACAGGGTTGAGTTTCTCTAGACGACGGTCGCCGCGCGCATAACTATTACGCCAAAAGGGGTCTAAGAAACACTTTAGAAAACGTTTGCGGAATAATATTACAAGCTCTTGGTCCCCTCCAAAAAAGTATTATTTTAACCAAACTTCAATGGACCAATCAACAACAAGAAACGTATTCACCCCCATGCAAGTCACGTGATAGTTCGCCAAGAGATACTTTGGGAGTAGCCGCAAAACGTTATCGACAAACGTCGGCAGAAGAGGTGTTTCTTAGCACCGTTTTTGCCGATTTGCGCTCACGCTACGCTACGCAACGTTAGCCCTACGCAACGTTAGTTTTGCATGTATTTCAATGCGGGTTTTTTTCACAATATTTCTTGATGAATGGTCTATAACACAGTCGTCATGAATTTTTCTGTGCGCTCGTGTGCGCATGATCGCGCGCGCTCAAATCACGGGCCCCCCATGTTACCCTCAAGTTCTGTCGATAGTTCTCATCACGAAACAATCGTGTGAGTCGGGCTCTATGTCTTTTTTGTTGCCCCCCTAGCCACTCATTTGTTTCCCACTGCTTCATATAATAGCGTCGCTTGCTTTTCTTGTCATTATTTTCGCTAGGAGCTTCTGTCGTTCTTTCTTCTTATTCTCTCTTTTCTTTCTTTTCTTTCACTTTCTTTTTGTCTTTCTTTACCAGTCGCGAAGCCAAGCTAGTATTGTCCGTCCGTCCGTCCGTGTTCAAATTTGCTCAAAATGCATATTTCGGTGTAAAATGGCCCCACATAGAGTTATCAGTGTGTTTCAACAACAAAAACAAATGTTTGTTTGTCTGTCTGTCTGTCTGTTTGTTTGTTTGTTTGTCTGTGACAGCGATAACTCGAGAACGCTTGGATATATCCACGTGGCAATTTACAGGTGGATACTAGGGGTCAAAAGCTTGGACAAGTTCGAATTTGAGCAAAATCGGGTTAGTGGTTAAGGGTTTAGGTTAAGATTAGGGTTAGGGGTGCAAGCGTGTGTCGCGACTGGGTCAGTTTACGCAAGTACTGTAGTTTTATCTGTTTTTTGTTTTCTATCGTTGTGTCTATAGGCCACTGCAACGAGGGTTATTAACGCCCTTGACGGCAATAGTTAAGCCCTTGTTGATCAGTATCCACAAGGGCATTCACTCTTGCAAAAGGCAGCCATTACGTAGCCTCAAATAGGGTTATTGACGAGTGTTATTCCCTTGTTTGGTCAGTACTCAACCATCTTTCCCCCACCCACCAAGGGCATTCACTCTTGCAAAAGGTGTTCTTTGCAGTAGCCACACTGTCTTGTATTGTTTCCTTTGTTTTGACCCTTTCGTTTTCGTTTTCTTCCTTCTTTCGTTCTTGTTAGTCCCCGAGCCGAAGGTTCGGGAGCTATTGTTTCTGTCTGGTCCGTCCGGCGTGCCTCCTCCGTCCATCCGTCCGGCTATTCGTCCGTTTTTCTCAAAAACTATTCAGTCTATCATCATCAAATTTGGTATACTAGTTTGCCAAGATGCAAGCGATCCACTGATGTATTTAGTTTTACATTAAGGTCAAGGTCACGCCAGTTACGGGGTTTAAACTCCGAAACACATAATCGCTAATATCTCGCGAAGTTTTGCATGTATTTTAATGCAGTTTTTTTTCACAACATTTCTTGATGAATGGTCTATAACACAGTTGTCATTAATTTTTCTGTGCGCGCGTGTGCGCATGATCGCGCGCGCTCAAATCACGGGTCCGAACCCCAAGGCTATATATAAAACAAGCGCGAAATCGCAATAGTTTGTGGCACGCGGTCTATTTTTACCACTCCAATCATGAGTTACCTCCCCTGGCTTTTCAATAATTTTAATATGTAAACCAGAATGTTATCTCTGCACCATTTCGTAACTTTTTATATCTTTTGGAAAACATTTAAAACTATGTATCCTACTTATGCTCATCAAAAGAAGCACTGCATACTCGTCGTGTCTGTTGTAGTGTCTGTATTACATATGTTTATTATTTTGTACGCTTTTAAAATACATCATTTTAAAGAGCGGCCAGAAGTGTAGCCTCGATTTGAAGTGCGACAATTTTGTCAAAATGTGCGACAATTTTGGAACGACAGACCGACCGACAGACCGACCGACCGACCGACTGACCGACCGACCGACCGACCGACCGACCAAGTGAGTTATAGGTTTGTGGCTTGAGCCACAAACAAAAACTATTCAGTTAGGTGCTGTTTTGATGCGTTTTTATGTAGCTACGTGCTGTTTTGATGCGTTTTGATGTATGTGCACAGCCGACACATTCCGATTTCCGAGTAGCTCGGCGATGCTGCGAGGGGACTTTGCAGCCGCTCGGCGTTGCACTTGTTTCGTTTTGTTTTCTTGCTTTCTTTCTTGGTATTTGTTCCCTTTCTTTAGTCTCTTTCTCTCTTTTTGTGTTTTGTTTCTGTCTTTCTCTCTTACTGTCCATTCTCTTTATTTCTGCTGTCCATGATGTTCTGTAGTGTAGTTTTATCTTCCCATGGTTGTTATCTATCTCTTTTGAGCCTTTTTAGGATTCTTGTTGTTTTGATTGTTTGCTTTTTTGTGCGGGTTTTTTAAAAAAAATTCCTTCATCCATCCGTTTTTCCTGTATTTGTTTTGTTCGTCCTTTTTTCGTTTTTTTGTTCTTTCTTTCTTTTTTTTTTGTTTTGTGTTGTTTCTTTTCTTACAAACGTTTGTCTGTTTTTCGTTCCTTTTTAATTAAAACTACTACAAAAGTTAAGGCCCAGAAAGACAATCATCTCCGAAAACTCACGTACTCAATAAAACGCACCCAGCTCATAACAAAACTGAATTTATTCTTTTAACATTAAGTTCATTCCAAAAAGTCATTAATCAGAACGAGTTCAGTCAACAAAATGCCCCTTTCAACAACTTCCCCCTCCTCTTGAAAAGTCACACATTCAGAATCAATGCACTTTGGAACAGTCAGTAATGTGGGTTTTTTGTGTGTGGGTTTTCTGTCTGTCCCAAGGATATCTCCCGAACCGCTTAACCGAATCGCTTCAAATTTTGTGTGGTGATGTGTCACCATGAGAGGAAGGCATCCGCGCAAACACATTTCCAGTAATGTGTACTGACTGTTCCAACGTGCATTGATTCTGAGTGTGACTTATCAAGAGGAGGGGGGAGTTGTTGAAAGGGGCATTTTGTTAACGGAACTCGTTCTGATTAATGATTTTTCGGAATGAACTTAATGTTAAAAGAATAACTTCAGTTTTGTTATGAGCTGGGTGCGTTTTATTGAGTTCGTGAGTTTCCGGAGATGATTGTCTTTCTGGGCCTTAACTTTTGGTCGCTAGTGTATTTATTTACTATTCATGCGCCGCCACATTTATTGACACTTTTTGGTGTTCTTTTGATCGGAAACAACAAATATCATCACTATCCTTATCACCATCCGCAGGACATCAAATAGGAGCTGCAAGAACTCAGCAGCATGTCCACTTTGATCCTGCAATGGATTAAGAATTCCCATTGTGGTGGTCTCTGGGTGGTAACGAACAAGCAGACAGACTCTCCAACATGAGCAGCGCTCTGGAACCACATTTCTCATGTTTTCGTTTGTGTGAACTACTTAACCCTTTCACCGCCAAAGTCGCATTTTAGCACCACAGTGATTTAACACCTATGTCACTAAAAGGCATCAAATTGGGGTCTATTATCCAAAGACCCTATTGTCTTAGTTTTGGGGAAGTAAGGATAGACCTTATTTTATATCTGTCACAGAAGAATCCCCAATACTGCAGACGTATTTTGTTCTCTACCCAGGTAAATTTAATGGAAATATTTGGCTGAAATATGGCTGGCGGTGAAAGGGTTAAATTGCCATTTTGTGGTTGAACGCTTAGAGTTGCTTTTTGATACAATAAATAATGTATGGGTTTCTGTCTGATTTCTAGTGTGTGGTGTACTGACTGCATTCGTTCCACAGTAGCATTTCTCAGCTCCTTTCAGTTCATACCTTTGGTTAACCCTCATCACCAGCATAAACCAATGTAAGGTGTTTTATCCATTAGGCTTACATTGTTTTATTGTGGTGTACCACTTGTAAGGTCTTTTCCTATCCCTATCCACAATCAATGATAAGAATATTTGCCTCTGTTAAAAGAAATAACATGAAACAAATAGATCTCTGTGAAAAACTGAAAGAAGTCAGAATGAGGGGAATCCGTGTACTGTGGTTCCGCTTGACGTGTGTATCATGCTATGTGAGTGCGTGTGTCAGCGCGTGCAGAAAAGTTGCGAATGAAACAAATGAATGTAGATCAAGAAAACACAATTGTCACGACCGACATAAGAACCAATTAGGCCTCTCCTTGCTGCAGAAAGCGAACGAAGACTACAAGGACGAGAACTATGAGCAACGTAAAATGATAAAATAGCAAACGACGTGACAGAAATAAGAAGATGGATGCAAACAATAAGTGTAATGATAATGGAGTGAAGAATGTTCACGTGTACATACCTTTTTTTTGTTATCCATTGTCGTGGTAACATTGCTGCCATTGGGAACATCCAGCATAAATCATTATTTATTATTATTATTATTATTATTATTATTATCATTATCATCATCATCATCATCATCATCATCATCATCATCGTCGTCGTCGTCGTCGTCGTCGTCGTCGTTGCTGTTGCTTTTGCTGTTGTTGTTGTTGCTGTTGTTGTTGTTGCTGTTGTTGTTGCTGCTGTTGTTGTTGCTGTTGCTGTTGTTGTTGTCATTATTATTATTATTTATAGTATGTATATATGATGGCATCGTTTAAGTTATGTGCAACATTGGGGGGTATTTGTGGGTTTGTTTAGTTGTTAATGCTATGTTGTTGTGGGGGCATGCTATAATTGGAAACATCAAGCGCAAATCGTCATACATTTATTGTAAACTAGCCGGTTGAACACCCGCTTCGCGGATAATAAGCCAGGTTGATTGTTTAAACACCCCCCCCCCCCCCAACCCCAACACCCCCCCCCAAAAGCGAAAAAAAAAAAAAAAAAAATTGGGACGGAGCCAGGTTCGAACTCGGAACGTTCGTGTGAGAGTAGTACGCCTAACCCACACAGCTACGGTTTTTCTCTGACGTGAGGATGGAAGTTCAGTTTAACGTCGCGTATCGGCTTTCGCCATGTACGACGGGCTGAACAAACCAACCAGGGTATAAACAAACATTTATGTTCCTGAATCACTGTCTTAGCCAAAAGGCCGAGAAGCGATCAGGATAAACTGACGTGAGAGTACAATTTACCCTTTTATAGTGATCCGAACTTTGACCCACTGCTCGACTGACCCGAACTTTGACTAATTACGCTAATTACGGGGCGCGTTGCCAAATGTAAAGTACCCTACCGTCAGCATGGGTCATCCCTCTGGATACTGCGAAAGTTTGGCGGCGCTAAAACCACGCTAAATACGTTGCATAGCGTCCACACAGACACACAGACAGGCAGACACAGCTGGCATATAAGCTATCCACAAAAAGTTAAGGATCACTTGCAAACTAATTCATAACTTTCCAAATAAGAAAGCCAATGCGTTGAATTTTGGCCAACATTTAATTCAATGCTTTAGTGATAACGATACACAATTGCCTTCAATTTCGAGCAATCGTTTGGTCTGTACATTTGATCAAAGTGGGTACGTATCGAAATATGATTTCCCAAAGTCATTGAAATCACAAGACAGGGCATTCTGATGCTCCCAAAAGTTCAGTAATGCGTGTATCCGCCATGGCTGTTCTGGCACTCGACGCAGCGAGTCCTCATGGAGTTGACCAGGGTGGTGAAGATCCTCTGTGGAAGCGCCTGCCACTCAGCCTGCAGCATCTGGTAGAGGTGCTGGGCATCCCTGGGAGGGGGGTGGTTGCTCCTCACTTTGCGATCCAGCTCATCCCAGAGGTTCTCAATCGGGTTGAGATCGGGACTGCATGCTGGCCACTCCATTCTGTTGACTCCAGACTGCTGCAGGAAGTCGTTGACCACCCTTGCCCTGTGGGGGCGAGCGTTGTCATCCTGGTAGACAGCCGGCGGTCCCATCTGCTGCAGTGTAGGCACAGCCAGCGGTCGAAGGATCTCATCCCGGTATCGGAGGCCAGTCAGGTTACCCTGTACATGATACAAGGGTGTTCTGTGGTGAAGGCTGAAGGCCCCCCAGACCATTACAGAACCTCCACCAAAGGCCACCTTTTCTTGGACAGTGGCGTCAATAAAGCGTTCCCCTGGGCGCCTCCAGACCCTCAGTCGGCCGTCGTTGTGGTTCAGGGTGAAGCGTGATTCATCACTGAACAGGACCTGGGACCATTGCTGACGTGTCCACCTCACGTGACGTCTGCAGAAGGCGCGGCGTGCTGCCCTATGGGCTGGAGTTAAGCGTGGCCGTACAGCTGGGCGACGAGAACGGAGGTTAAACCCATGAAGGCGGTTCCGTATGGTCTGCTGGCTGATGTTGATGTTAGTAGCCACCCTCAGCTGCCTTCGAATGATGCTGGAAGAGGCTGTTCTTGTCTGCAGGGCTTGTCGTTCAATGAGACGATCTTCACGTGGAGTTGTCTTCTTCGGTCGACCAGATCTGCGTCTTTCATGGACCCTCCCAGTGGCTGTGAAGCGTTGAATCAGTCTGACAATGACCGAGATGGACACCTGAAGTCGCCTGGCCACTTCTCGCTTGGGAACACCATCTTGGAACCATGCAACAGCTCGTCCCCTATCCAACTCGCTCAATTTTCGTCGTGGAGGCATTGTCAAATCAGGCCTAATACTGGTGGTATGTCTTCTTATAAAGCCAAGCAAGAGACAGCATCTCACACATAAACAGCAGTGCTTGCACGTGCATAATGGTTTTTCCATCTGGCTTGTGCAATGTGTCCATGCAGAACGATCCAAAACAAGGTCCTTTTTCGCAAGTTTCCGCTTTTTCTTTTGCTGCCAAGCTCAGTAATAGAGAATCACGTGCAATGTTTCCACTAACACAACATCGCCCACTTACAGCTGAACAAGAATTCATAACAATTTGGCTTGACTGAGAAATAAATAACAGGAGCGAACGGAGTTTATTGCGCACCTGTTTTCTCATAGTGATCCTTAACTTTTTGTGAGTAGTGTATATGTAGATACATTATGACATTGTTGTGATTCATATCGTGATAATTGGAAATATCAAGCAGTATGATATCAGTGATTGTCATTATGTTTACAATGTCATCGAGATGGCATCGTTATGATCTTGGATATGGCTTGTACCCACGTGTCGTCATATCCGGCCACAAGGAGCGTGCCATATTATGGGAGACCGCCATCTTAGTCAGTAACTTTGTTTAAAAAATGCCAGATCGATGCTGTTTACACACAAATCTGACTAAGATGGCGACACTTCCGTTGGAAGGGTCGAGATGCGCACGCAGGTGGGGGGGAGCCATTAAGTATAAATTATCAGAGATTCTTTTTTTTATGTTATGCATTTGTGGCGATATCTTTTTGAATCTAGTTATTCATTATTCGATTTTTGAAAAAAAACCAAATGTTAATATTAATAATGGGTAGAGGTATCATAACTATTCATAATGTGTGTATATCAATTTTGTAGTCC
>CM065698.1:22176327-22178827 GCA_017654935.2 Phymorhynchus buccinoides
AGAAACGGCGGAGTTATAAGGCCCTGTTTGCCGTTGGCGCTGCTGTGAGAGTGACGCGCTCTCCCGATTCTCTTCAAATTTGCTGCCAGGCTTTGCCCCGGCGACAGCAAGCCTGACAGCAAATTTGAAGCGATTCGGTTAAGAAACGACGGAGTTATTTGTGAAAATGTGAAGCGACGTATATCGCGCGCGTTTCTGAATCGATTCGCTTCCGGTTTGGACATAGATAGTCACCGTCCCCGGTCATCTACCAGCCAAATTTGAAGGCAATCGGTCCAGACATACCGGAGACACGGGCGCCGAGAGGCCGGTGGATACGCGTTTCGCGCATTTGCCAAACCGCGCAAATGACACGGCCGCCTCGGTTGCCGTTGCCATCGCCCCGTTAGGGCTCATTGCAAATTTGAAGCGATTCGGTTGAAAAACGGCGGATTTATAAGGCCCGTTTTGTGTTTCACACAGACAGACAGACACACACACACTTGCCTTTTTTATTATGAGAATTCCGTGCTCTCTAGCATCTTATCTTTCATATCCATAAAGGATAACGTTTCATATGGTCCGCAAATATTCCAAAAAGTGCTTTAAGATTAGTAGGTTGATGCATTTTCTTAGGTCAGGCTAGACTTTAGACTGTGATTTCTCAAACTGGCCGACAGTCACCTTACCAACTTTAAATGATCATAACTCTGCAACAAAAAAAGGACAGAAGAATGGTTGTTAAATCATTAGATAGCGAACTGCCTGAAGTTTTCAACTGTGCCATTTTCTCAGAATGGTCATTTTGACACTTATAACCCTTTCACCGCCAAAGTCACATTTTAGCACCACAGTGATTTGACACCTATGTCACTAAAAGGCATCAAATTGGGGTCTATTATCCAAAGACCTTATTGTCTTCGTTTTGGGAAGTAAGGATAGACCTTATTTGATATATGTCACAGAAGAATCCCCAATACTGCGGATGGATTTTGTTCTCTACCCTGGTAATGTTAATGGACATGTTTGGCTGAAATATGGCTGACGGTGAAAGGGTTAATGTCCCTTTCGTGGTGCTAGGTCACATAATACAGTACCCATCTCTCACACCGGTTGCCGCCATCTTCACTCGTGGACCTCTTCATGTCTCGTATGTACAGAAAGGTTATTCACATGCCATGTTGCCCTGGTTGAAATGAAATGCTTTCGTAATGGTTTGCTTGTCTTGATGCTGAAACATGATGTATTTAGTATATCATTAACTAACATAATCTTGCCCCTACTTGTCGTACTTGTCATACTTGTCATAATTATCATAATTTGTACTTTTTTTTTTTTTTCTTTTTCCTTCTTCTGTTTGATTGGTTGTTCATGAATATGTCTATGAATTTGTTTATTCTCCTTTACTTAGTATTCCCACGTTGCTATGCTTTTGTTTCTTTTCCCTTTCTTTCATCATTTACCCAGTGTACTAATTTCACTAGTTGCAGCCAATACTGTGTACTTCAAATGTTTTGAGCACCTAGTATAAGCTTGTGCTCTGTGATCCTTATTCTGATACTGCTTTGTCATGTGATTGTTTATGAATACATTTGTTTAAACCAAAGGTTATGCAGATTTCCCAAAGGCGCGTTGCCACACGTGCTGTTCACAGCTCAGATAAACCCATTCATTTTAGGCTGTCATCTTAGCCAAGCCTACCTACACCCATCTCTCACACCAGTTTGCCGCCATCTTTACTTGGGAACGTCTTCAACGTCTTCAATGTCCCTTTGTAACACACTTTTATCTTAGTGAACTCTCTGGATTAGTATTCCGCGTTGCTAGCGTTCGGTTATGCAGGTAAACAAGATCATACACACACACACGCGTGCGCGCCGTGCCCTCACGCGCATACAAACGCACGCACGCACATACACATACACACATGCGCGCGCGCACACACGCACACGCACACACACACACGCACACACACACACACACATATATATATATATATATATATATACACATACACACACAACACACACACACACACATACATCAGAAACACAACAACCAGATATGCAAATATGTATAGAAACTGGACATAGAAATAGTATGACCACCAAAAGAAAAAGTTGTTTTTTCCTTTTGCGGAGCTATAGATAATAATAATGGCTGGCTAGGGGGACAAAAGATGATGCTTATTATCTTATTATTGTCGTGTGGGATGTAACGATCGATGGAACACGGAGATAAGGTCTCCGTACCCGTGAACTCCCCCCCCGTGACAACACAGTGATAGCCCCTCATAATGGTCTAAATACACGTGAACAATGTTTTCACTCTGTCCCACGGTAGCAACACTGTGACATGTCATATTCCCTCTTCTAGCATGCACCATGGGCCAATGTATTCACCCAGTGCACCACGCTTCACTCCCACCAAACGCAAAGACATTCACTGCCAAAATGGCCTGCCATGTGTGTGTCTATTTTCAGAGCTTATGTCAGTGGTTTTTCTGTTAAAACAATCCATG
>CM065698.1:22183827-22188827 GCA_017654935.2 Phymorhynchus buccinoides
GTGTTGTATTAATGTAATGTTTGATGAATGATGAAGGAAACTATACTGTGTGGTGTGTTGTATTAAAGTAATGTTTGATGAATGATGAAGGAAACTATACTATGTGGTGTGTTGTATTAATGTAATGTTTGATGAATGATGAAGGAAACTATACTATGTGGTGTGTTGTATTAAAGTAATGTTTGATGAATGATGAAGGAAACTATATGTGGTGTGTTGTATTAAAGTAATGTTTGATGAATGATGAAGGAAACTATACTGTGTGGTGTGTTGTATTAAAGTAATGTTTGATGAATGATGAAGGAAACTATACTGTGTGGTGTGTTGTATTAAAGTAATGTTTGATGAATGATGAAGGAAACTATACTATGTGGTGTGTTGTATTAAAGTAATGTTTGGATGAATGATGAAGGAAACTATACTGTGTGGTGTGTTGTATTAAAGTAATGTTTGATGAATGATGAAGGAAACTATATGTGGTGTGTTGTATTAAAGTAATGTTTGATGTATGATGAAGGAAACTATACTATGTGGTGTGTTGTATTAAAGTAATGTTTGATGAATGATGAAGGAAACTATATATGTGGTGTGTTGTATTAATGTAATGTTTGATGAATGATGAAGGAAACTATACTATGTGGTGTGTTGTATTAAAGTAATGTTTGATGAATGATGAAGGAAACTATACTATGTGGTGTGTTGTATTAAAGTAATGTTTGATGAATGATGAAGGAAACTATACTATGTGGTGTGTTGTATTAAAGTAATGTTTGATGAATGATGAAGGAAACTATACTATGTGGTGTGTTGTATTAATGTAATGTTTGATGAATGATGAAGGAAACTATATATGTGGTGTGTTGTATTAAAGTAATGTTTGATGAATGATGAAGGAAACTATACTATGTGGTGTGTTGTATTAAAGTAATGTTTGATGAATGATGAAGGAAACTATACTATGTGGTGTGTTGTATTAAAGTAATGTTTGATGAATGATGAAGGAAACTATACTATGTGGTGTGTTGTATTAAAGTAATGTTTGATGAATGATGAAGGAAACTATATATGTGGTGTGTTGTATTAAAGTAATGTTTGATGTATGATGAAGGAAACTATATGTGGTGTGTTGTATTAAAGTAATGTTTGATGTATGATGAAGGAAACTATATGTGGTGTGTTGTATTAAAGTAATGTTTGATGAATGATGAAGGAAACTATATATGTGGTGTGTTGTATTAATGTAATGTTTGATGAATGATGAAGGAAACTATACTGTGTGGTGTGTTGTATTAAAGTAATGTTTGATGAATGATGAAGGAAACTATACTATGTGGTGTGTGGTATTAATGTAATGTTTGATGAATGATGAAGGAAACTATACTATGTGGTGTGTGGTATTAAAGTAATGTTTGATGAATGATGAAGGAAACTATATATGTGGTGTGTTGTATTAAAGTAATGTTTGATGAATGATGAAGGAAACTATACTGTGTGGTGTGTTGTATTAATGTAATGTTTGGTGAATGATGAAGGAAACTATATGTGGTGTGGTGTATTAAAGTAACTAGCGCAACGCCGAGTACCAGTAACGCCTAGTAACGGTAACGCCTAGTAATGGTAATGCCAAGTACTGGTAACGCAGAGTACAGCAAATTTGAAGCGATTTGGTAAAGAAACGGTGGAGTTATAAGGCCCCGTTTCGCGTTGGCGCTGCTCTGAGAGTGATGCGCTCTCCCTAGTAACGGTAACGCCTAGTAACGGTAACGCCAATTACTGGTAACGCTGAGCACAGCAAATTTGAAGCGATTTCGCTAAGAAACGGCAGAGTTAAAAAGCCCCGTTTCCTGTTGGCGCTGCTCTGAGAGTGACGCGCTCTCCCGATTTTCTTCAAATTTGCTGCCAGGCTTTGCCCCAGTGACAGCAAGCCTGACAGCAAATTTGACGCGATTCGGTTGAAAACCGGCGGAGTTATAAGGCCCGTTTTGCATCATGCTGCTGTTATGCGCCTAAGTAATCGATTCACTTTCGGTTTGGCACATCGATAGTCACCGTCCCCAGTCATCTATTTGCCAAATTCGAAGGCAATCGGCCCAGAAACGCCGGAGATACGGGCGCCAAGAGGCCAGCTTATGCGCGTTTCGCGCATTTGCGAAACCGCGCAAATGATACGGCCGCCTCGGTTGCCGTTGCCATCGCCCCGTGAGGGCTCACAGCAAATTTGAAGCGATTCGGTCGAAAAACGGCGGAGTTATAAGGCCCGTTTCTTGTTTCAGACACACACACACACACACACACACACACACACACACACACACACACACACACACACACACACACACACACACACACACACACACACACACACGGACAGTTGGCTTTTTACTATATGATGTTTGGTGTATGATGAAAGAAACTGTATGTGGTGTGTTGTATTAAAGTAATGTTTGATGTACGATGAAGGAAATTATAATATGTGGTGTGTTGTATTAAAGTAATGTTTGATGTATGATGAAGGAACCTATGTGTGGTGTGTTGTATTAAAGTAATGTTTGATGTATGATGAAGGAACCTATGTGTGGTGTGTTGTATTAAAGTAATGTTTGATGTATGATGAAGGAAACTATATGTGGTGTGCTGTATTAAAGTAATGTTTGATGTATGATGAAGGAAACTATATGTGGTGTGCTGTATTAAAGTATTGTTTGATGTATGATGAAGGAAACTATATGTGGTGTGTTGTATTAAAGTCATGTTTGATGCATGATGAAGGAAACTATACTATGTGGTGTGTGGTATTAAAGTCATGTTTGATGTATGATGAAGGAAACTATACTATGTGGTGTGTGGTATTAAAGTCATGTTTGATGTATGATGAAGGAAACTATACTATGTGGTGTGTTGTATTAAAGTAATGTTTGATGTATGATGAAGGAAACTATACTATGTGGTGTGTTGTATTAAAGTAATGTTTGATGCATGATGAAGGAAACTATACTATGTGGTGTGTTGTATTAAAGTAATGTTTGATGTATGATGAAGGAAACTATACTATGTGGTGTGTTGCATTAAAGTAATGTTTGATGTATGATGAAGGAAACTATACTATGTGGTGTGTTGTATTAAAGTAATGTTTGATGTATGATGAAGGAAACTATATATGTGGTGTGTTGTATTAAAGTAATGTTTGATGTATGATGAAGGAAACTATACTATGTGGTGTGTTGTATTAAAGTAATGTTTGATGTATGATGAAGGAAACTATACTATGTGGTGCGTTGCATTAATGTAATGTTTGATGTATCATGAAGGAAACTATACTATGTGGTGCGTTGCATTAAAGTAATGTTTGATGTATGATGAAGGGGACAAAAGACAGAAACAGAGCGGGACAAAAAGAGACAGTATGGTTGGGAGGGGGAGACAATGGGTGAGCGTATATAGTGGTGGAACTTATTTTTGGAAAATGTCACATAATGCGCTTAGTGCATGAATACAATGCAACGAAGTAAAGAAAGAATGTGAAATGCATTGATACATTTGTGATAGGGCATGGAAAAACAGGCATAATGGATTTTTGGCATAAATCGAGAGTTTAATTGTTCATGATGGCGCAAAGATTCCTTGTTAATATGTAGAAACCCGAATTGGGTTATCTTGTCTAGGTTTCATTTTATAATTATTTGAAGTTTGGCATTCAAAATAGATCATTTGCAGATAACAGGCATTAGAGATACAATTTTGCCTCTTTGGTGTTTTTTTTACTTAATTTAGAAAACAGTCAAATAAACAAAAACATCATTCAAAATTGTCTTCCATGTTGTGGATACTGGTAGAATAATAAACAGAAACAGACATATGCCTTAAATAGAAAATTGATATTTGACTATTTTTGGCTTTTGCTCAAAACATTCTAGCGACTTATGTAGGATTTTCTCATGCACCATCACATTTGTTTGTTCACATTCATTCATTATAAAAAAAAGTTTGAAACAAAAAAAAGAGAAAAACATAATTTTACCTGATAGTTCCCCATCACTCGAAAACGTTCATCTTAAGCTTCAAGTAATAACAAATATAAATACAAATAAAAACACAAACTAAGATTGAAGATTTAAAGGACTGGGGGGGGGGGGGGGGGGGGGGTCTCGGAAACAATGAGGGCTGGTTTAAATTAACACCAATCAATAACAGAAACAGGATAAAAACAAAATTAAATGTGTTCAGAATATTTTGGGTTGTCATTTCCTCCAGAGGTGAAGATTTATCCCGGAGAGAGAGTTCTTCTCAATTATGCTTTGAATTTATTGTCTAAAGAGAATGCACATAAAAACACACCCGCTTTGTGCATAATCATGACAAAAGAATGTATTCATATTTTTGGTTCTATTTTTGGTTCCTTTACCAGGGAACAATAAAGACACAATTGTGGCTAAGATTACCATCAACTTTATTCATTTTGTTATTCTGAAGGCTATAACGAATATGCAGATTTTAATAATTGCGTGTGGGTTGGGTTTTTTTACCATGCAATCACATTATTATAAACATTTTTATGGTAATCAATTATTGAATTCCAAGACGTTTTGGGGTGTTTTTTATACTGTCGTGATAGAACATCGATTAAATTGGTAATTAATGTTTGTTCGTGGATTAGGCTGCATGTGCTTAACAACAACAACAACAATAATAATAATAACTATAATAATAATAATAATAATGATAATGATAATAATAATAATAATAATAATAATAATAATAATGATAATAATAACAATAACAATAACAATAAATTATTATTATTATTATATTATTATTATTATTATTATTATTATTATTATTATTATTATAATAATAATAATAACAACAATAATAATAATAATAATAATAATAATAATAATAATAATAATAATAATAATAATAATAATAATAATGATAATGATAATGATGCTAATAATAATAATAATAATAATAATAATAATAATAACAATAACAATAAGAAT
>CM065698.1:22201327-22221327 GCA_017654935.2 Phymorhynchus buccinoides
GTATGAATTCAAAATTAATGTCAAAACAATAAAATAATGGTCTTCAGTTACAGCCCAATATTGTAATCATTCAGAGAGCATGATCCCATATTAAAACAGATGATTTGTCAGAGGAATAGGACCATATTGAGCCTCAAGATTCATTGTTGAAGAGAGAGAGAGAGAGAGAGAGAGAGAGAGAGAGAGAGAGAGAGAGAGAGAGAGAGAGAGAGAGAGAGAACTAACGAACGCAATTTTATTTATACAGGGTAATGAGATAAGTATACATACTTTTTTACACCCAGCCCTGAGAGAGAGAGAGAGAGAGAGAGAGAGAGAGAGAGAGAGAGAGAGAGAGAGAGAGAGAGAGAGAGAGAGAGAGAGAGAGAGAGAGAGAGAGAGAGAGAGAGAGAGAGAGAGAGAGAGAGAGAGAGAGAGTGGGGGTAGAGAGAAAGAAATGGGTCTAAAGAGACAGAGAGACAGCTATGCATTCGTGTCTAATCTGGAGAACTTAGAAAGAATTCGCGAATTACGTACCCGGGAGACTACAATCAGAGAGCTTTCAAATCTGGGCTACAATCCTGAAGTAAGGAAAAAAGACCCAGAAAATGTCATTTAAAGACCCACCACGATTAAATCCCTTGGGTTTTTTTCTGGGTAGCTGTGACCCACATGCAAGCGCCCCCGACTTCAAATTGAGGTTGCTCTTTAAAATGATGTTTCGTTTTCAATTTGTTTTCTGGGGGGCATTTGCATGGGAGTCAAACCTGTTCAAAACAAGATTTCTTACCAGCTCTAATTATAATAAGAGGGAAAACGGGTATTAGGTATTAGGTACTTTATAGTCACAGAGGCATCTCTGTGAAATCCGGGTTGCTCCCACCTGGAGAGCGCGTCGCAGCCAGAGGCGCGCCACCCTTTTTTTTTTTTTTTTTTTTTTTTTTTTTTGCATGCGATTTATGTGTGACTGATGAGGAAGGAAAGGGGGGAGGTAAATTTTGCCACTGGGTTTAACGTATGCTAAGTGTATGGGCACACGGGACCTCGGTTTATCGTCTCATCCGAAAGACTCCACGTTCAGCCCGTAAGGCCTAGTGCAAAGTGAGAGGAAAAAATCCCCTGTACCCAGGTTCGAACTCGGGTTTACTTGACACGAAGCGAGCGCGCTACCACTGTGCCACTCTACACCACGTGAAACCCGTGATTTGGACACGTGATCTGGTGGGTCTTTAAAAATCGACGAAATAGCGTAGGCTGGATATAAGCTTTAGCACGTTTAGATCTGTTCGAATGTAGACCTTAGGCTGTTTGGTGTGTGGTGGGGGGGTTGGGGAGGAGGGGGGGGGTGGGGGGGGGGGGGGGGGGGGGGGGGGGGGGGGGGGATAAAGGTGGAGGAACGCTTAGCTTAGAGCTGGGTGAAAGACAATTGAAAGGGGAGCGGGGGAGGGGGGGGGGTAAATTAGTCCCGAAGGGGGGGGGGGGGGGGGGTGGAGATGGGTTCACCGCCTTTTTTTTTTTCTCTCTCACAATTACAGTGTCACGATCCCATTCTCGGAAAGATCACAGAGCCCCGAGAGAAAGATAAGAAGGAAGGATGGAAAGAAAATATTTATGAAGTCGATGTGGATTTTGTTTCTCTCTGCTGTCTGTCTGTCTCTGTCACTGTCTGTCTCCCTATCTGTCTGTCCACAGGGCTGGATGGGGGGAAAATGCATGTAATTTGCTTATTTCATGTTCCCTGGTTAAATAAAATTTCGTTTTCAATCTGTCTGTCTGTGACGAGGGAATGGGTTAAAAGGCTAAGTCTCTAGGGAAGACTTTTAGTATGTTAAATTTTCAAATAGAAAATTTGCCTTTAGCCCACTTCTCTAGGGTATGGGAGATGAGCAACTTTCCCGGCCCCTTTCCATCTAATAAATTTATATTTGTGCCCGGGTTCTGGCTCGTATGATTGTAAGAAATACAAGTGGTTGATTTGCTCTAAATGGCAGACAGAGAGAAGTAGGGTTTTACATGAAATTACAAGACTTCCACTCTCATCAGTCTGACCAAAGGGTTCAGAATTATTTGACACTTGTATTTTATTTGCATAAGATTATGCAACAATAATAATAAAGCAGCTCAATGGCGCCAAAACAAAATATGAATGAAAAACAATGAAATCCGAAAGGATTTACAAGACTTTTGTCTTTCTAGAAGGTTAGCCCCAAGCGGGAAGGGTCACTAAGTGTCCTGGTTTCCAGTTATGGTTCTTGGCACTGGCTTAGGGACTTAGCTCATAGCTATGTTGAAGTTCCTCCGTAGGGATCGGCGAGTGCTGTGGGGACTGGGCTTGCTCTTCAGTTGAGAGTAGCTCCCTGTCGTTCCGGTTACGGCGTCGCGGGATGGCACGGTTCAGGCGTGGTCTCCTCGCGGATTCTGGGTGCGGGGCGTCTTTGCGGCGTTCCCGTCTTGTTGCTTGTGAGTCAGGGATGATTGTCCTGACCACAATGCCCTGCTGATAATCACAGGAGAAGGTGGATGTAGATCTCTATGGCTTAGAGACAAGGGGCTTCAGCCGGCAGGGAATTAGTGGATCCCAACCGGCTAGAAGGCTGCCCTTGTACAATAGCACTAAGAACACATAATCTGAATTTCAGTTACCAAACTGAGATCAGTAAAACATAAAAGGTGTACAGGAATCAACTGATATGATTCAGTACCCGGCTAGATCAAAGTCTATGATCAAGCCAACATCACTCTCCATCCAACACCTGGAAAGGAATGTTATCATAGTTAGCAAGGTTGCAACCCACAGGCTTCCTACTAAAAATATACAAAAGGGTTAGTAGGCCTAAAATCCGGTTCTGGTACCAAAAGAGTTAAAGTCAAAAAACACACACACAAATAATCAGTGCACATAAATAGAACAGAATGTTTACCACTTCTTTTCAATAACATATCTACTCCTTATTCATCATGGAACATAGGATCTAGATCAAAAATAGAATCAAACAAAAACAAATCTCAATCACCAGCCATCAATAATACTCACTAGTTGGGCTATTAGGACTGGCTGGGAGAGAGGTTGATTCTGCAATGTTGCTTCAGCCAGGTTTCAGCGTCTTGTGTGAGAGAATGTTTAGGTGGGGACTTTCCTCACTACTCAAATTTTCCCCTCCAATTTTAAACACCCGAGAGCCTATCATTGGTTTATAGCAGTCGACAAGTCACAAGATGACGCTATAATATTATGCATACTAGTACGGAACGATCACGCGCCGGTTACATCACTGGCACGTGTCACATTCCTCTCCCTCTCGTGATCGGGAAAGGAGATACGGGGAACAAAGGGAGACCGCCAATGTGGGTGTCACAAGTGACAGGGGAGGTAAAACGGGCTTCAAAGAGATAAGCTTCGGAATCGGCGATCTGTTTGATGTTGAATTGTAATAGGGCATTTGCCACGAGTTTTCATGCTTTGAGTAGAAAGTAAAGGGGGGGGGGGGGGGGTGTAGTTGAAGAAAGTGGGGTTGTGCGTGACACATTGTCACACTGTCTCTCTCCCTACCTGTCTGTCTGTCTGTCTGTCTCTCTCTCCTGTCTGTCTGTCTGTCTGTCTGTCTGTCTCTCCTCATCTCTCTCTCTCTCTCTCCTCTCTCTCTCTCTCTCTCTGGTCTCTCGTCTCTCTCTCTCTCTCTCTCTCTCTCTCTCTCTCTCTCTCTCTCTCTCTCTCTCTCTCTCTCTCTCTCTCTGTCACTGTCTGTCTCTCTCTCTCTCTCTCTCTCCTCTCTCTCTCTCTCTCTCTCTCTCTCTCTCTCTCTATCTCTGTCTCTCTCTCTCTCTCTCTCTCTCTCTCTCTCTCTCTCTCTCTCTCATGCACGCGCAAGCACGTGTCTCTTTGCGGCTCTGCGTGTGTGTGTGTGTATATGTGCGTGTGTGCGCGGGCGCACGTGCGTGCGTGCACGAAGAAGAAGAAGAAGAAAGAAGAAAGAAGAAGAAGAAGAAGAAGAAGAAGAAGAAGAAGAAGAAGAAGAAGAAGAAGAAGAAGAAGAAGAAGAAGAAAGAAGAAGAAGAAGAAGAAGAAGAAGAAGAAGAAGAAGAAGAAGAAGAAGAAGAAGAAGAAGAAGAAGAAGAAGAAGAAGAAGATAGGGAGGAAGAAGAAGAACAACAACAAGAAGAACAAGAACAAGAAGAACAAGAACCAGAAGAACAAGAACCAGAACAAGAAGAAGCAGAACAAGAACAATAACGAGAACAATAACAAGAACACGAGGAACAAGAAATGGTGGACGCAATGAAATTCAACAGAGAAAGCCTGTAGTACCTTTTAGCAGTTCATGGAGATGAATGATCATAGTACATATTGGCGTGCAAAGCCCGATGTCATTCTACTGGGAACAAAACAAATGTGGGCTCTGATTAAAATCGCCGCCAATGTGGAATGTTTGCCCCACATTGATTTGACACCAAACGGCCTTAAAGACCCACCAGGTCGCGTGTCAAAATCACGGGTTTTCACGTGTTTTTCCCTCTTATAGCTGGTAAGAAATCTTGTTTTCACCAGGTTTGACTCCCACACAAATGTCCCCAAATTGAAAACGAAACAATAGGGGAAGACGGGGTAAAAAGCGCATGGGCGGGTAAGAAGCCCACCCCAATTATCTCATGAAATGAAGCAAATTTCAGTCTCATTTTGCCCATGAGACGAGCGTTAATGTCTAGCATTCGTCTCATGGGCAAATTTGACTGAAATTTTATTTATTTCATGAGATAATTGGGGTGGGCTTCTTACCCGCCCATGCGCTTTTTACCCCGTCTTCCCCTACCATTTTAAAGAGCAGCCTCAATTGTGAAAATAGGATTTTACGCCCTCTGCGGTCTTTCGACCATGTGGGGCATTTTTATATACAAAGATGGTGGGAACAACACTGGAGGCAATGCCCGGAGGCAGTGCAACACCAGTAAAGTCACGAATTTTTTTTAGCAATACAGATAGGTGTAGCGGTAACCACGCCTCGGTTAAACCTCATCGGCTATGGTACCGCCACAAGTGCAGCCTCAATTTGAAGTTGGGGACATTTGTATGCGGATCGCAGCTACCCAGCAAAAAAAAAACACCAAGGGACTTAATCGTGGTGCATCAGTGTGTCTTTAACCCTTTCACCGCCAATGTCGCTTTTATGCACCACAATGGTTTAACACCCATGTCACTAAAAGGTATCAAATCAGGACCTGTTATCTGAAGACCCTATTTTCTTAATTTTGGGAGGTAAGGATAGGCCTAATGTTATACATGTCACAGAGGAATTCCCAGTTTTTAAGAAAAAATATTTCTCTACGCAGGTAAGCAAATGGTATTTGTTGGCTGAAAAATGGCTGGCGGCGAAAGGGTTAAAACCCTCGAAGTCAAGGCTTGTTATTCAATTCGTTCCTAAATATGGGGAGGTATGGATTGGACCTATTCTAAACGTGTCACAAACAAATCCCCACTGGTGTCAACGAAATCGTTTCCTGTATCCACGTATAAGTTTAGCGGAAAGTGTAAACTCAAAAATGGCTCACGGCTAAATAAAATCGGGTGGCAAGGGAACTCAATTGGCACTGTCCTGCATATTAACTTGGAGGCTTCATAAAACCACAGTAGAATGACGCACGGTTTAGTTGAATGGCCGTCGTAAACTGCATCGTTGAAGCTATGCTCTTGCAGGAAACCTAATTGTGACCCAGCACCACGAAAGGGACATTAAGTGTCAAAATGACAATTCTGAGAAAATGGTACAGTCAGAACCTTCAGGCAATTATCTTTCAAATGATATAAGAACCATTCTTGTAACTTGTCTCGTCTTAGAGTTAAGAGCATTTAAAGTTGGTAAGGTGACTGTCGGCCATTTTTGAGAAATCACAGTCTAAAGTGTAGTCTAGCTGTAGAAAATGCATCAACCTGCTAATTTTAAAGCACTATTTGGAGTATTTAGAGACACTTACAAAGATTGTCCTTTATAAATATGAAAGATGAGATGTTAAAGAGCAAGCAAATACACATCATTCAAATTTGCTCAAAAATGATATTTTGGACTTTGCAAGCCTGTTTTGAGAAACGAGCCCAGCGACTTAATGTCCCTTTCGTGGTGCTGGGTTACAATTGGAATTCCTAAATAAGGGCTGAAGGGCTCAATAAGAAGACTTTTTTGGTTCAAGGGCTTTGTTGTTGTTGGTTTTTTTGGGTCGTTGTTGCTTTTTCTTGTGCGTGTTTTTTGTTCTGTTTTGCTGTTTGTGTGTGTGTGTGTGTGTTTGTTGTGGGTGTGTGGGTGGGTGGGGGTTGTCTTTTGATAGTGAGAGCGAGTGAGTAAGCTTTCTATGAAAAGAGACATGCAACAAAGCAACAACAACAACAACACCAAAAAAAAAAACAACAACAACACAAAAAACAACAACAACAACAACACAAAAAACAACAAGAATTTCGTTTCGGAAAGAATGCCAGTAGAAAAGAAGAGGATGCAAAATCAAAAACAAAAAAATTAGACAAGACAAAAGCGAATTTGCAATTTTGGATGAAACGAACGAAACGAGAAAAAAAGGAAGAACAAGTCAAGCACCACGGTAGGAGGAAGAAGAAATAGAACAAAGGTGAAAAGAACAGAAAAGAAGAAAAGATGATGAACACAACAAAGGAAGAAGAAGAAGAAATGGAACAAGAAGAAGAAAGAAGGGAAGGGAGGAAGGAGGAAGGAAAGAAAGAAAGACAGAAAGAAAGGGCAAGAGAAAAAGGAAGAAAAAATCAAGCAAACAAACAAAAACGGAAAAAAAAGAAGAAGAGGAAGGCCTATCCTTCCTGACATAAATAAATAAAAATTAAAAAAAACCAAAAAAAACCCACTTATAGCGTTAAACCAAAGATCAACCAGCGACGCGGCAGCATTTGGTTGTTGTTTTTGTTTTTGCTCCAGTGACCTTGATCTTTGAACTATGACCTTCATCTTCGAATTGGGGGTCTTTGCCCCTCCCCCGTTCAAACGATATCGTCACAAGCGAACAGACTAGACAGACCAGCAAACATTAACCAGCTCTCGACACGCCGCTGGTGGAAGATGCTGCTTGATTTGAAGGGAAGACGAAACACGTAGACTGCGCCTAAAAGATTTGGTTTCATAATGCTGAACTATCCGATCTGTGAGATCTGTTAACCCTTTCGCCGCCAGCCATTCTTTTAGCCAACATTTCCCATAAACTTACATGGATAGAGAAAAGATGTTTGTCTGAAATATTGGGGATTCTTCTGTGATACATTATTTGAAATAAGGCCTATCATATACCTCTGAAAATTAAGAACCTAAGATCATTGGATAAGAGACCCTCATTTCAAGACATTTAATGACATGGGTGTTCAATCACTGTGGTGCAAAAATGTGACATTGGCGGTGAAAGGGTTAAAGGGGCACCCGCGGATGGATACGTTTTTGAAAGAAACACGTCGAGATCACTACGGGGGGACAAAAGCCTTTACAGAGATCGCAACACTCACTTTGCTCTGGTTTCCTAGAAATCAAACCGTCAAATCCGCGAGTCCTCCTTGTAAGCGGAGGTGCCGGAAGTCAGAATTTGTTTTCAGTGAAAGACGAGAAGGGTGCCTTCTCTTTTCTAAGGGCCGCCCGAGTCGCTTTAACCCTTTCACCGCCAATGTCGCATTTATGCACCACAATGATTCAACACCCATGTCACTAAAAGGCATCAAATCAGGGTCTCTTATCCAAAGACCCTGTTTTGTTAATTTTGGGAGGTAAGGATAGGCCTTAATTTATACATGTCACAGAGGAATGTCCAATATTGCAGATGATTTTGTCTTCTCTACCCAGGTAAGATTAATGGGAAAATGTTGCTGAAAAAAAGGCTGGCGGCGAAAGTGTTAATTAGGCCAAAATCGTCTGCACGAAATGTCCACAATACAAGCCTTTTATTTCATACCGTTTCAGTTTGCCAAAAGGAGTTTCGCTCACAACAAAGGAAATAGCCCCCTCCCCACCTTCTTCTGTCATTCAAGTGTATTATCTATCACGCCTTTTAACGAATAATTTAAGAAAAAGGGCGCAGATTTGTTTTCTTTCCAAAAGAGTATGTAAGAAAAGGTTTATTCACCAAAAGAAGTATTTTGACCAACTTTCGTGATTGGCTCGGGTGCACCTTTAAGTGAATAAGCGACATTGAAAGTAATTTAACCCTTTCACCGCCAAAGTCGCATTTTAGCACCACAGTGATTTAACACCTATATGACTAAAAGGCATCAAATTGGGGTATATTATCCAAAGACCCTATTGTCTTAGTTTTGGGAAGTAAGGATGCCTAGACCTTATTTTATATATGTGACAGAAGAATCCCCAATACTGCAGATGGATTTTGTTCTCTATCCAGGTAAATTCAATGGACATTTTTGGTTGAAATATAATTGGCGGTGAAAGGGTTAAAGCATATAATTCATGAAAAAGGCAGCACATTTATTTTCCTTTTAGCATATGGCGTTTGCTCCCAAATTAGAGAGCACGGTTGTTGTTTTGTGTCTACACCAAGTTTGTGTTTGTTGTTGTTGTTTAGGGGAAGACGGGGTAAAAAGCGCATGGGCGGGTAAGAAGCCCACCCCAATTATCTCATGAAATAAAGAAAATTTCAGTCAAATTTGCCCATGATTCGTTCATGAGATAATTGGGGTGGGCTTCTTACCCGCCCATGCGCTTTTTACCCCGTCTTCCCCATCATCATGCATTTACCTATTCCATTTTTTTCTACTGTAAATAGAGGGATCCGGGATAGCGTCATAATGTCACGTGATTTTGTTGGTAACGAAAGTCGGACGCCATTTTGGCTGGAGCAGCCGTTTTGGTTCAGATTACAGAGGTGAGCGTCGGTGAGTTTCGACAAATCGTCACAATGGTAATAAACTGTGCAGTAGTTAAATGTTCAGGACTAAAAGCAAACATCAGAATTCAATGCGTTCCACCGCCAAGTATCTTAGCAACCCGAATAATCCAGCCATCATGGCCGACAGAGGTGACATTCTCATTTGCATACATGAACCCGGATCCCTCTATAGGGTTTTTTGAAGAAAACAACGGGATGCGAATGCAAGAATAAAGTTCTGCAAACAATCATCAATGGTTGTTTGATTAAAAAATGTGCGTACAGAAACTTTAGCAACGGGTCAGCATGGTAACTGGGTCGAGTTTCTCTAGACGACGGTCGCCGCGCGCATAACTGTTACGCCAAAAAGGGGTCTAAGAAACACCACTAACCGCGAATAACGCTAGCCAAGTAAAGATAACTCTAATAGTTTACTCTTCCCTTTCAGAGAGACAAAAGCGTTGCTATCAAAAGGGAGATAAATCATTCCTCACTGACAGGTTGTACAAATATTTCGATTTCATTGTCAGTCTGTTTGTGTGCAGAAAATTAAGTTTGCACTACGTTATGCCATCTAACATGATGACAAATTCAGAAACAGCACTAAAATATACTTGTATTTGTTAACTTTGCTAAACTCATCCCATATATTTTCGCTGTAGGGTGAATAATATTTGTCTGTATCCACTTTCTAGACTTTGTCTTCCATTTGTAAACAAAAAGTTACGTTCTCGCGAGAACTAATTTTAGCCGGAAGTACAAAAAAATAAAGTTGCACATTTCCCATGATGTAGCTAACAGTTTGCGGCGTGCTAGGGCACGAGAGAGAACAAATCGCCACGCAAACTATCGGCAAACGAAGGGTGTTTCTTAGATCGTTTTTGCCGATTTGCGCTCACGCTACGTAACGTTAGTCCTTGTTTTATATATGTGACAGAAGAAGTATTCGGCCCGCAGGTTTAAAAAAAAAAGTTTTTACTCACCCTTCACATGTTTTTTGAAAGAAGTATTCTTATTGACAGTCGTGGTCTAATGTAGATGAACACTGTTCAGAGAGCCAAACAACACGAGATTGTCTTTTGAGTTCTCTAACACATGGGTGCCGTCAATGCAAAAAACAAAAGGAAAGCGAAAGACCTCCACGATTTATCCGATTTTTGAATTACCACTCACGTGAACAAGACCCGGTCACTAGTGATTCAAGGACTTTCCTTGAAGAGAGAACAACAATGGAATTATCCATGCAGTAGAACGTAACCGGCATATTATAAAAGAATAAAGAAACAGCATTACTGAGGAATTCCATTTTGTGTAAGAACATTTTGAAAGAGAAATACTTAGACTTCTGGTTCTGGTTCTGGTTCTGGTTCTGGTACTATACGTCGAAGGCTCGACGGAACTGTCGGATCCGTCTCCCTCTGGGTCCTTTTGTCTTCCTGTTGCGTTGCCACTATCAACAGTCTGATTCAACGGCACTATACGATTGAGGTCCGCAGGTCAGAGGTAGAAAACAAAAGAAACAGAACAAAACCTACAACTATTTTGTGACCCAGCCAGTTAAGGCTCCTTTAGGAGTGCCCCACAACATGATACTGAATCGACAGGAATCTTAAACATCGTTTTAAAACCCTTTCAACGCTAGCTAAACTTCCACTAAACTTACCCGGGTAGAGAAAAGATTTCGTCTGCAATATTGGGGATTCCTCGGTGACGTGCATAAAATAGGGCCTATCCTTACCTCCCAAAAATAAGAACATAAGGTCATTGGATAACAGACCCTCATTTGATGCCTTTCAGTGACATGGGTGTTAAATCATTGTGGTGCCAAGAGACGACAGTGGCGATGAAAGGGTTGTAAGGTGTTTTGACTCTTGCCTGAAGATTTCATAGTCAAGTCAATCTTCAGTCAGTCAATCATGCACAAACAATCTTCAGAGGCGTCCATGCAGTCAACCTGACTACGGGATTCGTGATTCATGACTGGAACGCATCAAGAGATGGAGGATTTCACATCCACTGCAGACAGCTTGTTCCCGTCCCTGGAGGGTCCTAGGGAAGAGCAAGCTTCGCCTGTATTCAGTCCTACGTACATTGGATGGAACATGGGTGTTGCTTCTGCCATCGTCTTTCGCAGGCTCGGTGCTGGTTGGATCCTGCTGTGTGTGTAGACAGCTTGTTCCCGTCCCTAGCGGTCCTAGGGAAGAGCAAGCTTCGCCTGTATTCAGTCCTACGTACATCGGATGACACATAGGTGTTGGTTCTGCCCTCTTCTTTGGCAGGCTCGGTGCTGGTTGGATCCTGCTGTGTGTGTACACAGCTTGTTCCTGTCCCTAGCGGTCCTAGGGAAGAGCAAGCTTCGCCTGTATTCAGTCCTACGTACTTTGGATGACACATAGGTGTTGCTTCTGCCCTCTTCTTTCGCAGGCTCGGTACTGGTTGGATCCTGTTGCTGCTGTTGCTGCTGCTGCTGCTGCTGCTGCTGTTGTTGCTGCTGCTGCTGCTGTTGCTGTTGCTGCTGCTGCTGCTGACCTAGCGGGTGTCGTGTTGGACCTTTTGTACAGCAACGTCAGCCGAGCAACTACCGTCCGATGTTCCGATTTGATTACTTGCTGACAAATGGAGACAGAGGATCGACACACAGCATCAAGCTTCTCAGCTGAATCGAGGTAGGATCGAAGCCTCTCTGTCTTTGTTGTCTTTGTACGTCTGTATGTGTCTGTGTCTGTATGTCTGTATGTCTGTATGTCTGTCTGTGTCAGTATGTCTGTCTGTCTGTGTCAGTCTGTCTGTCTGTCTGTATGTATGTCTGTCTGTGTGTCTGTCTCTCTCTCTCTCTCTCTCTCTCTCTCTCTCTCTCTCTCTCTCTCTCTCTCTCTCTCTCTCTCTCTCTCTCTTTCTATCTCTATCAAATCGGTCAGTGCTCAATGTCCTCTCTCTATTTCATTCTCTCTCTCTCTCTCTCTCTCTCTCTCTCTCTCTCTCTCTCTCTCTCTCTCTCTCTCTCTCTTTCTCTATCTCTCTCTCTGACTGTCTGTATGCATGTATGTTTGTCCGTCGCTCTATCAATCTCTGTCCATCTCTCTTCTCTCTCTATATATCTCTCTGTCTATCAATCTCTCTGTTCTCATCTCTCTCTCTCTCTCTCTCTCTCTCTCTCTCTCTCTCTCTCTCTCTCTCTCTCTCTCTCTCTCTCTCTCTCTCTCTCTCTCTCTCTCTCTCCCTCTCGCTCTCTCTCGCACTGACTGTCTGTCTTTCTCTCTTAATTCCGAGTGCTTTGTACAGTCATGAACCTGTTCCAAATGACTGGTGTCGGAGCATTCTGACAGTCAGCCCAGAAGGACAGCTTGTCGACCCATCCCCATTTCTCCCCAACCCCACCGATTTTGTCTTTCCCCCATTGCATGCATGACTTGATGACTGTATCCTCACATTAAGCATGTATAGATCTAGTTATTACTCAAAGCCCTGATATTATTAAATCAACCAATGTCTTACCTGCTCTATGTAGTGATGATCACAGTGTCTTTTTTTGTATACAAGTTATCAGTTATCGCGATAAGTTTAATAATACGTCACTGGATTACCTAAAGATAATGACTCTAGACCATCGATATTCGTTAGGATCAGCCTTGAATTATGTTCACAAAACTCAAAGAAGCAGACTTTTGAGACTGAGGGTCGTAAACACGAGGGGGGGGGGCTTAACCATTCTAACCAACCGCTGTCAGATCAGTCCTGATCACGCGTCAGTCAACCGTTCCACTTGTTGCGGGCAACCCACTTTACTGTGTCACTGTACCTTGCAGCGGTTCATTAGAGTCTACATCACTGGCGAGGACACCGTTACCTTGTAACTATAAATGCATCAGATCACTTGTTGCATCCAGCCATCTTTACTGTGTCACTGTACCTTGTAGCGGTTCATTAGAGTCTACATCACTAGCGAGGACAGCGTTACCTTGTAACTCTAAATGTATCAGACCAGTATACAGAGCGTGCACCGCAGCGCCAGACTATTACCGCTGCCCTCGGAACATCCGTCTTCATTAGGGGCTCGTGGTCAGCGTCTAATGAAACTACAGTCACTTTACAATACTTCCTTCCGTGCTCTGTCTACTTAGTTCCACCTGCCCTGCTACCATTTCTTTTCTTGGACTACTAGCCAGCCCCCCCCCCCCCCCCCCCCCCCCCCCACACACACACACAATCGAAGACGATTCTCTCTGTCTCGTGTCTCTAGCTCTGTCCGTCTGTCTTTGTCTCTGTCTATCTTTCCCTCAATTATTTGTTTCACTATGTGTGTTTTTATTTTTATTTTTTTATTTTTTTTAAACATTTTTTTATATGTATGTATAAACAATGTATGTGTGTATGAGAGAGAGAGAGAGAGAGAGAGAGAGAGAGAGAGAGAGAGAGAGAGAGAGAGAGAGAGAGAGAGAGAGAGAGAGAGAGAGAGAGAGCGAGAGAGAGAGAGAGAGAGAGAGAGAGAGAGTGAGAGAGAGAGTATGTTTACAAATGTTTTTTGTTTCTTAAATTTGTTTTTCTTTTATCCAAGGACAGATTGTAAGAATAGGCATCGCCTAAAATCTTTATCCTTGTCAAATAAAGTTTTCCAGTGTCCAGTGTCCAGTGTCCAGTGTCTCCCTCTCTCTTTCTCTTTTTTCTATTCGTATGCGTGCATGTATCTCTGTATCTGTCGCCCTTTTTTGTGGTTTGTCTGTAGGGAAAAACACTAATAATTGTTTGTCTGTGTCTTTGTCTGCCTGCGTCGATCTGTCTGTCTGTCTGTCTGTCTGTCTTGTAGACTACTATTGCATGGCCAGTCAGTTCCACCTCTGACAGCCAGTTAGCAGAAGGGTAACCGCTATTTTGGATGGCAGGGGTAGGATCTGTCTGTCTGTCTTGTAGACTACTATTGCATGGCCAGTCAGTCGTTTCCAACTCTGACAGCCAGCTAGCAGAAGGGTAACTGCTATGTTGGATGGCAGGGGTAGGATCTGTCTGTCTGTCTTGTAGACTACTATTGCATGGCCAGTCAGTCGTTTCCAACTCTGACAGCCAGCTAGCAGAAGGGTAACCGCTATTTTGGATGGCAGGGGTAGGATCTGTCTGTCTGTCTTGTAGACTACTATTGCATGGCCAGTCAGTCGTTTCCAACTCTGACAGCCAGCTAGCAGAAGGGTAACCGCTATTTTGGATTGCAGGGGTAGGATCTGTCTGTCTGTCTTGTAGATTACTATTGCATGGCCAGTCAGTCGTTTCCAACTCTGACAGCCAGTTAGCAGAAGGGTAACCGCTATTTTGGATGGCAGGGGTAGGATCTGTCTTTCTGTCTTGTAGACTACTATTGCATGGCCAGTCAGTCGTTTTCAACTCTGACAGCCAGTTAGCAGAAGGGTAACCGCTATTTTGGATGGCAGGGGTAGGATCTGTCTGTCTTGTAGACTACTATTGCATGGCCAGTCAGTCGTTTCCAACTCTGACAGCCAGTTAGCAGAAGGGTAACCGCTATTTTGGATGGCAGGGGTAGGATCTGTCTGTCTGTCTTGTAGACTACTATTGCATGGCCAGTCAGTCGTTTTCAACTCTGACAGCCAGCTAGCAGAAGGGTAACCGCTATTTTGGATGGCAGGGGTAGGATCTGTCTTTCTGTCTTGTAGA
The DNA here is from genome assembly GCA_017654935.2 of Phymorhynchus buccinoides. NCBI lineage: Eukaryota > Metazoa > Mollusca > Gastropoda > Neogastropoda > Raphitomidae > Phymorhynchus > Phymorhynchus buccinoides. The sequence continues at coordinate 22,215,842 of CM065698.1, forward strand.
CTACTATTGCATGGCCAGTCAGTCGTTTCCAACTCTGACAGCCAGTTAGCAGAAGGGTAACCGCTATTTTGGATGGCAGGGGTAGGATCTGTCTTTCTGTCTTGTAGACTACTATTGCATGGCCAGTCAGTCGTTTTCAACTCTGACAGCCAGTTAGCAGAAGGGTAACTGCTATGTTGGATGGCAGGGGTAGGATCTGTCTGTCTGTCTTGTAGATTACTATTGCATGGCCAGTCAGTCGTTTTCAACTCTGACAGCCAGTTAGCAGAAGGGTAACCGCTATTTTGGATGGCAGGGGTAGGATCTGTCTTTCTGTCTTGTAGACTACTATTGCATGGCCAGTCAGTCGTTTCCAACTCTGACAGCCAGTTAGCAGAAGGGTAACCGCTATGTTGGATGGCAGGGGTAGGATCTGTCTTTCTGTCTTGTAGACTACTATTGCATGGCCAGTCAGTCGTTTCCAACTCTGACAGCCAGTTAGCAGAAGGGTAACCGCTATTTTGGATGGCAGGGGTAGGATCTGTCTTTCTGTCTTGTAGACTACTATTGCATGGCCAGTCAGTCGTTTTCAACTCTGACAGCCAGTTAGCAGAAGGGTAACCGCTATTTTGGATGGCAGGGGTAGGATCTGTCTGTCTGTCTTGTAGACTACTATTGCATGGCCAGTCAGTCGTTTTCAACTCTGACAGCCAGCTAGCAGAAGGGTAACCGCTATGTTGGACGGCAGGGGTAGGATCTGTCTTTCTGTCTTGTAGACTACTATTGCATGGCCAGTCAGTCGTTTCCAACTCTGACAGCCAGTTAGCAGAAGGGTAACTGCTATGTTGGATGGCAGGGGTAGGATCTGTCTTTCTGTCTTGTAGACTACTATTGCATGGCCAGTCAGTCGTTTCCAACTGACAGCCAGTTAGCAGAAGGGTAACTTCTATGTTGGATGGCAGGGGTAGGATCTGTCTTTCTGTCTTGTAGACTACTATTGCATGGCCAGTCAGTCGTTTCCAACTCTGACAGCCAGTTAGCAGAAGGGTAACCGCTATGTTGGATGGCAGGGGTAGGATCTGTCTTTCTGTCTTGTAGACTACTATTGCATGGCCAGTCAGTCGTTTTCAACTCTGACAGCCAGCTAGCAGAAGGGTAACCGCTATTTTGGATGGCAGGGGTAGGATCTGTCTTTCTGTCTTGTAGACTACTATTGCATGGCCAGTCAGTCGTTTCCAACTCTGACAGCCAGTTAGCAGAAGGGTAACTGCTATGTTGGATGGCAGGGGTAGGATCTGTCTTTCTGTCTTGTAGACTACTATTGCATGGCCAGTCAGTCGTTTCCAACTCTGACAGCCAGCTAGCAGAAGGGTAACCGCTATTTTGGATGGCAGGGGTAGGATCTGTCTTTCTGTCTTGTAGACTACTATTGCATGGCCAGTCAGTCGTTTCCAACTCTGACAGCCAGTTAGCAGAAGGGTAACTTCTATGTTGGATGGCAGGGGTAGGATCTGTCTTTCTGTCTTGTAGACTACTATTGCATGGCCAGTCAGTCGTTTCCAACTCTGACAGCCAGCTAGCAGAAGGGTAACCGCTATTTTGGATGGCAGGGGTAGGATCTGTCTTTCTGTCTTGTAGACTACTATTGCATGGCCAGTCAGTCGTTTTCAACTCTGACAGCCAGCTAGCAGAAGGGTAACCGCTATTTTGGATGGCAGGGGTAGGATCTGTCTTTCTGTCTTGTAGACTACTATTGCATGGCCAGTCAGTCGTTTCCAACTCTGACAGCCAGTTAGCAGAAGGGTAACTGCTATGTTGGATGGCAGGGGTAGGATCTGTCTTTCTGTCTTGTAGACTACTATTGCATGGCCAGTCAGTCGTTTTCAACTCTGACAGCCAGCTAGCAGAAGGGTAACTGCTATGTTGGATGGCAGGGGTAGGATCTGTCTTTCTGTCTTGTAGACTACTATTGCATGGCCAGTCAGTCGTTTCCAACTCTGACAGCCAGCTAGCAGAAGGGTAACCGCTATTTTGGATGGCAGGGGTAGGATCTGTCTTTCTGTCTTGTAGACTACTATTGCATGGCCAGTCAGTCGTTTCCAACTGACAGCCAGTTAGCAGAAGGGTAACTTCTATGTTGGATGGCAGGGGTAGGATCTGTCTTTCTGTCTTGTAGACTACTATTGCATGGCCAGTCAGTCGTTTTCAACTCTGACAGCCAGCTAGCAGAAGGGTAACTTCTATGTTGGATGGCAGGGGTAGGATCTGTCTTTCTGTCTTGTAGACTACTATTGCATGGCCAGTCAGTCGTTTTCAACTCTGACAGCCAGCTAGCAGAAGGGTAACCGCTATGTTGGATGGCAGGGGTAGGATCTGTCTTTCTGTCTTGTAGACTACTATTGCATGGCCAGTCAGTCGTTTCCAACTGACAGCCAGTTAGCAGAAGGGTAACTTCTATGTTGGATGGCAGGGGTAGGATCTGTCTTTCTGTCTTGTAGACTACTATTGCATGGCCAGTCAGTCGTTTTCAACTCTGACAGCCAGCTAGCAGAAGGGTAACCGCTATTTTGGATGGCAGGGATAGGATCTGTCATGGCGAGGATGTAGCCAATTATTTGCACTGCATTCTGATGGCTGTCTTGTATTTAACACACCTCCAACTTTGCCAAAGACGATGACTATCTTGTGCCCTACTTTGCGCTTCCCCGCCCTTTTCCCATCTCAAATGTTCGCATTTATATTTTTAGCTAAGAAGTAACATTCTGTCATTCTCGGGAAAGGGCTAGGGCTAGGATCAGCCTATAATTATTTTGATAAAACTCAAAGAAGCAGACTTTGAGAGTGAGGGTCGTGAACATTAGGGGGGGGGGGGCAATGCGGCTTTATACCGAAAATTCTCTGCCCCTGTCTCTTAACCTGAGATGCGAACGCCCCCTACTTAAGATTATCGCTCTTGCCTGACAGAAACTAGTAGTATATAGCCACAGAAAAGTATCTGCTCCTGACTCGTCACCTAAGTATTGTTTCTCTGTGTCTTTGTCTGCCTATGTCTGTCTGCCTCTCTCTCTCTCTCTCTCTCTCTCTCTCTCTCTCTCTCTCTCTCTCTCTCTCTCTCTCTCTCTCTCTCTCTCTCTCTCTCTCTCTCTCTCTCTCTCTCTCTCTCTCTCTCTCTCTCTCTCTCTCTCTCTCTCTCTCTCTCTCTCTCTCTCTCTCTCTCTCTCTCTCTCTCTCTCTCTCTCTCTCTCTCTCTCTCTCTCTCTCTCTCTCTCTCTCTCTCTCTCTCTCTCTCTGTGGTGAAGTTGGTGACGAGAAATACTTTCTTCGTATATTTAAAGATCGCTTGATAAGTGGCTTCTGTCAGCATTGGTATTCACACATATCAGAAAGTAACCGCTTTGAATTTTATTATTCTTTCAAGAATATCTTTGAACGGGAAAGATACCTCGAATTCATCATCCGTCAAGGTGCCCCTTTAAAGACAATTCACCCGCACTGTGTGTGTGTTTGCGTGAGTTGTGTGTGTGTGTTTTGTGTGCACGCGTGTGTGTATGTGTGTGTGTATGTGGTGTGTGTGTGTGTGTGTGTGTGTGTGTGTGTGTGTGTGTGTGTGTGTGTGTGTGTGTGTGTGTGTGTGTGTGTGTGTGTGTGTGTGTGTGTGTGTGTGTGTGTGTGTGTGTGTGTGTGTGTGTGTGTGTGTGTGTGTGTGTGTGTGTGTGTGTGTGTGTGTGTGTGTGTGTGTGTGTGTGTGTGTGTGTGTGTGTGTGTGTGTGTGTGTGTGTGTGTGTGTGTGTGTGTGTGTGTGTGTGTGTGTGTGTGTGTGTGTGTGTGTGTGTGTGTGTGTGTGTGTTCTTAACGCTTGCGTGTGTGCGTGCGTGTGTCTGTCTGCCTGTCTGTGTGTTTATTAAACTCATCATATTTTACAATTTATCCTGTCTCTCAAAGTTAATAGCTTGGTAATTGAATGATGGCTCAATTATGAGACAAATCACATCACGTTAATGAATGTGGCTGGGATATCCAATTTATAAACACACAAACAAGCAACCGAAAACAATTAATCAACATGACAATTCAGTTGTGTGTTTTTTAGCTTGGCTCACCTCTACTACGTTATGTATGTTACCGTAAATATGTGAAATCAGTAATTTCATGAAATTCCAAAAGCAATCAGTAATTTCATGAAATTACTGAGACCCCCAGTAATTACATGAAATTAATAAAAAAAATCCTAGTAATTTCACGTAATTACTTAAATCTGAGCACATGTTTTAGACGTATTTGCTGACAGCGTTTCAGTAAATGTGTGTAATTATTTTGATTCAATGTCACCCCCAGATAAAAATCCTAGTAATTTCACGTAATTACTGAAATCTTTACTATTTCTATCAATTAAAAAGAAAAAAAGGGTTACCATGGCAAATTGAATTGTCTGGAGTTCTCCAAGACATCTTGAAATTAAAGACGGTTGCAGCTTTCCATACACTGAATCTTCATAAAAACCTGACAAATCACAATGATAGCTTTAATATTAACCCTTTCACCGCCAAAGTCGCATTTTAGCAGCACAGTGAGTGAACACCTATGTCACTAACAGGCATCAAATTGGGGTCTATTGTCCAAATATCCTATTGTCTAAGTTTTGGGAACTAAGGATAGACCTTATTCTAGATGTGTCATAGAAGAATCCCCAATACTGCAGATAAGGATTTTGTTCTCTACCCAGGTAAATTTGATGCAAAATGTTGGCTGAAATAAGGCTGGCGGTGAAAGGGTTAAAACCATTTAGTAGCTCTCCCCGCCCTTTCAGGTTTGCCTTTCTCAGCAAATAATACTGATTATTAAGCAGTAGTTTATTAACATTTTCCGCTAATTATCTTTGTTGGATAATTATTCGCAGTAATAATCAAGACCATTAGAGCGTAGAGTGGCACAGTGGTATCGCGTTCGCTTCGTGTTAAGTAAACCCGAGTTCGAACCTGGGTACAGGGGATTTTTTCCTCTCATTCTGCACTAGGCCTTAACGGTTTCGGAGTGTTTCGGGTGAGACAATAAACCGAGGTCCCGTGTGCCCATGCACTTAGCATACGCTAAACCCAGTGGCAACGAAAAAGTTGTCATTTGGTCAAAATTTACCCCCCCCCCCCCCCCTCCCTCATCAGTGACAAAAATCGCATGCCAAAATTTTTATTAATTTTAAAATTGGGTGGCGCGCCTCTGGCTGCGACGCGCTCTCCAGTTGGGAGCAACCCGAATTTCACAGAGACGCCTCTGTGACTATAAAGTACCTAATAATAATACCTAATAGCCATTATTTATATTATGCAGCGCAGCGCACTACCCGGAACAGTCCGCGGACTGTTTTAGTTCTGGGTTCATCACCCGCTGTCACTCAGTCTGGGTTCATCGCGTTATTTCCTTTTCCTTTATCTTCTATTATTTTTGTCTCTCTCTCTCTCTCTCATCTCTCTCTCTCTCTCTCAACCGTCTCTCTCTCTCTCTCTCTCTCT
>CM065698.1:22236327-22238827 GCA_017654935.2 Phymorhynchus buccinoides
GTTTCCTGTCAATTATGAGCGTAGATGCGTCATGCTGCCGTTACGCGCCTAACTAAGAAATAATTAGGCCCAGCAAGTCCGACTTGGGCTGGAGGGAAATGTTTTTGAAAGTGTTTCGTAAAAAAAGGCAGGAGACTGGTGGTAAGGCAGAAAGATAGTTAGGTGACAGTAAGCAAAGGGAAAAGGCAGAGTCAAAGTGAGTGACAGATTAGAGGAAGTTACAAGCGCAGAACTTCCAGAAGGTGGGGGAACTATTTATGCAAAAGAACCCCCGGTATCCCCACGGGGGGGGGGGGGGGGGGGGGGGGGGCTTTCCCTCAATAAAAAACATTCGTTGTTCGTTCGCTCTCTCTCTCTCTCTCTCTCTCTCTCTCTCTCTCTCTCTCTCTCTCTCTCTCTCTCTCTCTCTCTCTCTCTCTCTCTCTCTCTCTCTCTCTCTCTCTCTCTCTCCTATTTTTTGTCCTGCTCTTCCTCTTCCTCTTCTTCCTCCTCCGCTTCCTTTCCTTCTTCTTCTTCTTTCAAATATTGATTGGAATTTTAAGCTGATCAAAATCGTTTCATCGGAAAAACAAACACACACGCACGCACGCACGCACGCACGCACGACCCCCCCCCCCCACATATAAACACAAGCACACACACGACCCCCACACACACACCCCACACACACACACACACACCACACACTCACACTCACACATACACACACACACACACACACACACACACACACACACATACACACACACACACACACACACACACACACACACACACACACACACACACACACACAAAAGAGACGCCGCACACACACTTGTAATTATTATTTATATTATATTACACACACAGATCACACACACACACACACCACAGTATCGCGCGCACGACATCGCACGCAGTCATTACATATCGGGTAACCTTATTGACTTTTATTATTATTATATTATTATTATTATCTCACATCATCATTAGTATTATTATTCATCATCACGTCATCATTTATTATCATCAGATTAGACAAGCAGGGTTAAGAATAATATTATCTATGCATCTGGGTATTATTGCGGGAATTATGATCATCATCATCGTCATCACCATCATCATGCTATCATCATCATCATCATCATTATATTATTATTATTCTATTCTTCTTATCTCATCTTTGTTTCTCTCTCTTTCTATATCATTATTATTATTATTATCATTATTATTAACTATTATCTCTCTTTGTTTCTCTCTCTCTCTTTTATATTATTATCTATTATTCTCTGTACTTTATTCTGCTTTTTTCTATTATTATCTATTATTATCTATTATTATTCATTATTATTATTATTATTATCTCATCATCATCATCATCAGTATTATTATTCTCTGTCTTTGGCTCTCTCTATCATTTTTATTGATGGTTAACCAAGCTTCAGTGGTGTTGAAGAGACGAACTTGTTCCTCATAATTGTAAAAACAAAAATAATAACAAATACCTTCAGATTATATAAAGCAGGGTAAGGGAATCTATATACATTCAAAAACACTGTCTGTATTTATAATGTCTCTCTCTCTCTTTCTCTGTCTTTGTGTCTCTCTCTCTTTCTCTGTCTTGTTTTATTCTCTCTTTTTCAGTCTCTGTCTCTCTATCTCTTGCTATGCAATCGGGTTTAGTCTTTGTTTCTCTCTCTCTCTCTCTGTTTTATTGGCTTGTGTGGGATGTCTCTCTCTCTCTCTGTCTACGTGTCTAACTATGGCACAAGCCACAAATCTATAACTCATCTGTCTGTTCTCTCTCTACTCTCGCCATTTGTTTCTCTCTCTCCTTTCTCTGCCTTTGTTTCTCCTCTCTTCTCGTCCTTTGTTTCTCTCTCTTTCTAGTCTTTGTTGCTCTATCTAACTCTCTCTCTCTCTCTTTCTCTGTCGTTTAATCTATAGCTATCTGTCTGGTTTCTCTCTATCTCTTTCGCTCTCCTTTGTTGTTATCTCGCTCTCTTTTCTCTCTTTGTTTCTCTATCCTATTTCTCCTCTTGTTTCTCTCTCTCTCTTTCTCGTCTGTTTCTCTCTCTCTTCATCTTGACTTTGTTTATCTCTCTCTTTCCCGTCTTGTTTTCTTCTCTCTTTTCCTCTTTTGTTCCTCTCTCTTTCTCTGTCTTGTTCATCCCTACTTCTCTGTCTTGTTTCTCTCTGTTTCTGTCTTGTCTGTTTCTGTCTCTCTGTCTTTGTCTTTGTTTCTCTCTCTCTTTCTCTGTCTTGTTTCTCTCTCTCTTTCTCTGTCTTTGTTTCTCTCTCTTTTTCTCGGTCTTTGTTTCTCTCTCTCTTTCTCTGTCTTTGTTTCTCTCTCTCCTTCTCTCTTCTTTCTCTATTTCTCTCTCTTTGTGCTCTCTCTCTTTCTCTGTTTTCTCTCTCTTCTTGGTATCTCTCTAACTTGTCTTTGTCTGTCTCTGTTTGTCTCTCTTCTGTTACGATCTAGATATTTCTCTGTGGTTTCTATCCCAGTCTGTCTTTG
>CM065698.1:22243827-22246327 GCA_017654935.2 Phymorhynchus buccinoides
CACACGCGCGCGCGCACGCGCATGCACACACGCACGCACGCATACACACACACACACACACACACACACACACACACACACACACACACACACACACACACACACACACACACAGAGAAATGGAAGCAGACACACACACAGAGAGAGAATGAGAAAGAAACTGATATGTTCGGGAGGAGGGAGGGGAGAGAGGGTTGGGTAGTTTGAAACAGTATCCATGGACGATGACATTTACATGAACCAGAAGTAGCTGAATTTTGAATTAAATCGTCAAGATTCAACATTACTTTTGAGAACACGGCAAGAGTAACCAATCTGCCGGGTTTTTTTTGAAAATAAGAAGAAAGAACAAGGGCATCGCCGAGCGGCAGCAACGCATTGTGACAATGCAAACCCGGCCAGAGTTATGTCCTCTCCCACCACCCCCCCCCCCCCCCACCCCCCAATAAACACACCACTTTCCACCCTTACAGAACGCATAAAATACATAGCCCAAAATTTGAAGCGATTCTGTTCAGTAGTTCACGAGATACAGCTGAACTTTTATGCAAACTTCCTTGCACCATGTCCTCTGTCCCCCCCCCCCCCACCCACCCCCCAATAAACACACCACTTTCCACCCTTACAGAACGCATAAAATACATAGCCCAAAATTTGAAGCGATTCTGTTCAGTAGTTCACGAAATACAGCTGAACTTTTATGCAAACTTCCTTGCACCATGGTACACCACCACACAAAATTTGAAGCGATTCTGTTCACCAGTTCACGAGATAAAACTAGGGGGGAATTACATAGCCCAAAGAAGGAAATTTTGGTTTTCACGGTCAAACTTCAAGGTCAAGGTCAGCACGGTGTTGATTAACGAAAGGAAGCTTCTTTTTCAAGCTGTCTACCCCTCTGCCAATTTTAATCAAAATCCAAACAGTAGTTTTTAAGATAATCGATACACAGACACACACACACACACACACAAGCACACACACACACGCACGCACACGCACACACTCACACACACACACACACACACACACACACACACACACACACACACACACAAGCACACACACACACACACACACACACACACACACACACACACACACACACAAACCGATCGCAATACCTGGGCCTCTGGCCGGGTAAAAAAGAAAAACAAAAAAACGTGTTACTTGAACGCGAATGTTCACCCCTTTGCCATTTCGGAAACCCATCAACAATGAAGCCATCCGTGTTTCAAAGTAGCCTCTAAAAACCGTGTTTTCCCAGTGTTCATATCTGCTGTTTTATGGTAGACAAAGAAAACTCGGGGTGCATGTGTTTTAAAGACCCAGTGACGCACCACGATTAAGTCCCTTGGGGGGGGGGGGGGGGGGTTCTGGGTTGCTGTGACCCACATACAGATTTCCCCAAGTTCAAATTGAGGCTGCTCTTTTAAACTGATGTGTCGGTTTCAATTTGGGGCCATTTATATGGGAGTCAGACCTGGTCAAAACAAGATTTCTTTCCAGCTATAAGAGGGAAAACACGTGAAACCCGTGATTTTGACACGTGATCGGGTGGATCTTTAAATACGTCTTTTTACGTGTGTTTCTTTATTTCCAAATGTAATTCCAAAAGAGGCAGAAAAAGACTTTGAAAGAGCACGACCTTTTACATACTCTGTTTGTTTTTATTCTTTTGTAAGCCAGGGCCTGTATTCACGTTGAGATAGCATGAGACTTAGCATCATGCTAACTTAGAAGCTCTTCCAAAAGTCCTATTAAATCCTATAGGACATTGGAAGAGCTTCTAAGTTAGCATCATACTAACAAGTAACATGAATACAGGCCCAGGTTGTTTTTTCTATTCTTCTTTCTATGAAATGCAGTGCCGGTTGGGTTTTTTTAATGACACACTGACGCACCACGATTAAGTCCCTTGGGTTTTTTTTCTAGGTTGCTGTGGCCCACATACAAATGTCCCCAACTTCAAATTGAGGCTGCTCTTTAAACTGATGTTTGGCTTTGAATTTGGGGGTATTTGTATGGGACTCAAACCTGGTCAAAACAAGATTTCTTACCAACTGTAAGAGGGAAAACACGTGAAAGCCGTGTGTGGTTTTTTTGACACGTGAACTGGTGGGTCTTTAAAGGAGGTATTGACGTTTGAAAACAAGGATAGATTTTGGTGCGGATTTGTACTCCTCTACTGATATAAATTCTTGTTGTTGTAGGTAAGTTCATATGTTTCTTGTTGTTGCGGTCGTTGCTGCTTCTTCTGATGTTGCTATTTTGCTTGGTCTTCTTCTTTGTCTAGATGTTATTCTTCTGGGCCTGTATTCACGTTGAGATAGCATGAGACTTAGCATGATGCTAACTTAGAAGCTCTTCCAATGTCCTATAGGATTCAATAGGACTTTTGGAAGAGCTTCTAAGTTAGCATGATGCTAAGTCTCATGCTATCTCAACGTGAATACAGGCCCAGGTAACTGTTTTCCAAAAGTAAACCACATCTCGTAAT
>CM065698.1:22251327-22263827 GCA_017654935.2 Phymorhynchus buccinoides
TGACCCACATACAAATGTCCCCAACTTCAAATCGAGGCTGCTCTTTCAAATGTTTCGGTTAGAATTTTTTTGGGGGAGCATTTATATGCGAGTCAGACTTGGTCAAAACAAGATTTCTTTCCAGATGGAGAAAACGTGAAACCCCGTGAGTTTGACACGTGGATATGGTGGATCTTTAAAGGGGCACCCTGAAGGATTAGTTTGTGCAAGAAACACGTCCAGATCAGCTGGAGAACACCCTTTACAGAGATCGCAATACTCACTTTGCTCTGGTTGCCCAGAAATCAAGCCGTCAAAAAGGCGATTCCTCCTTGGCGGAGGTGCTGGAAGTCAAATTATTTCACCCAAAGAGAAGGCGTTTTAACTCTTTTTGAATGGCCGCCTATGTTTAGACCAAATCGTTTGCACGAACGTTTCGCAATACCAGCCTTTTTCTTCTTCTTTTTTAAAATTTTATACAGTTTATCTAAAGGAGTTTCGCTCACAGCAAAGGAAATAGCTTCAATTATTTGTTACTGCACTGCAAAAAAGAATAAGCTTCAACCACAATGAGTGTCCTCCACCCACCCCATCCAAAATGGCTTCTCTCTCCGGCATCTCCGCCAAGGAGGAATCGCTGTTTTGACGGCTTGATTTCTAGGAAACCAGAGCAAAGTGAGTGTTGCAATTTCTGTAAAGGGTGTTTTCCTGGTGATCTGGACGTGTTTCTTGCAAAACCTCATCCGTCAGGGTCCACCTTTAAGAGAGTTTATTTAGTTCGGGATGTTTGAAATGTAATTCTCTGCTTTTTTGTTTGTGGCACAAGCCACAAACCTATAGCTCACTTTGTCTGTCTGTCTGTCTGTCTGTCTGTCGGTCTGTCGGTCGGTCTGTCGGTCGGTCCAAAATTGTCGCACTTCAAATTGAGGCTACAAAATTGTCGCACTTCAAATCGAGGCTGCTCTCTAAAATGATGTTTCGTTTTCAATTGTCGCACACCTCAAACGATTGAGAATCCGCGCTTGTTCGGTTCTATAATTATGTAAGAAACGGGAGTACATTGGAATGGGGCTGTGGGGCTGTGCGTTTCTCTGTCTGTCCATGTGATTAGTATGTTTTATGTTGTTGTTTTTGTAGAAATGCGTTCCATTTTCCCAAAGCCTAAACTACTAAGCTTATCATGATGATGGAAACTGGTAGATAATTATGTCCTGTTGTTGTCTAAGTAGCAAGGAAGTAGGTTTTAATTATAAAAAAATTAAATAGGGTTTTATACTACGCCTCGGTGACACGAAAGGGCGATAATTTTTTGACTGACTTGAGCATGCCACCTAGTGACTCGTCAGGGGCAGAGAACTTTCTGTGGCTATATATACGCCCAATCCGTGACATTGCCTGTTTCATGAAATGGGCAAAATGCTTTGCCCAATTTATGAAATGGACAATGTATATCACATTTTTGAATCCCCATTCACACAGGTATTGATTAAGATTGATTCAATGGTATCACACTTTTCTACATTGTATTTGCCCCCCTGCCCCCCCCCCCCCCCCCCCCCCCCCCCCCCCCTACTCCCCCCAGATGCTGAGCAGAGGGACATGTTGAATCAAACGTTTTATCAAATTAAGTCTGAATAAAATAATTTTAACTCTGAACAAAAACTATTTTTCATTCATATTGCTTTTCTCAATTGCAAGTTATAAATTGGCTATTTCACGAACTGGGCAAACCATTTTGCCCATTTCATGAAATGGACGATTTCATTGATTGGGCGTACCATATATATATATATATATATATATATATATATATATATATATATATATATATATATATATATATATATATATATATATATATATATATATATATATATATATATATATAATACCAACTACTAGTTCCTGACCGGCAAGGGTGATAGCAAAAAAGCCTGATAGTTGGAGGGGTTTCGCATCTCAGTGCACGTACGAGACAGGGGCAGATAATTGTCAGTATAAAGCCTCATAGCGATCAATGGCGAAAGCAGGTTGTTCTTTATAACAAAACGAAGCGTCAAGACTCTCCCTGCTGGAACAACACAATCTCAGGGGCGCGGGCAAGATGGTGGGGTGGAGTCGTGTGAGGGGGGGGGGGGGGAGGGGCGAGGCCAAGGCATGAAAGCAACGCGTGACACTTAAAGGTGGACCCTGACGGATGAGTTTTTGCAAGAAACACGTTGAGATCACCGGAAAGACAGCCTTTTTAAAGATCGGAACACTCACTTTGCTCTGGTTTCCTAGAAATCAAACTGTCAAAACGGCGATTCCTCCTTGGCGGAGGTGCCGGAGAGAGAAGCCATTTTGGATGGGGTGGGTGGGGGCCTAACCCATTGTGGTTTAAGCTTTTTTTTTTTGTAGTGAAGTAAAAACAAAATTGAAGCTATTTCCTTTGTTGTGTGCGAAACTCTTTTAGATAAACTGCCTATTTTTTTTTTAAAGATAAATAAAAAGGCTTGTATTGCGAAAACAAATCGTGCAAACAATTTGGTTGCCATTACAAAAGAGACTCCTTCTCTTTCAGTGAAATAATTTGATTTCCAGCACCTCCGCCAAGGATAAATCGCCGATTTGACGGTTTGATTTCTAGGAAACCAGAGCAAAGCGAGTGCTGCGATCTCTGTCAATGGTCTTTTCATGGTGATCTCGATGTGTTTCTTGCAAAAACTCATCCGTCAGGGTCCACCTTTAAGCGGGGTCAGAGTGCTCGGGGTACTTGTACCCTAGAGACATGTGACGTCAGCTGCAGCGCCTAGTGAGCGTTTCTGGCCGTCCAAAAGAGTATCACTCTATTGGCTTATGTTACTTCCATTTGTCAAAATTAATAAGAGGCGAGATCGGTTTATGGTTTTGCGTTGGCGAGAGAGAGAGAGGGGGGGGAGAGAGAGAGAGAGAGAGAGAGAGAGAGAGAGAGAGAGAGAGAGAGAGAGAGAGAGAGAGAGAGAGAGAGAGAGAGAGAGAGAGAGAGAGAGAGAGAGAGAGTGAGAGAGAGAGAGAGAGAGAGAGAGAGAGAGAGAGAGAGAGAGAGAGAGAGAGGGGGGGGGGGGACAGTGAGTTTTGCGTTGCTGAGAAACGTGCACATTTTGTATGCTATCATTTTCATTATCATGTTCTGTTCCAGTCTCGTATTACTTGTGGCAGCCAATATTGTATAATCTACTTGTGTTTGAGCGCCTTGTATAATATAAGCTTTAAGCTTGTTGTGCTCGTTCTCATTTGTTTATGTTGCTGCTTATGTGATACTCAATAATTACAACTCATTCTACCTCATCCGTGCATCCGCATTTATCTTCCCTGGCCCAGCTGTGCGGAGAGCTCTGAGCATAAGCTATAAAAATGTTTAGAAGAATTGCTATAACTTTGAAACAATTCACCGTATTGCTTTAAAATGTTAAAGTGTTATTGTCAAATGCGTGTTTTAAACGTTTACAAAGTTTCATGAATTTAAAGTACGGCCTGTAGTTCTAAAAATAACTCTTTTACACACACAAAACAGTAATAATATAGAAGCGATTTGTTCTTTATGAAATAATCGAAAGTAGAGCTTTCTACTTCACCTACATTCGCTACAAACTCGATACAGTCGCTATTTTTGTCATTATAATAGTCTTAAATCAATCCAAACACAATTTCACTTGCCGTTTCATTACTCAGACATAATATGTATCAACCCATCATCAAAAAACATCAGTAAAAATATGAAAAATCTGCTCCAAAATCGATAAAATCTAAGCATGACCGGAAAGGAAGCGTCTGTAAACAGGCTAAGGCTACCAAAGTGAACAATTTGAGGATGAGAACCAAGCTAGACGCTTCAGTTTGAAGATGGGTTTGTATTACGAGTTAACTCGTAAACGGGCAGATATGGTTGGCGTGAGTTTACGAGTATGCTCGTAAATGGGGCCGAATGAGTTGAACCAAACGGTTTCTAAATAAAACGACACCTTGTGTCAATGGCTAATGACGGTAGTTCCTCCTTAACAGCCCATCGCCGATATACGGCAGGTGGACATTACCGAAAGAAAAGAAAAAAGAAGAAATCAGATCCATTACCTTAATTAAAGAGGCCCGTGCTACACTGCATACGATTCCATCCCAGTGCGATGCGATTTGACATTAATTTTGGAAATCGGTAAAGGTAAAGATGTGCCACCCCCACCCCCACCCCTGCATTTCTCGGTTAATTGTGAAATGTAGGGGGGGTGGCACATCTTGACCTTTACCCTTCTACTGTCTATAAATGAATCTGGTGAAATCCTACTAGTTATTAGAGGGGGGGGGGGGGGGGGGGGGGACCGGTTTGAACCGAAAAACCGGTGCTAAGCTTTCGCGGTTCGAAAAACCGGTTCGAGTTGCTGTGAACCGGGTTTTTTAACTGCAAACTGAAAGTAAGTTTATCTTACAGTAACGCATTCTTTTCGAAGAACAACACTGATTCTCAGCGCAGATTGGGTGTTTGTAAACCAGGAGTAGCTGTTTCTAGTTTGTGGTGGTGTATGGCTTTGACTGAGTGTTGAGTTGAGTGTGTGTGTGTGTGTGTGTGTGTGTGTGTGTGTGTGTGTGTGTGTGTGTGTGTGTGTGTGTGTGTGTGTGTGTGTGTGTGTGTGCACGTGTGCGTGTGCGTGTGTGTGTGTGTCATAAGTCATACGTTTCTTTATTATGTGCGCGTGTAGGCTAGCTATGTGTGCGCGTGCGTGCGTGCGTGTGTGTGTGTGAATATTCTGACAAATAAATAAGTGTTTGCATAGGTCAAACTAGTGATGCGAGTACTGGTTAAAAAAACCGGTTCGGTAAAACCGGTTCGAAATCGGATTTTTGAACCGGTTCTCAACTCTACTAGTTATGCTCACTATAATAATTATCAGTTGTAATCCCCCGGGCTGCATACGATAAGCGCGCATTTTTCTATTGTCGATATACGCGCATCGACTTTTTCCGGCTCATATGAGCGCATGCATGTAGTCCGAAATGAGCGCATCCCCTCTGTCGTAATTGAGCGCATCGCTTCTGTCCTAAATGAGCGCATTCAGTTTTTATCATCGAGGTTTGCTAACACACATATGCAGACATACACAGATTGTCACGTATGTAACTAATTTCACGAATGTTTATTCTAAAATTTGAAGGTTTATTATAATATCGTCGAAATCATACGAAGAAACGGAAAGCTCGTCCGTTTCCAAAGTTGTTTCATCCATTTATCAGCTGCTACAGCTCCCATCAAGGCTAGCAGCCGTGTCGGCCTACATGCGCTCTCATCGGCAGAAGGGATGCGCTCTTATGAGCATGCAAATGTGCGCTTATGAGCGCGCTCTTATGAGCGATCCGCGCTTATTGACAACTCCGGTCCCCCATAGAGGCCGCGGGCAGGTGAGATGCAGGTGCGAAGTCTGCACGTGCTGGTAGCGCGTGACCCGCGTGATTGACGTCACTAACAGCACCACAATCTGCTCTGCTGTCGTCCTTTTTTTTTATATATATTAGGGACAGCTAGAGGGAATGGGCTGTTCAGGTACAATTATTGTCCTTAGCCCTTGAGACCAGGTGACTTTTCATTCGAAAACCATTTTGTAGCAACGCCAAATTATCTCTCTCTCTCTCTCTCTCTCTCTCTCTCTCTCTCTCTCTCTCTCTCTCTCTCTCTCTCTCTCTCTCTCTCTCTCTCTCTCTCTCTCTCTCTCTCTCTATCTAGTTCTCTCTCTCTCGCGCGCGCGCACACACCAACACATAGCAACTATAGATTTTGCCATATTTTTTTTTAACAAAGGGAAGTAATTTAAAACTGGTAGAGTAATCCCCTGTAGGGTGGCAAGAAGCGCCCATTGATTGATTGATGTAGTTTGAAGCATATTAGACTGGTATTTATAAGAAGAAAAAAACAAAAGAAGAAAATCGTTTGGGGCACAGAAGAGAGTGAGAAAGTTTGGAAAGGTTGGGAAGCGGGTATGCCATCATCTGAGAGACTGAGAGTACGTGTGCGTGGCCTGCTATCTTGTTTTCTTTTAACTTTCAGTTGTGAACGAAGAGGGTACACACACATGCATGGACACACACACACACACACACACACACACACACACACACACACACACACACACGCACGCGCGCGCGCGCGCGCGCGCGCGCCCGCCCGTACGCACGCACTCAAACAAAACACAAAAGTACACACACACATATATACACACACACGGCACAGGGAGACAGCGAATGCACGCGCGCGCACGCGCGCGCACGCGCACGCAAACGCACACGCACACGCACACGCACGCACTCACACAGCTTTCTTGTTTCTTTCAGTTCTGAATGAAGAGAGCACACACACACACGCACGCGCACATGCAGGCACACGCGCACACGCACACACGAGCATCCAGGCAGTTGCCGGAAAATACGAACTGGTAATTTAATTAGCATCAAGGTGACAACGCTCGAGGTCGAACGAGTAGATGAAAAACAAGCCTCTTCAGTTTCAACAACCTCACGTTTTCACAGGTCATCGGATGCAATTCCACCCATTGCCATCTACGTCAGCATGAATCGTGCTAGAAAGAAAGAGAAAAGAAAAAGAGAGTAAACAGGAACCCAGGTGTGAACGTGCGAATAATTGGACAGGAAGAAGCTAATATGAGGAGTATGATGTGATTCATTAGTTTGTGCTATGTTTCAAGTTTCCAAGTAGTACGAATAATAATAATAATAATAACTAGATAAACCCGTGCTCTGCACGGCAGCTTGAAGCATCTGCGTTCATAATTGATAGGAACCTGTCTGAGCGATCGAAGAAGAAAAAGAAGAAGAAGAAGAAGAAGAAGAACTGGTTAGATGTAAATAATGAAGAAAGGAGACCAAAAAATATGGGGTGGTGCCCCCTCCCTTCCGCCCACTCCCCTCTCCTTTAAAAAAGATGATGACCCCCCCCCAAAAAAAACAAAAACAAAAAACGTGGCGAGGGGTCGACTCGAACCCGCGACCACGGACGTGTGTAGAGGTGCGTGCCGCGACCTACTGATTTGCGGACGCGCCGCTTTACCTATTGAGCTATCAAGGCTTCTTAGACAGTCGATGTAAAAAAATTATTCCAGCTTCATGAAAGCAATTGCAAGCCTCGCACAGAACAGACTTAGGTTTTGTCACTTTGAGAAAAGTAGGTGCCTAAATGTTGTGAAAACACACACACACACACACACACACACACACACACACACACACATACGCGCGCGCGCGCGCACGCACACACTGTAGTAGACAGCACACACTTAATCATTGCTTGCTCGGTTTCCTGTCAATTCATGAGCGCAGATGCGTTCTTCTCCGTTATGCACCTTTCAAAACAAATATGGTTAGACCAAACACCAAACTTCCAGAACGTAGAGGAACTATTTGTAACAAAGCCCTACTAGCCTCCCTCTTCTCCTTCCTAGCCACCCTCCCCCTCCCCCTCTCCCTTCTTCTGACCAAAGCAACCATAGAAGTTTCTAGGTGCAGTGAGTTAGGCCTAGCCTCGGCTTTTTGTTATCACACGCACAGTCTAAAAATGAACCGTTTTTAGCAGACGACACATTCTGCTACTCAGGCTATTGCAGCATCGTGTTTGCCCCCCCTCGGTATGTACGAAGGGGCCCGATTAAGTATTAATCCACTATTGTTTTTGAAAACATTTTGGCAGTTTGAGTGTTTTTACCTGGTGATTGTTGTTGGGGGCCTCCGACATAAAGGTCATACAGGGATCACGGCTGTTCCCTCAAGCACAAAAAATCTAAGTTTCGCGTAAAGGATATGACGTCACGGCTATTCCACTGTCACGGCTATTCCGTTAAACTGTCTTTCTTGAAAATCACTCCCTCTGTTAAGCAAATTTTATGTGAAATCCCGGCTTTAAACGACGACTTGGCGAATTTCACTTGGAAGAACTGTTAAGCACCTACACGTGCCCCTATATTTCACAGTTGAAGGCAAAAATCGCCGCGACTTAGGAGAAAATAGAGATTAAAAATTCTTATCGGCACGCGTATTATAATATAGATAATAATAATAATAATTAACATTTATAGCGCCTAATCTTAAAAAAGCCCTAAGCGCTTAGAATAATAATTGGGTTAGGGTTAGGGTTATTATTCCAAAAAGATAATTAGCTGAAAAGGTTAATAAAATACAGCTTTATGTTTGGTAAGAAAGGCAAAAACGGAAAAATGGAATTAACCGAGAAATGCAGGGGGGGGTGGCACATCTTTACCTTTACCAAAACCAGCAAGCAATATAAATAAGTAAACGACAAAAATATATTATACACACGTACGTGCTCACGCACACACGCACGCACTAAGCACAGACACACGCACACATTAAACACACAAACACACGCGCGCGTGAACGCACCACACGCACACATACACACACGAAACACACGCGCACAAACAACACGCATGCACACAAACACATGGAAGGGGCACAGTACGAAACCCCTCGTTTAATAAAATAATATGGTATTGCTAAAGACACACTGACTCACCACGATTAAGTCCCTTGGTGTGTCACTGTGTGTGTTTTTTTCTGGGTGGCTGTGACCCGCATACAAAATGTCCCCAACTTCAAATTGAGGCTGCTCTTTTAAAATGATGTTTCGTTTTCAATTTGGGGACATTTGTATGGGAGTCAAACCTGGTCAAAACAAGAGTTGATCATGGTAAAAAAAAAAAAAAGTTGATCATGGTAAGATTAGCGTCCAATCGGTCAGATACCCTTATGGACGGTTCAGAACAAGAATTCTTACCAGCTCTAAGAGGTGAAACCCGTGATTTTGACGCGTGATCTGGTGGGTCTTTAAAACCCCTTGGCCTGTAGTGGTGAGTGCGGCTAAGACAACTAATCCGGGGTTATAGTGTGAACTACCAAATCCGATTGGCAGTTTAAGCTCATTTTCATTTTTCATCTCGGATTAGTTGTCTTAGCCGGTGTCGTATAGAATATTGTCGCCGTGAAATACGGTCGCTGCGACAGCATTTCACCGTAGATCCTAGTATCGCTAGCGACACGATCTATGGTGAAATTCTGTCGCTGCCGTGAAATACGGTCGCCGCGACAGAATTTCACCGTTGATCCTATCGCTAGCGACACGATTTATGGTGAAATACTGTCGCTCTATCGACAATATTTCACGGCAAATACGGTCGCTTCCGCGACACTATTTCACAATAAAAACGGTCGCTACATTGAGCGACACTTTTTCACCAAAAATACGGTCGCTACATTGAGCGACACTTTTTCACCAAAAATACGGTCGCTACTGCGACAATATTTGCTGTGAAATAGTGTCGCGGAAGCGACAGTATTTGCCGTGAAATATTGTCGATAGAGCGACTGTTTTTATGGTGAAATAGTGTCGCGTAGCGATCGTATTTGCTGTGAAATAGTGTATTTGCTATGAAATAAAGCGACTGTTTTTTATGGTGAAATAGTGTCGCGACAGTATTTCACCATAAATCGTGTCGATAGCGATAGGATCAACGGTGAAATTCTGTCGCGGCGACCGTATTTCACGGCAGCGACATAATTTCACCATAGATCGTGTCTAGCGATCGGATCTACGGTGAAATGCTGTCGCAGCGACCGTATTTCACAGCGACAATATTCTATACGACACCGGCCGCACTCATGACTACATGCCCTTGACTGCCATATAACGTATCACGTATCACGGGCTTGATTACGTCACTGAAGACGTCATCAGAATAAGAGGAATAACTTGGGGGGTTTTGTTTTTTTTTTTTTTTTTTTTTTTAACTTTTATGCAATCAAGAGGGTTATATCTCGAGACAATTTCACCAGATTGACTCATAGGCCGTGTACACACATATGCGGATATCCCATGCAGAAACCCGTGCGCAATCCATATGAATAAGTGAAACAAAAAAGGGAAAAGATTTGCGCACGTGTCCGGATTTCCCCTATATGCGTAAACTTCCATCCTTTTTTCTTCCACTTATTTAGGGTTCTCTGTACGGAACTTACGCGTCTAATGTGCACCCGGCCTAACAGTTATCTTTAACATTTAGCAATTAATGTGTTCTTCTTGTTGTTTTCTTGATTTTTCACCATAAAAACAGTCGCTCTATCGACAATATTTCACGGCAAATACTGTCGCTTCTGCGACACTATTTCACAATAAAAACGGTCGCTACATTGAGCGACACTTTTTCACCCAAAATACGGTCGTGAAATGACACTTTTTCACCCAAAATACGGTCGTGAAATATTGTTGCAGTAGCGACCGTATTTTTGGTGAAAAAGTGTCGCTCAATGTAGCGACCGTTTTTATTGTGAAATAGTGTCGCAGAAGCGACCGTATTTGCCGTGAAATATTGTCGATAGAGTGACTGTTTTTATGGTGAAATAGTGTCGCGTAGCGATCGGATCTACGGTGAAATGCTGTCGCAGCGACCGTATTTCACGGCGACAATATTCTATACGACACCGGCCGCACTCATGACTACATGCCCTTGACTGCCATATAACGTATTACGTATCACGGGCTTGATTACGTCACTGATGACGTCATCAGAATAAGGGGAATAACTTTTTTTTTTTTTTTTTTTTTTTTTTTTTATACTTTTATGCAATCAAGACGGTTATATCTCGAGACAATTTCACCAGATTGACTCATAGGCCGTGTACACACATATGCGGATATCCCATGCGGAAACCCGTGCGCAATCCATATGAATAAGTGAAACAAAAAAGGGAAAAGATTTGCGCACGTGTCCGGATTTCCCCTATATGCGTAAACTTCCATCCTTTTTTCTTCCACTTATTTAGGGTTCTCCGTACGGAACTTACGCGTCTAATGTGCACCCGGCCTCACAGTTCTCTTTAACATTTAGCAATTAATGTGTTCTTCTTGTTGTTTTCTTGATTTTCCTCTGGCGGTCATGAGATTTAACCCTTTCACCGCCAGCCATCTTTGAGCCAAAAATTTCAATTAAACCTACTTGGTTACAGAAAAGATTCTGTCTGCAATATTGTGGGGGGTCTCTGTGACATTTAGAATACGGTCAATCCTTACTGCCCAAATTTAGGAACACAATATCATTGAATAATAGACCCTGATTTGAAGAGTTTTAATGACATGGGGGTTAAATCGTGGTGGTGCAAAAATGCGACATTGGCGGCGAAAGGGTTAAAATGTTCTTATACGTGGCGCTATTCGTCTTACAGCTAGTAAGCTATCTATTAATGCACATCACGGTTGTATCTTCTAAAGTAAGGATTTCCAATGGCGCTCCATAGATCATCAGGATGATGGATCTGGATAGATGACACAGCAGGCCTAGATCGTGTTTGTTTTATGGAATAATCAAAACTGCCCCCCTTGTGTGTGTGTGTGTGTGTGTGTGTGTGTGTGTGTGTGTGTGTGTGTGTGTGTGTGTGTGTGTTGTGTGTGTGTGTGTGTGTGTGTGTGTGTGTGTGTGTGTGTGTTTTGTGTGTGTGCGTGCGTGCCTGCATGCGTGCGTGCGTGCATGCGTGTGTGTGTGTTTGTGCGTGCGCGTGCGAGCGAACGCGAGTGTTTATGAATTAATATTATTTCGAGTGTTTGCTATGAGTGAGTGTACCACGTTCTATGGGTGTATGTGCAAGCGCGTTTGATTTACGTATAATTTGGTATTTTTTTGGTATTTGGTATATTCAAGCCACAGAGCTTTATCTCTGTGAATTTCGGGTTGCTCTCCTCCGGAGAGCGCGTCGCCGCAAGCGCAGCGGGGCAGGGTGAGGAGGGGGGGGGAGGCAGAGTTGGGAAACCTAGCTATCAATTTGGCCATACCAGGCAGCGGGATTTCTCCCTGCTCTTACCGACTTTCAACTGCCGTGGGATGTTTATGTGCGTAACGCGCACGGGTCAGACTAGTTTTGAGTCCCCATCCGAAGGACTCGACGTTCAGTTCGATTTTCCTGTCGAAACTAGAAAGAAAGGGCGAGGCCGGGATTCGAACCCGCGTCACTCACGTTGCAGTGACTGCATTGCATTTGTCAGGCGAACGTCTTAGCCACTCTGCCACTTTTCTCCATTGAAAAACAAAATGTGAATGTGCGTTCATATTCGTACGTAACTGTATCGCAAACGTGCATCTTTCTCTATAATTATGTGTATTATACTACACGTTTATCCGTGGATCTGTTCTGCTACGTTAAAATCAATGTTTCCTGTAAGTTTCTTTTTTATTGTGTCGTTAAATCTAATGACTTGTAAATGGAAATAGCGGAGAGCGGGTTTTATGAGCAGATTCGTTGTTCAAAATGGCCGCTGCAAGGAAAGTTAACTGCGAAAATGTCTTGCTTTAAACATTCCCATAAAATGGATAATAACCATTTGGTAGGAACTTTTTGTTTTTAAATCAAGGGGAAAAAACAGTATTTGATCACAATAATATAACATTATAACTTTAGCATTTTTTTTTTTTTACTTTGAACTACCGGGACTTTGTGAAAGG
>CM065698.1:22271327-22281327 GCA_017654935.2 Phymorhynchus buccinoides
GTGTCAACATTATAAAAAAACGGTTTATCAATACATCAATAATTAGCAACAATACAATACTTATGACAAAGCAACACTTCTAATCTTAAAGGCCTTATACAAATATATAGACAGTTTATGAATCGTGTTCTCATTTCTACTAGACATCAATAGACTAAGCTTAAATAAACTGGGATTTCTGTAAAATTTCGGTGCTATCAATTCTTTTCTCAACTCATTAAAAAATGGGCAAGCAAGTACAAAATGTAACTCATTGTCCTGATTTTCCTTGCAAAGAGGGCATGTTAAATTTTGAATGTCAGCGTATCGCTTTGAATGTACAAACAGGTCAGAAATACCCAGTCTAAATCTAATCATAACGAATTTTAAATGCCTGCTAATATTACTTTTCAGGTAAGTTTGAACAATATGATCATCAATGCCAAACATTCTGTACATGTAAAATCTGTCACTGTTTTGCACATGACTGTTCCAGGCTTGCCATCTATTGTCAATTAATCTTTGTCTAAATGATCCAATGAACACGTGATCACTTCCAACATTCTGGTTAATCCAAGCATATCCAAATCCATTTTCATATAAACATTTCCGAACATTAGTAACCCAGTTATTTCTACCCCTCTGATCTAAGTTAAATAACATTAAATAAGATTTCCTGGGAAGTCTGTGGGGCTCCATCTTAATTAGTTTTAACCAGTATCTGATACATTGGGCGATGGCATTAATAGTAATAGGATATCGGTTTAATTCACCGTATACTAGATCATTTGGCGTACGCAGAGTTACACCAAGAAATTTCTTCAGTGCAAATGTATGAAATTTTTCTATATGAATAGCTGCTTTAGAGAGAGAGAGAGAGAGAGAGAGAGAGAGAGAGAGAGAGAGAGAGAGAGAGAGAGAGAGAGAGAGAGAGAGAGAGAGAGAGAGAGAGAGAGAGAGAGAGAGAGAGAGAGAGAGAGTGAGAGAGAGAGAGAGAGAGAGAGAGAGAGAGAGAGAGAGAGAGAGAGACAGACAGACAGACAGACAGACAGACAGACAGACAGACAACCACAAAAACAGAGAGAGAGGGAGGGGTAGAGAGAACACTTGTTTCTTTATTTTGCTCTTTGGAAGAAAAATAATGTATTAACAATACAGTGATATTATAATAATAATTATATTAGCCTATCTTTGCAACCTTTTCCAGATCTACGTTCCAGCCCGTAGCCTTCGTTCTTCCTCTGATGACCGTATTTTTCAATTCCCTCTTACAGACAGACAGACAGACAGAGACATTCTTGAAATGTTTTATGGTGACCTCAGTTTCGATTTCCAATACTGTTTATGCCCTTGGTGCGTTGGGGTCAAGGTCACGGGGATCAGTGCGTTTCTGGTAGGGACCTCGGAGGAGGACCTCACTCACGCTGGTTCCGCGACTAAGATATTATTGTTATCAGCAGGGGGCTTAGTAGGCGGTGTCTTGCGTATGTTAGCTCAGAACGGGCCTCACTGAACTCCACCGAAGTGACTCAGCAGCAGTACAGTGTCTCCTCGGTTGGTTGCCTCCTGACGGCCGAACATAGATTCGCTGCCCTTGGACTGCTGGGTTTGGATTCTGCGACCTGACAGACAGTGACAGAGAGGGAGAGAGAGACAGAGAGACAGAGACTGAGAGACAGACAGACAGATAAAGAGGAGACGGACAGACAGACAGAGACGGGCATGCAGACAGACAGACGCACAGACAGACAAGGCACCAAACAGGTCGATAGACATTATAACAGGCAGACAAGGTAGATAAAATACCACACACACACACACACACACACACACACACACACACACACACACACACACACAGTAGACAGACATGCAGAAACAATATTTACAGGCACACTAGAGTAAGACACAAAAGCAGACAGACAGACATGCAGATACAATTTACAGGCACACTAGAATAAGAAGATAGCAAAGCAGACAGACAGACATGCAGATACAATTTACAGGCACACTAGAGTACGAAGATAGCTAAGCAGACAGACAGACATGCAGATACAATTTACAGGCACGCTAGAGTAAGAAGACATAAAAGCAGACAGACAGACATGCAGATACAATTTACAGGCACACTAGAGTACGAAGATAGCAAAGCAGACAGACAGACATGCAGATACAATTTACAGGCACACTAGAGTAAGAAGATAGAAAAGCAGACAGACAGACATGCAGATACAATTTACAGGCACGCTAGAGTAAGAAGACATAAAAGCAGACAGACGGTCCAAACAGGTAAAGGGGCTACCTGATAATATAGGATTGGGATTGGGATTGGGATTTCCCCGATGAACTGATTGTCTATGGGCACGTTTTGTGATGATGGGCTGTCGTGACCCGGTGAATAACTAGCTCGAGCTGTGACCCTCCTCCTCCTCTGTCTCCGTATCTTGAGGCCCTGATCCACACGCACCCCCCCAACTTCAGTCGTACCAAAGACTCTAAAAGGGTAAGATGGACTACTTAAGAGTTACGGCGAGCCGGGCTGATAGAGTTATCGTTAGTGGGGTAGTTACACCATTCACAGTGGCGGGCTATCCAAAGACTCAGACTGGAATTTGAACGGAGAATTCAACTGGCCTATCGACGTGTTTTTAACGTAAATGTGTCACGTTTAAAAGGGACATAACCAGTGTTTCTGTCCTCACTACTCATATAGGGAAAAGGGACCGGATGTTAGTCTTTTCTTTTCAATGTCTTTGGTCGTACGGCTATCCAACCGTGATGTATGTTCAAGACCCCCCCCCCCACCCCCCCCCCCCCCCCCCCCCCCCCGTCACGTGTCACATTTCCTCTTATGCTTGGAAGATCTCTTAAGATTTCTTACCAGCTATATTAAGAGGGAAAACACGTGAAAACCGTGATTTTGACACGTGACGTGGTGGGTCTTTAAGCATGAATCTGATGAAATTATACTGTCGACACAAATTAATCTGATGAAATCTTAAATAGTTTTGTTCACTATATTTGTACACACACACACACACACACACACACACACACACACACACACACACACACACACACATGGATGTCTATGATGTCTATGTCCGTATCAGACATTTCATCCGGTTCATGTGTTGCGGTCTACATGAATACTATAGTGGAGGAAACTAGTAGGATTTTATCGGATTCATGTAGACAGTGTTATTTCATCAGATTCATGTAAACAGTATTATTTCATCAGATTCATGTAGACAGTATTATTTCATCAGATACATGTAGACAGTATTATTTCATCAGATTCATGTAGACAGTGCTTTTTCATCAGATTCATGTAGACAGTATTATTTCATCAGATTCATGTAGACAGTATTATTTCATCAGATTCATGTAGACAGTATTATTTCATCAGATTCATGTAGACAGTATTATTTCATCACATTCGTGTAGACAGTATTATTTCATCAGATTCATGTAGACAGTGTTATTTCATCAGATTCATGTAGACTGTGTTATTTCATCAGATTCATGTAGACAGTATTATTTCATCAGATTCATGTAGACAGTATTATTTCATCAGATTCGTGTAGACAGTATTATGTCATCAGATTCATATAGACAGTATTATTTCTCTCTCTCCGGCAACTCCGCCAAGGAGGAATCGCCGTTTTGACGGTTTGATTTATAGGAAACCAAAGTGAGTGTTCCGATCCTTGAAAAGGCTGTCTTTCTGTTGATCTCAACGTGCTTCTTGCAACAACAAAAAACTCACCCGTCAGGGTGTCCCTTTCAACGCAGGGATTGCTACTGCTGGATGAAAGTACTGCTCGAATGGCTGGTACCCACGTGTCGTCATATCCGGCCACAAGGAGCGCCATATTATGGGAGACCGCCATCTTAGTCACTAACTTTGTTTGAAAAATGCCCGATCGATGCTGCGTATTTGGCTGTTCCAATTCGAAACTTACCTAAATTGTATTTATAACATCTGGATGTTTTCTTTACACATTTAGATAACATTTTCACTTTGTTTACACACAAATAAGGACTAAGATGGCGACACTTCCGTTGGAAGGGTCGAGATGCGCACGCAGGTGGGTTGGAGCCATTAGTGCCCTCTCTGATCTGGTTGCGCCCTGTCTTACACAGGGTGTCAGAAGGGGCGTAGGTGGGTGCACTGGACTCCTTTGGGGTAAGCAAAATTACTGGAATCAACGCCCTGTGGCAGCGCAAAATGTTGCAACGCGGCAAAATGTTACAATTGTAACCAATTGCGTGAGGTGCCCGGGTCTCCTCGCGCAAAATGTTGACGCGTTGCAACATTTTGCACGGAAAGCCTGCGGCAAAATGTTACAATTTTGTTAGAATTGTAACATTTTGCGCGAGGCGCCCGGGGCAAAATGTTACAACGCGTCAAAATGTTACAATTGAGAACTGTCAATCAAAGGTGGGCGCCTCGCGCAAAATGTTGCAATCGTAGCAAATTGTAACATTTTGCCGCAGGCTTTCCGTGCAAAATGTTACAACGCGGCAAATTGTTACAATTGTAACCTTT
Source organism: Phymorhynchus buccinoides (assembly GCA_017654935.2). Classification (NCBI taxonomy): domain Eukaryota; kingdom Metazoa; phylum Mollusca; class Gastropoda; order Neogastropoda; family Raphitomidae; genus Phymorhynchus; species Phymorhynchus buccinoides. The sequence goes on from CM065698.1 coordinate 22,275,859, forward strand.
TGCCGCAGGACTTTCCGCGCAAAATGTTACAAGGCGTCAAAATGTTGCAACTGTAACATTTTGACGCATTGTAGCATTTTGCGCTGTCACACGCCCTCTTGACGTGGGTAGACTCATCGATGTGATAAAAAAACAAACACAACACCAGTCTCTGTCATTGTTTCTGTATCTGCCTCTGTCTCACTGCGTCTCTGCGTTTGTATGCCTTTCTGTCACTCTACTACTCTGTCTCTGTCCGTCTGTCTGTCTGTTTCTGCCTACCCCCGCCGCCCCCGTCTCTCTCTCTCTCTCTCTCTCTCTCTCTCTCTCTCTCTCTCTCTCTCTCTCTCTCTCTCTCTCTCTCTCCCTCTCCCCCTCTCTCTCTCTCTCTCTCGCTCTCTCTCTCTCTCTCTCTCTCTCTCTCTCTCTCTCTCTCTCTCTCTCTCTCTCTCTCTCTCTCTCTCTCTCTCTCTCTCTCCCCCCCCCCTCTCCATTGTTCTCTGTTCTCTCTGACTGCCTCTCTCTCTCTGTGTCTTTATGCCTATCTGTCGCTCTCTCTCCCTCTGTTCCTATGCGTATGTGTGTGTAAGTGTGTGCGTATGTGTATATGTGTCTGTACGTCTGTAAGTCTTTTCTCTATAACCTTTAGCGACGAAGAGAAGAAGAAGAACAAACTGTTCCCTTATCACTTTTTTTTGTAGTAGGTATATCAACGATCTCATTTCAATGCTCCCTTCCAGCTCAGGAAAGACGATGACCCACCCATCCGTCTTCAGTCTTGACAACAGCTAGGCGACCACATCAGAACGTCGCACTGTCCTCAACAGACCCTGATAAAGGAACTTACTTTGTCCATTCAAACTTCTAGACTATTAAGATGGTGAGTTTTATTATCAAATCAAGTTCACTTTCACGTCATCTTCTTTTTTTATATGACTGGCTGTAGCTCTCAAACCAAGGGTTGGGGGGGGGGGGGGGTGCATTGTACTGAGTGCTTTTTGCGGCAGTTTGAACATTATTTTGAGGACATTTCCCCCAAAAAAACAAAAAAACATGTTCTTGCCCTGCTCTTATGGTGACCTCAGTTTCGATTTCCAATCCTGTTTATGCCCTCGGTGCGTTGGGGTCATAATCGAACTGAACGTCCAGTCCTTCAGATGGGGACTTAAAGCTAGTCTGACCCGTGCGCCTTACGCGCGTAAACATCACACGGCAGTTGAAAGTCGGTAAGAGCAGGGATAAATCCCGCTGCCTGGTATGGCCAAATTGATAGCTAGGTTTTCCAAGTGTGTCCACACACCCTCCTAAACCTTTGCCCTCCCCCCCCCAAAAAAAGGTTTTTTTAATTGGGTAGGCGCTGCACTTGTGGCGACGCGCTCTCCGGGGGAGAGCAGCCCGAATTTCACAGGGATAAGTCTCTGTGACTAGAATATACCAAAATAATAATTTTAAAAAAAAAATAAAAAAAAAAAAAAAAAAAAATAATAATAATAATAATAATAATTAGCATTTATAGCGCCTAATCTTAAAAAAGCCCTAAGCGCTTACAATAATAAATGAATAAACCAGCAAGCAATATAAATAAAGAAACGACAAAAATATATTATACACACGCGCGCGCGCGCACACGCACACGCACGCACTAAACACAGACACACGCACACACATATACTAAGTCACGGGGATCAGTGCGTTTCTGGTAGGGACCTAGGAGGAGAACCTCACTCACTCTGGTTCCCCACTAAGATATTATTGTTATGAGCAGGGGGCTTAGTAGGTGGTGTCCTGCGTATGTTAGCTCAGAACGGGCTCCACTGAACTCCACCGAAGCGACTCAGGAGCAGTGCAGTGTCTCCTCGGTTGGTTGCCTCCTGACGGCCTAAACATAGATTCGCTCTCCTTGGACTGCTGGTTTCGGATTCTGCGACCTGACATAAAACCAGGGTGTGACTGCGAGTTGGGGTTTAGAATGAGCGGCGTGGGGTCAACGCCACTGTATGACCCGGAAGATGGGACAACAACAAAAAACTGTCCTAAGGTCCTCATGGCAAACCCATAGTTGGGATGCCTCCCTAGGCAAGGCATATCCACTATACATACATTGCAGCTCAGTTTTCAAGACTAGCGGGTATCATTTATGCTATGTGTTGGTAATGGTAATACTTTTTTTGTTGGACAGAGGCTGAATTTAAGTTCATTTGAAAACTGTCAGAACATTGGACAGAAGAAAAACAGTTCGTATCCCCGTGGTTCCCCTAACAGTTGAGTTGATTGTGAAGATCTGTGCCATTTATTAATGACAACTTCAAATAAAAATTTCAGGCTGTAAAATAATTTTAAAAGAGAAGAGAGAGAGAGAGAGAGAGAGAGAGAGAGAGAGAGAGAGAGAGAGAGAGAGAGAGAGAGAGAGAGAGAGAGAGAGAGAGAGAGAGAGAGAGAGAGACAGAGAGACAGAGAGAGACAGAGACAGAGAGAGAGAGACAGAGAGAGAGACAGAGAGAGAGACAGAGAGAGAGAGAGAGAGAGAGAGAGAGAGGAGAGAAAGAGAGAGAGACAGAGAGAGAGAGACAGAGACAGAGACAAAAATCAGAGGCACGGACACAGAGAAACAGAGACAGAGAGACGGAGAAGAGAGAGAGATATATATATATATATAGACAGACAGAAACAGGGAGACAGAAAACAAGAGACATAGGCACAAAAACAGAGACACGGACACAGAGACGGAGAGAGACAGAGAGAGACGGAGAGAGAGAGAGAGAGATAACTCAGAACTCGGAACGATTTTAATGTACATCGGCCATGGGCCACAATACATTGTTATGGGAGGAGGGGATAGGGTTAGTATATTAATACTATAATAATTATATTAAACGTCATTCAAATATCCACAGAAATTAAACTAATCAAAAGGAATACAGTACACAAAATCAAATAATGACATTTAACTTCTTACATATTTCATGTTAAGTACATCATTAAGTTAGCTGAGAGAGAGAGAGAGAGAGAGAGAGAGAGAGAGAGAGAGAGAGAGAGAGAGAGAGAGAGAGAGAGAGAGAGAGAGAGAGAGAGAGAGAGAGAAGAGAGAGAGAGAGAGAGAGAGAGAGAGACAGAGAGAGAGAACAATAGACTGAGAGAGAAACAGAAACAGAGAAACAGAGACGTGGACATGGAGATAGACACAGACACAGAGAGAGAGAGAGAGAGAGAGAGAGAGAGAGAGAGAGAGAGAGAGAGAGAGAGAGAGAGAGAGAGAGAGAGAGAGAGAGAGAGAGAGAGAGAGAGAGAGAGAGAAGAGAGAGAGAGAGAGAGAGAGAGAGACAGAGACAGAGACAAAAATCAGAGGCACGGACACAGAGAAACAGAGACAGAGAGACGGAGAAGAGATATATATAGAGAGAGAGAGACAGACAGAAACAGGGAGACAGAGAACAAGAGACAGAGGCAAAAAAACAGAGACACGGACACAGAGACACGGACACAGAGACGGAGAGAGAGAGAGAGAGAGAGAGAGAGAGAGAGAGAGAGAGAGAGAGAGAGAGAGAGAGAGAGAGAGAGAGAGAGAGAGAGAGAGAGAGAGAGAGAGAGAGAGAGAGAGAGAGAGAGAGAGAGAGAGAAGATTTGGTTATTTCCAGACTATTCCATTTCAAAAGACTAGCAAGATCTCCTTTCGTGCGGGGGAACCAGCCAGTCCAGCAGACAACGTATATGTCTTCTTCAGTGCTGACAAGAAAGAAATACGGTTGTCTTCCACAGACAACAGCTAAACTTTCACCTTTAAAAAAACCCAAAAAACTTTCTTACCTGAGCCGAGTCTTCGCTACTTTTGTTTTCGCTGCATTTGTTTAAAAAAAAGAAGATCCTCAAGTTTTAGAATCGTAGTAGTAGTAGTAGTAGTAGTAGTAGTAGTAGTAGTGGTAGTAGTAGTAGTAGTAGTAGTAGTAGTAGTAGTAGTAGTAGTAGTAGTAGTAGTAGTAGTAGTAGTGGTGGTGGTGGTAGTAGTAGTAGTAGTAGTAGTAGTAGTAGTAGTAGTAGTAGTAGTAGTAGTAGTAGTAGTAGTAGTAGTAGTAGTAGCGGCGGCGGCGGCGGCGGCGGACATAATTTCGCGGTTTGCGCGAGTGACTTTTCATTAAGTAGTAGTAGTAGTAGTAGTAGTAGTAGTAGTAGTAGTAGTAGTAGTAGTAGTAGTAGTAGCAGCAGCAGCAGCAGCAGCAGCAGCAGCAGCAGCAGCAGCAGCAGCAGCAGCAGCAGCAGCAGCAGCAGCAGCAGCAGCAGCAGCAGCAGCAGCAGCAGCAGCAGCAGCAGCAGCAGCAGCAGCAGCAGTAGTAGTAGTAGTAGTAGTAGCAGTAGCAGTAGTAGTAGTAGGGACAAAACAACCCGTGAAACTTTTCATGCAGTCCCATCGTTAACAATGTCAGACTTCTTCTTTTTTTCCTTCCAGGTGAAGGTTTATACGGTTACATTTTCCTAGTCATTGGTCAAAGCGTCTAAAAAATATCTATAAATTGAGTAGACTTAGCAAGACCATTTTTAAATGTGTTCGTATTAGGTGCACTTTTTAAGTGATTATGATTATGATATGATTTTTTCCTCGTGAATATGACTATTTGTGTGTTTTGTGAAGAGAGATCATAGATAAGAAGAGCTAAACTGGAGCCAAAATGTTAAGCATTCCCTACCATTTCTGTGGGCGCTACCCCATAACGTAATATCCATGTAAACAAAGTGAAATTAGTAATGCAGGTCGGTGAGTAGATAGGAACGGACATTCTGCTTAACGTTCTCCGGTCTGGAACAGACACATATGGGACATTAGTAGATATAAAGATGGTGGGAACGATCCTGGAGGCAATGCCCGGAGGCAGTGCAACACCAGGAAACACCCGAATTTTTTAACAATACAGACGTACTATTATGCGGTAATAATAGATAGGCTACATTTGTATTGATTTTTTTTTCTTTTCTAGTCTGTGCCAATCACTCAGAGAAATAGCTTGCATTGTTTTGCTAAAGGTTGCTTAACGTTTTGGTTTCAGTTTATCTTACCTGGACCGAGTCTTCAATAATAAAAAAAAAAATTGTCACTGTGTTAACTTTTAAAAAGAAAGTCCTCAAGTTTTTTAATCGAAATCGATTTCCAGCTGAAAAAGTTGACTTGTGATAATAATATAATTATTTGCGTGTTTTGTAAAAGGAAACCACGGACAGAAGAATTATCTCCCTTATCGTTTGAAGTTTTGTTGTTTGTTTTCTTTCTTCTGTTGTCTACACACGCGCACGCACACACACACACATGCACAAACATACTGGAGATGAGAGAGGAGAGAGATGAGGGACTGAGAGAGAGAGGATGTAGATGAGAGAGAGAGAGAGACAGAGATGAGACACCAGAGAGACACACAGACACACCACAGAAACAGAGAGAGAGAGAGAGACGAGAGAGAGACTCAGAGAGAGAGAGAGGAAGAGAGAGAGAGAGAGGAGAGAGAG
>CM065698.1:22291327-22301327 GCA_017654935.2 Phymorhynchus buccinoides
TCCAGTGGAGGACTTTAAGAAGCTTTTTGGCCTTGACCTATAGGCCCTACACCTTTAACCTTGTGGATGTAGTCGAAAAACCATTGGTCTTATACACATTTAACCACAAATGTTCTTCATCATCATTAGCCAAGGTACGTTCTGGGTGACATTAGTCATACACCCATATAACTTTGTAAAATCACCGTCACTCAAAATATGTGCGGTGAGTGACATTAGTCATACACCCATTAACGTTTTACAATCTAGATCACATCACCCAAGGTACGTTCAGTGAGTTACATTAGTCATACATCCATATACCTTTATTTAAATCTAGATCAGCATCACTCGAAGTATACGAGTGACATTAGTCATACACCCATATAACTTCATACAATCTGGATCAGCATCATCCAGGGTATGCGAGTGACATTAGTCATACATCCATATAACTTTATGCAATCTAGATCAGCATCACCCAAGGTAAATGCAGTGAGTGACATTAGTCATACACCCATATAACTTCATACAATCTGGATCAGCATCATCCAGGGTATGCGAGTGACATTAGTCATACATCCATATAACTTTATGCAATCTAGATCAGCATCACCCAAGGTAAATGCAGTGAGTGACATTAGTCATACACCCATATAACTTTATACAATCTAGATCAGCATCACACAAGGTACATGAAGTGAGTGACATTGATCATACACCCACATAACTTTATACAATCTAGATCAGCATCACCCAAGGTATGCGAGTGACATTCGTAATCCACCCATATAACTTCATACAATCTAGATCAGCATCACTCAAAGTAAATACAGTGAGTGCCATTAATCATACACCCACATAACTTTACACAATCTGGATCAGCATCACCCAAGGTAAATGCAGTGAGTGACATTAATCATACACCCACATAACTTTACACAATCTAGATCAGCATCACCCAATGTACTTGAAGTGAGTGACATTAGTCATACACCCACATAACTTTATACAATCTAGATCAGCATCACCGTGCAGTGAGTGACACTAGTCATCAATCCGCATAATGTTATACAATCTAGATCAGCATCACCGTGCAGTGAGTGACACTAGTCATCAATCCGCATAATGTTATACAATCTAGATCAGCATCACCGTGCAGTGAGTGACACTAGTCATCCATCCGCATAACTTTGTGCAATCTAGATCAGCATCACCCAAGCAATGCAAAGAAACACATTATTTTTAAGCTCGTGAACCTTGGCTCTTGGTGAAAATGAGAGCAGAGCGGTGACCGTAGGCCGCAACCTATTGGCCGTACTTTACAATGAAAGGCGTTACATCCTTAATCATCATCGCCCGAGGCTCACAAAGGAGGTGGTGGAGGTGGAGGGAAAGCGGTGGATGGGAAAACAGACCACAGAACATGTCTACCGCTCGCCGACACACTTTTAAAAGTGTTTTTGTTTTTTTAAAGTCAATCGATTATTTTCCTCTGTCGACGTTTCTGGTCCCTGGTTTCCTTTAAGGGCCAGCCACACGTCCACTAAAATCGCACGACTGCACGATGCGATTCGATCACGTGATCTCGACGCGCCAGTTACATTTTGTTCTTGGAGATCAGGTGATCGAATCGTGTCGTACAGTCGTACTGTTTTAGCTGAGGTGTGGCTGGCCCTTTAGTTGACTATACAATTGAAGGCGTTAGGTTGCCGCATGCACTGCAAACAAACCAAAATGGCACGGGCATTCCATTAGCAGTTCAAATGCAAATGTCAGAGGTTCAGTCCCTTGAACGCTTAGTCCATCTTATGTACATTATTTGGGGGGGGTTTCATTGTCTGTGTTTCTCTGTTTCTGTGTCTGTCTTTGTCTCTGTCTTTGTCTCTGTCTGTCTCTTTATGTCGGCCTCTGTCTCTGTCTCTATCTCTGTCTCTCTCTCTGTCTCTCTGTCTGTCTGTCTGTCTCTCTCTCTCTCTCTCTCTCTCTCTCTCTCTCTCTCTCTCTCTCTCTCTCTCTCTCTCTCTCTCTCTCTCTGTTTTCATGTCTCTCTCTATGTCTCTGTCCTCTCCTCCCGCTCCTCAGTCTGTCCTTTTATTTCTCTCTCAGACTTTTCTCTTCTCTCTCTCTCTCTCTCTCTCTCTCTCTCTCTCTCTCTCTCTCTCTCTCTCTCTCTCTCTCTCTCTCTCTGTTTGTTTTCATGTCTCTCTCTATCTCTCTCTGTCCTCTCTTCCCGCTCCTCAGATCTCTCTCTGCTCTCTTTCTTTCTCTCTCAGACTCACTCTCTCTCTCTCTCTCTCTCTCCCTCCCTCCTTCTCCCCCCCCCCCCCCGTCTCTCCTCTCGTCTCTCTCTCGTTTTGGTTTTCTGTCTCTCTCTATCTCTCCTCCCCTCTCTCTCTCTCTCTCATCATCTCATCTTGTTCCAGACAACCAAACCACATAATTCTGATCGATGAGCGGAGGTGGACAATCGCATGGATATATATTTATATATAGAATATATAAGGAATTAATATACAAGGATAATAGAAAGAGTAAAGACTTGGTCGTGAAGTGGGGTAGGATGAGGTGAGGGAGGTGAGGGGGGTGGATAATCATAGCTCCCTTTTTGTGAGCAGGAACAAGACCGGAGCCAGACTGAATTCTGTTTTGGGTGGACTTCCAGAGATAATGAGACTGTTGTCAGAATGGAATTGTCCACAGACGACGGATACTGTGTGAGAAGAAAGGAGAGGAATAAAGAAATATTGGAATGACAATGAGAAAAAGAAGAGTACACAACTGAAAAGAAGAGAGGGGAAAGTCTTAGAACGATGATGTGATTGTGATTCATCTATTTGAGGAAAATATTTAGTAGTTGTCATATGAGTGTACGTTTTTCAAGTTTGTCCACATAGTTCTAATCAAATTCTCTCCCTCTTTTAAGTCCTTGATGATGTTGTATGCATCTTAATATCTTAACTGGTGGTGTTTTCGATGTATGTAATGTGAATGTTTTTAGTATTGTTTATCGAGCCAGTGATTGCACGGTTAAACCCTTTCACCGCCAAAGTCGCATTTTAGCACCACAGTGATTTAACACCTATGTCACTAAAACGCATCAAATTGGGGTATGTTACCAAAGACCCTATTGTCTTAGTTTTGGGAAGTAAGGGTAGACCTTATTTTATATATGTCACAGAAGAATCCCCAATACTGCAGATGGATTTTGTTCTCTTCCCAGGTACATTTAATGGACATTTTTGGCTGAAATATGGCTGGCGGTGTTAATGTACAAGGATGAATAAAGTTGTATTGAATTGAATTGAATTGAAGCGACAAAACGGGAAACAGAAACATGGCTGATTACGAGGAATAATAATAATATATATATAATATATATATATACATTGAAGAGAAGGGTCTGGTCTGGAGAGGAAGAACTCAAAGTTCAAATGAACACCGCTAGACAAAAAATGTTGCGACTGGCGTATGCAAAAATAGACGATTTTCGGAGAGGAAAAAAACAACTAGGGGAGAGCACTTCGTGAAAATTAGAGTTAATTACCTCGACTTATTATGGTTCGGTCAAAAGCCATAGCAACAATGGCGGCATGGCGTCGAAGCTTGAAACCGGAGGATGCGAGTCAGCGACTTGCAAACATTTTTTTTTTTTAAGAAAAAATGTAGGACGGCCATTATCCACAAAACTGAGAGAACTTTGCAAAATGTGATGTAAAAATATAAATTACAATCAAATTTAGAAAGACGCGCGGTGTTCTAAGTGATGTAAGTCTACTCAAACGCACGAGGCGAGAGTTGGGGATCTACCGGATGGTAGAGTAGATTCCCCTGTTTGACCGATTGAATTAGTAGGCAAGATCACTCCCACCACACACCATGAAATTACTCCCCTTAATTATATCCGAACAACTACTATTGGGAGAGACTAACGAAAGATTGAGGTTTTCCTTGAGTGCTTTTTGACTCACTAAGAAGTGAGTCGGCAATATTAACATTTCTTCCCCTCAACCCAAAACGGTACAAGTGCAACCCAAAACGGTACAAGTGCAACCCAAAACGGTACAAGTGCAGTTGTAGTGCACGCGCACTATAACTTCACTTGCGCTCCAAGTGTCAAGTGTACTATCCGGGACAGAAAATATTGGTGAATTTTTTGACGGAAAAAGTGCAAATCCCCCTATAGAGACAGCACTTTTTCCGTATAAGATGGCTCAGATAGTGTTGTGAGGGGAAGAAATGTTAATATTGCCGTGAGTCTATAGTATGATAGTTGTTCGGTTGTGTGTCTATGTGTGTGTGTGTGTGTGTGTGTGTGTGTGTGTGTGTGTGTGTGTGTGTGTGCGTGTGTGCGTGCGTGTGTGCGTGCGTGCGTGTGTGTGCGTGTGTGCGTGCGTGCGTGCGTGCGTGCGTGCGTGCGTGTGTGTGTGTGTGTGTGTGTGTGTGTGTGTATGTGTGCTTTGCATCCGTGGTCTAATCTCCAAGGTTTAACGTTGGCATTTTCTCGGTAAATAGAAGGCGTACATTGTTCAAACTTTCAATACACATAGATGTTTATGCAAGCTTTCAAACAATAACGATTTGAATAATGAAATACTTAAAACAACGCTGTAAACAGATAGCAAACGGATAACATTTTAAATTAGTGGGTTAGAGAGTATTCAACAGGCAACATGAGTTAAGACTCTCATCAACACTGAAAGCCTCGCTAGCTCATTAGTAGAGTGTCTGTCTGTCATGCCAATTGTTCCGGGTCCGATTCTCGGCACGAGCACTTTTGTTTTCTTTCTTCTTTTTTTTTTAGTTGCATCCATTAACGATAGTTTCATTTGTACTTTAACATTTTAGTGGCAATCTTGTACTTTAGACACCCCCCCTCAATCTTTGTTGTTGTCCCACATGTGCCTGTTCGAGTGAGCCTTGAAGGCTTTGCCTCTTGTTGTTTATTTGTTTGCTTGGTTGTTTGTTTGTTTTAAATCAAGCAATGGCCAGGTGTTAACATTAAAAGTAGTCCTAGATGCAGAAGTGAATTTCAGAGGCAAAAAGCCCTGCTCCGCCATGGACTGTACTCTACTTAGGGCACAGAATCACTGCGTCGGTACATGACGTGATCTTGCTCATTTATTGAATGGGTGAATTGATGGATGGACTGATGGATGGATGGATTGATGGATGGATTGGTGGATGGATGGATGGATTGATGGATGGATTAGTGGATGGATGGATGGATTGATGGATGGATTGATGGATTGATGGATGGATTGATGGATGGATTGATGGATGGATTGATGGACGGATTGATGGATGGATGGATGGATTGGTGGATTGATGGATGGATTGATGGATGGATTGGTGGATGGATGGATGGATTGATTGATTGGTTGATTGATTGATTGATTGATTGATTGATTGATTGATTGATAGCTTGATTGATTGATTGACGCAGCTGCTGCTGTTGCTGCTGCTGCTGCTGCTGCTACTTCACCTCTTATTGGCCATTGCAAAGAGCACCTTTTGCAAGAGTGAATGCCCTTGGTGGGTGGGGAAAGATGGTTAAGTACTGACCAAACATGGGAATAACTCTCGCCAATAACCCTGTTTGAGGCCACTTAATGGCTGCCATTTGCAAGAGTGAATGCCCTTTTGGATACTGATCAACAAGGGCTTAACTCTTGCCCTCAAGGGCGTTGATAACCCTAGTTGCAGTGGCCAATAGAGGAAAATCCTGTTGATTTTGTACAAATTCTACTCTCTCCTTTTCTTTCTTTTTCTTTTTCTTCCCCTTTTATCATTATTATTATTATTATTATTATATTATTATTATTATTATTATTATTACTACTACTACTATTATTATTATTATTATTATTATTATTGTTATTATCACTCACATTTATGTAGTAAACTTATACGTGGCGGTACCATAGCCGATGAGGTTTAACCGAGGCGTGGTTACTGCTACACCTATCTGTATTGTTTTTAAAAAATCGGGACTTTACTGGTGTTGCACTGCCTCCGGGCATTGCCTCCAGTATTGTTCCCACCATCTTTGTGTCTACAAATGTCCCATATGTGTCTGTTCCAGACCGAGAGGACGTAAAACACCATTTCTCTTTCATTCATTATTATTAGCCATTCCTTTTCACTTCCTGGGCCTATAAGGGGATCGCGCTTCCAACGCTCTGGCACTTACCGTGATATTATAGATTAACGTATAACCCGAGACGCTGCAATATCGAAAATAGTCACGTCCTCCGAATTTGGAGCCAATATCTCCGATCACCTCTTAAAGCTAAGGAAGAAAAACAAAATCAGCGTACTTTCCCCCCGAACGTGCCAATTTGCTATCAGTCTTCTCCCGAAGTCTGAGAAATGTACAATGGAAGAACAAAAGGTTCCGAGATCCTCCGCTAATATCTCATGGATCAGAACTATGCGCTTTTTCTCGGAAGTTTCAGTCACGTAGATTCCGGCGTAATGTAGAAAGCTGCAGCAGAGTAGGAATTATTTATTAATAAGGGGGTGAGTAAGCCTACGCAAGTCATCAGGAATTTGGGTGTCTCTGGGGAAATAAATTATTATCATCAAAAGACATCATGGGGTTTAATGAAGCCGGCGCCACACGTGCGTGTAAAATCGTGATTTGGGGAGGCGATGCGATTGTGTCACGTGAGTCATGATTCATTTGAAATACTTCCGTCTGAAACAAGTCAGCCATTGTTTGCGAACTATAATAATAATAATAATAATAATTTCATTTGCTATAGCGCTAGCAATCCACACTATGAGCATGCTCTGTGCGCTTTAAAAATTGAAATATAAATAGAACATCAGACATGAAGTAAACTGAGAAAATAACAAATAACGAATAGCATACACTTGATAAGAAAATACAAGATAACATGGTCCACATACCACAAACAACAACACATTCATGAGATAACAACAGATTAAAACTTACTTACTAAAACATAATAGGCATATAACATGCACTTCGTAATAGCACACATGAAAACGTAAGATTTACAAACTTACAATTCGGAGATAGTTAAATCTTGCGTGTTAAAACATAATAACTATATAAAGCATTTTTAATAGGATCATACATAAACAACATACATGTAACATGATTCACATACCCACAATAGACAAGACATTCCTAAGATAACAACAGATTAAGACGAGCCGACTAAAAAACATAAGAATGCTCAAGAAGACCAAATACGTGAATCATGATTCACGTGGTCAACATTTTCATCGCATACAGACTCTTTAGATTAACTCTTTCACAGTCAAAGTCGCAGTTTAGCACCACAGTGACTTAATACCTATGTCAGTAAAAGGCATCAAATTCGGGTCTATTATCCAAAGACCCTATTGTCTTAGATTTGGGAAGTCAGGATAGACCTTATTTTATATATGTCACAGAAGAATCCCCAATACTGCAGATGGATTTTGTTCTCTACCCATGCAAATTTAATGGAAAGTTTGGGCTGAAATATGGCTGGCGGTGAAAGGGTTAAGGGGCCTGCTGCACTACATACGAATTGCTGTCAATGCGATGCGATTGTGACGATGGGAGTCATGATTCACGTGAAACTCGTGTATTGAGTCTACTGGAGCGGGAAAGCAGTAGAATTAGTTTTAGACGGAAGTGTTTCACGTGAATCATGGACTCGAGTCGTCACAATCGCATCGCATTGACAGCGAATCGTATGTAGTGTAGCAGGTCCTTTAACCCTTTCCCTGCCAATGTCACATGTATGCACCACAGTGATTTAACACCCATGTCACTGAAAGGCATCAAATTAGGGCCTGCTATCCAAAGACCCTGTTTTTCTTACTTTCGGGAGGTAAGGATACAAGTCACAGAGGAATCCCCAATACTGCAGACTTTTTTTTTTTCTTTGCCCAGGTCAGTTTAATGGACATTTTTGGTTGAAAAAAATAGCTGGCGGCGAAAGGGTTAATCATCACAAAAATAGGTATTAGGTATTAGGTTAGGTATTAGGTATTATTAAGTACTTTATGGTCACAGAGGCATCTCTGTGAAATTCGGGTTGCTCCCACCTGGAGAGAGCGTTGCAGCCAGAGGCACGCCACCCAATTTAAAAAAAAAAAATTGCATACGAATTTTGTCACGAGATGATGAGGGAGGGGGGGGGGGGTAAATTTTGATCAAATGACAACTTTTTCGTTGCCACTGGGTTTAACGTATGCTAAGTGCATGGGCACACGGGACCTCGGTTTATCGTCTCATCCGAAAGACTCCACGTTCAGACCGTTAAGGCCTAGTGCAGAATGAGAGGAAAAAATCCCCTGTACCCAGGTTCGAACTCGGGTTTACTTGACGCGAAGCGAACGCGATACCGCTGTGCCACTCTACACCATAGGATTAGTTTACAAATGTGTTATTTGCCTTCCTTTACATTTTTGAATAAAAAGGGGGTGGTGGTGGATAAGAAATGCGACAGACCATCTAAAGCTATCTTGTTTATTGATTTATATTTTATAGGGCGGGGGCTTCACGCTTACGCATGTGCATGCACACGCATGCTCGCACGCACATGCACATTCACGCACGAACGCAAACGCACGCACACGGAAATGTCAACGGAAATGCTCCAAAAAAGATAGCAAACAAATTTAAGACAAACACAAGCAGACACACCCATTTGCTATCATTCCCTCGACCAAATAATAATCTATTCAAATCTAGTCTCCTCTATTCGGGTGGAGATTTATGGAACAAATTACCCTCCAATTTAAAAAACATAGCAAACAAGAACTCTTTCAAGAAAAAAAGAAGAAAATATATCGCTTTAACAGAACATAATCTCTCTCTGTATTTTCTTCCTATTTGAAATGAGGGTCAAAGTAGAGAAAATGTGTTGATATGTGAATATATACCGATCTCCAAGTAGTGCCACAGAGGCCTGCCAGCCGTGAGATATAAAACAATATCCAGAGGTATCATTTGCATAAATTAACCCATAGGCTTAGTGTAAATTCGCGTGTAAGAATACGCAGTTGCTATTAGAAACTTGACGTCACAGTTATATATCTCACGGCTTGCAACGCGAGCTGTTCCTACCACACCCAGAATTTGACAAGCTGTGCAGTGTTACCCCTAGGATTCATTCAGCGCTGACGACAACATGTAATGCTAGAACACAACGAAGATTCATGGTTCGAAAGAATCAACAGTAAGCAGATGTCACATATCTACACAAACCATTCTGTGCGTGCCACTTCAAACGTCTAGCCGTGGATCTAGGCCTAGGCTACTCAACTCCATGACCGCGTCGATATTAGCAGACGATTCGAGCTATGCAATTTTGGCACAAGGAGAGTCCATGTTGATAATGTAGACGCAGTACTGTCTCAAAACAGCTCGAATTCATCTTCAGTCCGGAAATAAAAATGAGCTGACTGAACCTGTGCGAAGAGCTACCGCACCTTCGTTAAAAAGAAGAAAAAAAAGAAGCGTGATTTCGGGGCCTGTGATCGTTCTTGTCAAAGCTGACTCCCCGCTTTTTCACAGTGTGTTGAAATTGACTCGCTCTCGTTAAGTGTGTAGCCTACGTTTTATTGTTGGTGTTTACAGGTTAAAATAACATCAATTGTCGTTAGTGTTTCAGTTCGTTGCTTCTGTTTGTGTTTATGTTTTGTTACCACATCTTATGAAGTACATTTGAGTTAAAATTTTCTATTTTTGTTGAACTATATTCTTTGCGCAAGAATGCGTGTTACAGTGTGTGTGTGCTGCGACCACTGTTGTGAAAAATGGATGCGTTTTCATTTCGCTGCAGATCTGAGCCTGTTTCTTTTTCTTGCTTTTCTGTTGATACACATCGTAAGTGATGTTACAATTAAGAATCGATGTATATATTGTATATATTGTACATAATATGTTACTCTCCCACTCCCCACCCTCTTCCCTGTTTTTGTAACTTGTTTGTTTCTTTGTTTATTTCCCCCTCTTTCCCCCTTTCTTTATTGTTTACCACTTTGGTAATCC
>CM065698.1:22308827-22311327 GCA_017654935.2 Phymorhynchus buccinoides
AATTATATACAGTGAAAAATAAATAGTCACTCAATTGCATCTGTCTGTGTAGGTTTTAACATTAGATGGAATTGTACCTTTCAGTCGTTTCGTTGATTAAAGACGCAATATTATTATGAGTTCGGAAATACTGAATACACTGCAAATTAAATAAGCAATCAATTGTGTCTGTATGTCTAGGTTTTTGACATCAGATGGCATTGTTCTTTAACAATAATAATAATAATACTGGTTATTTATAGAGCGCTTAACTCCCTTTGCAGGGTGCTCAAAGCGCTGAACAAAGGCCTAAACACTAACATACAGATAAACATACACATTAAAGACAAGCCAAGAATAATCAACATGAAGACAAGTATCAATGAATATAAACATTAAAAATAAGTGAGACTGTTCATACAAAATACATGTATTAATCTCTCTCGCCCTCCCTACCCCCCCCCCCTCCCCCTCCCTACCCCCCCCCCCCCCCCCCCCCCACGCACGCACGCACACACACACACGCACACACACACACATACTGCAGGGTAATATCATCAAGGACTACGTGGATTAGAGGTGAGAGTATGAGGTTTCAAAAAGATGAGTTTTCAGAGAAGTTTTGAAAGACTGAACAGAGGAAGAGTGGTGAACACTGTGTGGTAAGCTATTCCAGACCGAGGGAGCAGAGTACGAGAAAGAAGATTCACCGAAGGATTTAGTTTTAATACGGGGAGTGGAGAGCAGGCATGAGTCGGAGGAAGATCTGAGATGTCGGGCAGTTGTGAAGTAGCGGGGTGATATGCTGTGTCTTTTTTGCTTTGAAAATCAATCTTGCAGCTGCGTTCTGAACTTTCTGAAGTTTCTTGATTGAGGACTGCGGGCAACCAAATAACAGAGAGGTGGTTTCTTTGATTAAAGATACAATAGTATGAGTTTCGAAATACTTTCAAAACAGTGAAAAATAAATAAACAATCAATCAATTGTGTGTGCCTGTCTAGGTTTTAAAGGTGGACTCTGACGTATTAGTGTTTTGCAAGAAACACGTCGAGATCACCAGAAAGACAGCCTTTTCAAGGATCGGAACACTCACTTTGCTCTGGTTTCCTACAAATTAAACCGTGAAAACGGCTATTCCTCCTTGACGGAGATGCCGGAGAGAGTAGCCATTTTGGATGGGATGGGTGGAGGTCACTAGTTGTGGTTGAAGCGGGGTTTTGTTTTGTAGTGCAGTAAATAAATATAAAAAAGGAGCTATTTCCTTTGTTGTGAACGAAACTCCTTTAGATAAACTGTATAAAAAAAAAAATGTAATACAAATAAAAAGGCTTGCAT
Organism: Phymorhynchus buccinoides; assembly: GCA_017654935.2. NCBI lineage: Eukaryota > Metazoa > Mollusca > Gastropoda > Neogastropoda > Raphitomidae > Phymorhynchus > Phymorhynchus buccinoides. The sequence continues at coordinate 22,310,143 of CM065698.1, forward strand.
TGCGGAAATTCCGTGCAAACGATTTGGTGGCCATTAGGAAAGAGACGGTACACGCCTTCTCTTTGGGTGAAATAATTTGACTTTCAGCACCTCCGCCAAGGAGGAATCGCCGATTTGATGGTTTGATTTATGGGAAAGTGAGTGTTGCAATCTCTGTAAAGGGTGTTTTCCTGGTGATCTCGACGTATTTCTTACAAAAACTCATCTGTCGGGATGCCCCTTTAAAAACAGTGAAAAATAAATAAATAAACAATCAATTGTGTGTGACTGTCTAGGTTTTAACATTGGAAGAAATTGCACTTTCCCCAGCGTTTTCCCTTGATTGGCGACACAATAGTATGAATCTGGACAGACTTGAATACACTGAAAAATAAATAAACAATCAGTTGTGTCTATTTATCTAGGTTTTAACATTAGACAGAATTGTACTTTTCAATGCTTCCGTAGATTTTGTTGGATTGAAGACACACTAGAGACTGATGCATTTATCTAGGTTTTAACATTAGACAGAATTGTACTTTTCAATGCTTCCGTAGATTTTGTTGGATTGAAGACACACTAGAGACTGATACATTTATCTAGGTTTTATCATTAGACAGAATTGTACTTTTCAATGCTTCCGTAGATTTTGTTGGATTGAAGACATACTAGAGACTGATACATTTATCTAGGTTTTAACATTAGACAGAATTGTACTTTTCAATGCTTCCGTAGATTTTGTTGGATTGAAGACACACTAGAGACTGATACATTTATCTAGGTTTTAACATTAGACAGAATTGTACTTTTCAATGCTTCCGTAGATTTTGTTGGATTGAAGACACACTAGAGACTGATACATTTATCTAGGTTTTATCATTAGACAGAATTGTACTTTTCAATGCTTCCGTAGATTTTGTTGGATTGAAGACATACTAGAGACTGATACATTTATCTAGGTTTTAACATTAGACAGAATTGTACTTTTCAATGCTTCCGTAGATTTTGTTGGATTGAAGACATACTAGAGACTGATACATTTATCTAGGTTTTAACATTAGACAGAATTGTACTTTTCAATGCTTCCGTAGATTTTGTTGGATTGAAGACACACTAGAGACTGATACATGATGTAATCTGATTTTGTTACCATTCTTTTTTCTTCTCTTATATTGGTTGTCCAACAATATGCATGCTTTCGTTGTT
>CM065698.1:22323827-22328827 GCA_017654935.2 Phymorhynchus buccinoides
AAACAAACATAGAAACAGAAACTAAACAAGAATGTCATTTTCAATTTTCTAGCAAGTACGTCTGTTTCAATGTTTTTTGCAAAGAGTGTCCGATAGAAAACAGAAAAACAAACAAACCAACACAAAACATTTTTTTTTTTGGAGGCGTGTCGCTTGTGATGCTGGTAAAGAGGTTGACGTTCATCTCCCTTGGTCTGCTGGGAATTCTGTCCCCTTCCTTTACAATTTAAACTTCTCAACGCAAACGATCTAAACCGATTTATCTCTCACAGACCTTGCTGTGGCGGTTTGGGGGAAAGCTTTTTCCTTTCAACGTTCTGTGCTCCCTTACTTGTCATTTTCTTGAGCATACGAATGGCGAGGACAGTGATGAGTTTGGAAAGGTGGTTGAGTGTAAAAAAAAAAAAAACCTGTAAAATGCAAGTAAGTTGAGGGTAGCTTGTGAAATATCGGCAATCTTGTACTTTATGCACATCCTCATGTTTACGACCCTCAGTCTCAAAGTCTGCCTTTTTTCAGTTTGTTAGTGGGCGCGAGAATCGCTCTTAGGGGAAGACGGGGTAAAAAGCGCATGGGCGGGTAAGAAGCCCACCCCAATTATCTCACGAAATGAAGCAAATTTCATTCTCATTTTGCCCATGAGACGAGCGTTAATGTCTAGCATTCGTTTCATGGGCAAATTTGACTGAAATTTTCTTTATTTCATGAGATAATTGGGGTGGGCTTCTTACCCGCCCATGCGCTTTTTACCCCGTCTTCCCCTACGTCTTTTTTGTTTGTTTTTGGTTTTGTTTTTAAATCTTAAACAGCTCGTGCAAAACTCCTTTCTTGTTTTACTTCGTGTTTGCTTGCATGAGTTTTAATCATAGTTGTTTTTCTTTAATCGTGTACCACTGTATTTAAAGGCTGTTTTAGTTGCCCTGGGCCTGTATTCACGTTGATATAGCATGAGACTTAGCATGATGCTAACTTAGAAGCTCTTCCAATGTCCTATAGGATTTAATAGGACTTTTGGAAGAGCTTCTAAGTTAGCATGATGCTAAGTCTCATGCTATCTCAACGTGAATACAGGCCCTGGTGTTTTGCCAATCGAAGGTTTGAAACAAATAAACCGAAATATTGCTATCTTATTAAGTGTGGGGTTTTTTTTTTATACTGATGTTTTCAGTTGTAGTACTATGTTAAACTGATCCTAAAAACCTATCCGTTTCCCGAGAATGCCAGAATGTTGATATGAGTGAAAATGTTCAATGCGAACATTTGATGGGGAAGTGGTGGGTGTATAAAGCACAAGATAGCTGAAATATCCATCCGATCTGTGATGCTGACACACCACATTATCTGTTCGTTGATTGCAAATGTTCAGTTTGTTTATCAAATTAGCCTTTCGTTGATTGCAAATGTTCACTGTGTTTATCAAATTAGCCTTTCGTTCATTGCAAATGTTCAGTGTGTTTATCAAATTAGCCTTTCGTTGATTGCAAATGTTCACTGTGTTTATCAAATTAGCCTTTCGTTCATTGCAAATGTTCAGTTTGTTTATCAAATTAGCCTTTCGTTGATTGCAAATGTTCACTGTGTTTATCAAATTAGCCTTTCGTTCATTGCAAATGTTCAGTGTGTTTATCAAATTAGCCTTTCGTTCATTGCAAATGTTCAGTGTGTTTATCAAATTAGCCTTTCGTTCATTGCAAATGTTCAGTGTGTTTATCAAATTAGCCTTTCGTTGATTGCAAATGTTCAGTTTGCACATCCAATTAGCTATTTGCTGATTGCAAATGTTCACTTTGTACATCAAATTAGCTTTTCGTTGATTGTAAATGTTCAGTTTGTTTATCAAATTAGCTTTTCGTTGATTGTAAATGTTCAGTTTGTTTATCACATTAGTCTTTCGTTGATTGCAAATGTTCAGTTTGCACATCCAATTAGCTATTTGCTGATTGCAAATGTTCACTTTGTACATCAAATTAGCTTTTCGTTGATTGCAAATGTTCAGTTTGTTTATCAAATTAGCTTTTCAGATTGTAAATGTGTTTATCAAATTAGCTTTTCGTTGATTGAAAATCGTTGATTGCAAATGTTCAGTGTGTTTATCAAATTAGCTTTTCGTTGATTGTAAATGTTCAGTGTGTTTATCAAATTAGCTTTTCGTTGATTGTAAATGTTCAGTGTGTTTATCAAATTAGCTTTTCGTTGATTGTAAATGTTCAGTTTGTTTATCAAATTAGCTTTTCGTTGATTGTAAATGTTCAGTGTGTTTATCAAATTAGCTTTTCGTTGATTGTAAATGTTCAGTGTGTTTATCAAATTAGCTTTTCGTTGATTGCAAATGTTCAGTGTGTTTATCAAATTAGCTTTTCGTTGATTGCAAATGTTCAGTGTGTTTATCAAATTAGCCTTTCGTTCATTGCAAATGTTCAGTGTGTTTATCAAATTAGCCTTTCGTTCATTGCAAATGTTCAGTGTGTTTATCAAATTAGCTTTTCGTTGATTGTAAATGTTCAGTGTGTTTATCAAATTAGCCTTTCGTTGATTGCAAATGTTCAGTGTGTTTATCAAATTAGCTTTTCGTTGATTGTAAATGTTCAGTGTGTTTATCAAATTAGCCTTTCGTTCATTGCAAATGTTCAGTGTGTTTATCAAATTAGCTTTTCGTTGATTGCAAATGTTCAGTGTGTTTATCAAATTAGCTTTTCGTTGATTGCAAATGTTCAGTGTGTTTATCAAATTAGCTTTTCGTTGATTGCAAATGTTCAGTGTGTTTATCAAATTAGCTTTTCGTTGATTGCAAATGTTCAGTGTGTTTATCAAATTAGCTTTTCGTTGATTGCAAATGTTCAGTTTGCACATCAAATTAGCTTTTCGTTGATTGCAAATGTTCAGTTTGTTTATCAAATTAGCTTTTCGTTGATTGCAAATGTTCAGTGTGTTTATCAAATTAGCCTTTCGTTGATTGCAAATGTTCAGTGTGTTTATCAAATTAGCTTTTCGTTGATTGCAAATGTTCAGTGTGTTTATCAAATTAGCTTTTCGTTGATTGCAAATGTTCAGTGTGTAATCAAATTAGCCTTTCGTTGATTGTAAATGTTCAGTTTGCACATCAAATTAGCTTTTCGTTGATTGTAAATGTTGAGTTTGCACATCAAATCAGCCTTTCGTTTATTGTAAATGTTGAGTTTGCACATCAAATCAGCCTTTCGTTGATTGTAAATGTTGAGTTTGCACATCAAATCAGCCTTTCGTTGATTGTAAATGTTGAGTTTGCACATCAAATCAGCCTTTCGTTGATTGTAAATGTTGAGTTTGCACATCAAATCAGCCTTTCGTTGATTGTAAATGTTGAGTTTGCACATCAAATTAGCTTTTCGTTGATTGTAAATGTTCAGTTTGCACATCAAATTAGCTTTTCGTTGATTGTAAATGTTCAGTTTGCACATCAAATTAGCTTTTCGTTGTTGATTGTAAATGTTCAGTTTGCACATCAAATTAGCTTTTCGTTGTTGATTGCACATCAAATAGTTCAGTTTGCACATCAAATTAGCTTTTCGTTGATTGTAAATGTTCAGTTTGCACATCAAATTAGCTTTTCGTTGATTGTAAATGTTCAGTTTGCACATCAAATTAGCTTTTCTAAATGTTCAGTTTGCACATCAAATTATTGATTGCAAATGTTCAGTTTGCACATCAAATTAGCTTTTCGTTGATTGTAAATGTTCAGTTTGCACATCAAATTAGCTATTTGCTGATTGCAAATGTTCACTTTGTACATCAAATTAGCTTTTCGTTGATTGTAAATGTTCAGTTTGCACATCAAATTAGCTTTTCGTTGATTGCGAAATGTTCAGTGTGTTCATCAAATTAGCTTTTCGTTCATTGCAAATGTTCAGTGTGTTCATCAAATTAGCTTTTCGTTCATTGTAAATGTTCAGTTTGTTTATCAAATTAGCTTTTCGTTGATTGTAAATGTTCAGTTTGTTTATTAAATTAGTCTGTCGTTGATTGCAAATTTCCAGTTTGCACGTCAAATTATATTCTCAAAACTTTAATGGAACATTATTTACGAAAATCTTATTCAGTTTTGTTTAAAGGGGCACCCTGGCGGATGAGTGTTTGCAAAAAACACGTCGAGATCACCAGGAAAACAACCTTTACAGAGATCGCAACACTCAATTTACTCTGGTTTCCTAGAAATCAAACCGTCAAATCGGCGATTCCTCCTTGGCGGAGGTGCTGGAAGTCAAAGTCTTTTCTAATGACCGCCTGAGTTAGACCAAATCGTTTGCACGAACTTTCTACAGTACAGGCCTTTTTATTTATTCTTTTTGTTTTTGAATTGTATACAGTTTACCAAAAGGAGTTTCGCTCACAACAAAGGAGATAGTTCCTTTTTTTTTTTACTGCACTACAAAGAAGAAAAAGCTTCAACCACAATGAGTGGCCTCCACCCACACCATCCAAAATGGCTTCTCTCTCCAGCATCTCCGCAAAGGAGGAATCGCCGTATTGACCTTTTGATTTCTAGGAAACCAGAGCGGAGTGTTCCGATCCTTGAAAAGGCTGTCTTTCTGGTAATCTCGACGTTACGTGTTTCTTGCAAAAACTCATCCGTCAGGTTGCCCCTTTAAACTGAAGTTTTACTCAAGTTACTGTTAGCAAGCTGAGACAGACTGACAGAGAACAACAACAACAACAACAACAACAACAACAGCAGCAACTACAATTAGGGCAGAAAACATACCCTACAAACTAAACAAAATGATGAGTGCTAGAAATCAGTGGGAAGGGAGAATGGGCCTTTTATGTGCAGTTGTCGTCCGTAGCCTTTGACAAAAAAAGTAACGTTTCCATTACAGGTTTTTTTTCTTAGCAATGCAATACTCTCTCTCTCTCTCTCTCTCTCTCTCTCTCTCTCTCTCTCTCTCTCTCTCTCTCTCTCTCTCTCTCTCTCTCTCTCTCTCTCTCTCTCTCTCTCTCTCTCTCTCTCTCTCTCTCTCTCTCTC
>CM065698.1:22333827-22336327 GCA_017654935.2 Phymorhynchus buccinoides
GAGAGAGAGAGACACTGGACAGTGGACACTGGACACTGGAAAACTTTATTTGACAAGGATAAAGATTTTAGGCGAGAGAGAGAGAGAGAGAGAGAGAGAGAGAGAGAGAGAGAGAGAGAGAGAGAGAGAGAGAGAGAGAGAGAGAGAAGAGAGAGAGAGAGAGAGAGAGAGAGAGAGAGAGAGAGAGAGAAGAGAGAGAGAGAGAGAGAGAGAGAGAGAGAGAGAGAGAGAGAGAGAGAGAGAGAGAGAGAGAGAGAGAGAGAGAGAATGGATCAGCAAGGCCGAAATATAGCAGAGGACAGTAAGCAACGGGGACAGACAGACTCAACGAGAGTGACAGATATAGGGGAGACGTTTCAAGCACAGAATTTCCAGAAGGTGGAGGAACTATTTGTACGAAACACACACACACACACACACACACACACACACACACACACACACACACACACACACACACACACACACACACACACACACACACACACACACACACACTTTTTTTAAAAAGACGCGCTGCTGTGTGTGTGTGTGTGTGTGTGTTGGTTTTTTCCCCGAACTGATTATTGAGAAAAAAGGGGGGAAAGATGTTGGTAAACTTCAACGCTAGAACACTTTCAGTTGATCAATGCTCTTCGGCCGGCTGGTTGTCAGGGAAGTGTTTACACGTTGCTAGCATGTTACACAAAGCCGATGTGGGGTGAGACAGTTCTGTTTGACGATGATTGTTGACATGCTTCTTGTCCGTGCAAACACGAAAAGGCGAAACAAATATCACAGAGAGAGAGAGAGAGAGAGGGAGAGAGAGAGAGAGAGAGAGAGAGAGAGAGAGAGAGAGAGAGAGAGAGAGAGAGAGAGAGAGAGGAGAGAGAGAGAAGGAGAGAGAGAGATAAGGAGATAGAGAGAGATTATGTTGATGCGAGAGAGAAAGAGAGAGAGAGAGAGAGAGAGAGAGAGAGAGAGAGAGAGAGAGAGAGAGAGAGAGAGAGAGAGAGAGAGAGACACAAACACAGAGAGAGACAGAGAGACAGATACAGAGAAAGACTATGTTGATGCCAGTGAGAGAGCGAGAGAGAGAGAGCATACCATACCATACCACACCATGTCATACCATACCATACCGTACCATACCATACCATAACATACCATTCCATTCCATACCATACCATACCATGCCATGCCATACCATACCATACCATACCATACCATACCATACCATACCATACCATACCATACCATACCATACCATACCATACCATACCATACCATATCATACCATATCATACCATACCATATCATACCATACCATACCATACCATACCATACCATACCATACCATACCATACCATACCATACCATATCATACCATACCATACCATGCCATAACATACCATTCCTTTCCATACCACACCATATCATACCATACCATACCATACCATACCATACCATACCATACCATACCATACCATACCATACCATACCATACCATACCATACCATACCATACCATACCATACCATATCATACCATACCATACCATACCATACCATACCATATCATGCCATACCATACCATACCATACCATGCCATACCATACCATACCATACCATATCATACCATACCATACCATGCCATAACATGCCATTCCTTTCCATGCCACACCATACCATACTATGCCATGCCATACCATACCACACCACACCACACCACACCACCACACCACACCATACCATACCATACCACACCACACCATACCATACCATTACCGCAGTCACATTCAGTGTGGAATCAGAATAGCATTGCGCAATTTGCTGTACAATATCTCTGAGGCCTGTGTTCAATAGCAGCATTCCAAACTGTCGGACAATGGACATAAGCCTATTTGCAGAGACGAACGGGCTACAAAACACGCTAGTTCCTCAAAATGCAATCCTGGACCGGAATTGATTTCTGTCCATCACATGTGCGCAGCGACGTAGGCCTAGGTGAATCAACGATTTTCGGAAAAATCGAATTGTCTTTTTACTACAAAATCAGATTGCCGCCCCCATGGAAAAAAAAGTAGGACAAACACAAGCCAATTAATTAATCAAAGGTTACTCGCGCAAACCGCGAAATTATGTCCCTTGGCTATTTGCGACCATTCCCTATGGCCCGTTGTTGCAGCAGCTCCATACATTTACGTGCTGTGCTGTACAGACATTCCCCAGCTTTGCGTCTATAGAAATGACTACAACTATGTGGAACAGGGAGAAGTTGGGCTGCTTGGTATATGTTACAGTACATTTACAAAACCAGGAAATTTGCAAATTTCCTAAAGTTTTTAGGAAATTTGCAAATTTCCTGTTTCACTCAGGGATTTTGCACATTTCCTAAACTGCAAATTTCCTGAATTTTGCATGCATTTGTTTCTCAAATTTACTGAAGATTGGAAGCTCAGTAAATTTGCACATTTCCTGGTCTTCCAAATCAGGAAATGTGCAAATTTCCTGAACATTTGT
>CM065698.1:22343827-22348827 GCA_017654935.2 Phymorhynchus buccinoides
CTGTCTGGGACCCTCATACAGCCAAGAAAAACACCGGCAAGATTGGGAGAGTCCATCATCACCGTCAAGGAAACAACTGCCTACAAAGCCTTGGTCCGTCCTACCCTTGAATACACCGCCCCTGTCTGGGACCCTCATACAGCCAAGAAAAACACCGGCAAGATTGGGAGGGTCCCATCATCACCGTCAAGGAAACAACTGCCTACAAAGCCTTGGTCCGTCCTACCCTTGAATACACCGCCCCTGTCTGGGACCCTCATACAGCCAAGAAAAACACGGGCAAGATTGGGAGGGTCCATCACCACCGTCAAGGAAACAACTGCCTACAAAGCCTTGGTCCGTCCTACCCCTGTCTGGGACCCTCATACAGTAAAAAAAAAAAAAAAAAAAAAAACACCACAAAAACCGGCAAGATTGAGAGGGTCCAGCGCCGTGCAGCTCGCTGGGTTGTGAATCGCCACCGCCAAACATCCAGCGTGGACAACATGTTGACCCAGCTGCAGGGGCCTCCGCTCAAGGACAGGCGACGCTCCGCAAGGTTGGCCACCTTCTTCAAGTGCCACCAAAAGGAGAGGTGGACATTAGGGGACGACGGGTTTAAAAAGCCCATGGGCGGGTAAGAAGCCCATGACAATTATGTCATGAAATAAAAATTGCCCATGCAAAATTGCAAATTTGCCCATGAGACGAATGCTAGACATTAACACTCGTCTCGTGGGCAAAACGTGACTGAAATTTGCTTTTAGTTCACGAGAAAAATGGCATGGGCTTCTTACCAGCCCATGGGCTTTTTACCCCGTCTTCACCTATAACACAATACTGACACCACACCGGCCAGTCCCCCATCCTCCATCGCGACAGGTGCGACAGGCCCACTCAGCAGCTACCTACCTACCTACCTACCTACTTCCTGCCTGTTATAAGCAAACTACAGGAAGTATTCGTTCTTTCCCGGGGCTGTGAGTGGGATCTCCCTTCCACCAGAAGCAAAACATATCATCGGCCTCCGTGGAGAAATTCAAATCCCAGATCTGAACACACGCACACACGCGCGCACGCACACGCACACACGCACGCACGCACACACACACACACACACACATCCCCATCCCCTCTACACCCATCACCTACCCCGATCATTGTTCCTCTCCTCCACCACCACCCCCCCCCCCCCCACCCACCCCCGCAGCTCCCGCTGTTCTCATCTTCCTATTACCTCAACTCCACACAGTCGAAGCCTCTCCCTCAAACTGTGTTCATGCCCTTCTCACCCCAACCCCCAACCCCCTCACTCCTAGATCCTCCCTACGAATTTCTCATTGAAGCTGCTCATCTGGGCAGCGAGTATCCTGCACAAGTCACCTGTTTCATTTGGACTATTTTGTTTGTTTTATTTTGCAGAGATATAGAAGGCTTGTGGGCGGGGCCAAGTATTAGAGTCGATTTAAACGAAGTGTCGATTTATCAGAGGAAGAAATATCCGAGAAGTACTGGACACAATAATATTCTTAGTCTCAACATCTTGAAAAAAATGATAAATTAGATGCATTAGATTGCTAATAGCTATGAAGCATGCAATGAATGATGTCTTAAAACTCAGATGACTCCTCCTCTCCCTCCCTCCCTTCCCCCCTACTCTCTCTCTCTCTCTCTCTCTCTCTCTCTCTCTCTCTCTCTCTCTCTAGCTGTCTCTCTCTCTCTTAAAGTACAGTTTCTGATTTTCCAAGCCCCCAAGGTCAATGTGCATTAAACCATTCCAGGGTTCATTGCTCTCTCTCTCCTTCCCTCCCCCTCTCTCTCTCCTCCCTCCTTCCTCTCCCTCCCTCCCCCCTCTCTCTCTCTATCCCTCCTTCCCTCCCTCCCTCCTCTCTCTCTCACCTCTCTCCTCTCTCTCTCTCTATCCCTCCCTCTATCTCTTCTCTTTCTCTCTCTCTCTCTCCCTCCCTCCCTCCCTCTCTCTCTCTCCCTCTCTTTCTCTCTCCTTCCCTCCCTCCCTCCCCCCTCTCTCTCTCTCTCTCTGGACGACAGCATATCCCCATAATCCGAACACAGAGAGAGAGAGAGAGAGAGAGAGAGAGAGAGAGTATACGCTGTCATCCAGAGAGAAATGACGTTGAGGGGATCTGTTGAAGTTGAAGCATTGCTGATTGCTGCTGCTGGTGCGATATTTCCCTCTCTCTCTCTCTCTCTCTCTCTGGATGACAGCCTATCCATAATAGGGCTGATGAGTGCATGGGATTGGAAGTGACAATAATAAGAAGCTAGTAGTTACAAGAATGATATAGCTGGTAACAAAAACAACACCGAAGTAGTAGGATAACGGTCACATGCTTTGTCTGCACGCAACGGGCAGGTTCCGTTTCTTCGCGCAAAGCGCTTCAAACTGTTTGCAAAATTTGGTCAGGCATTGGCTGTGAAACTGTTACGTTTTCCAAAGCGTTTTTCCTAGCGCAATACGCTTACTGCATTTTCGGAAAGTCGTGCGAGGCTGTCTTGTACTTTACACACCCTCCCCTTTCAATTTTTAGCATTGAAAATTTTCACTGAGAAGCAACATTCTGCCATTCTCGTGAGCTGCGTCGCATTGGTACGATTCGCCATCTCCTGTCTATAGTTACTGCTAAGATACTAGTCTGTGCTTTTGTTCTCTCTAAATTAGATTATTGTAATTCACTCTTGTATGGCTGCCCCCAACACCTCATTGACAAGCTTCAAAAAGTCCAGAACTCTGCTGCCAAGTCTCTAAGTATCATCATGTTCAACCACTCCTGATATCCCTCCATTGGCTTCCCATCAAAGCACGTATTGACTACAAAATGTCCACTCTATGTCATTCTTATTTCTCTGGAAATGCCCCTAGCTATATTTCTGACATGCTTTCTGTCTATACTCCATCAAGGCAATTGCGGTCATATTCGGATTCGAAAATTCTCTGTGTTACTATTACACGAACAAAAATGTTTGGTGAGCGCTCCTTTTCCTTTTCGGCCCCATCAGTTTGGAACTCCTTACCACGCGAAATTCGCCATATCGAGTCCTTGCAATGCTTCAAATCAGCTCTCAAGACCCACCTATTCAAGCTACATCACAACCTTTAGGCCACATTACTTCTCGACTCTATTCTCACACACACCTCCCCCCCCCCCCCCCCCCCCCCCCCCCTATTAGTTTCACTGTGTGTTGACTGCAATATCTACGTCATCTTTGTTGGGAGAGAGCCAGACAGGGGGAGAGAGAGAGAGAGAGAGAGAGAGGGAGAGAGAGAGAGAGAGAGAGAGAGAGTGTGTGTTGATGCTTTATTGAACTGATTGTATTTTGTATTGTGTTCTTGGGTGGGGTGAGTGGTGGTGATGGTAACGGTGTGTGTGTGTGTGTGTGTGTGTGTGTGTGTGTGTGTGTGTGTGTGTGTGTGTGTGTGTGTGTGTGTGTGTGCATGCGTGTGCGTGTGCGTGCGTGAGTGAGTGTGTGTGTGTGTGTGTGCGTGTGTGTGAGTGAGTGTGTGTGTGTGTGTGTATATATATGTATGTGTGGACGTGCGTGCCTGCGTGGGTGGGGGGTGGTGTGTGTATGTGTATGCCTATTTGCATGTGTGTGAGCGATTATTTGTTTTGTTGTTGAATTTCTTGCTTTTTTGTTTTTGTTGTTGTTGTTTTTTGTTAAGCACAAAGAGCTCCACATTTGGTGGAGGAGTGCGCTATATAAATGATTCACTATTATTATTATTATTATTATTATTATTATTATTATTATTATTATTATTAAAGGGATAGGGTTAGGATCGGCTTAGGATTAGTTTCATTAAAACTGAAAGAAGCAGACTTTGAGATTGAGGGTCGTAAACATGACCGGGGGGGGTCTAAAGAACAGCTTTGCCGAGAACGACAGTCAAGACTACAGCCCAAAATATTGTTTTTCTATTGTTTTGAGGAAGTGGGCCCCGGTCTTTTTCTTTCATTCACCTGCGAACGTTATCTGGATTACATCTTTAATAATATCTTTCGTATTTTCCTCAACTAAATTCACGCAGTGTTTAGTTTATTTCCCCTCAACATATCATTGATTTTATTCACTCATTGCTCATTATCATCCATTTTTGCTTTTAATTCCCATTTTGATTATCTGTCAAGTATTTCATGTGCCAATTGTTGTTTCATTTTCTTGCCTTGATTGTTTTTATGTCCATTTTCCTTTGCCTGATGCTTGGTGTGAGTGTGTGAGTGAGAGGGCCAGGTGCAAAGAAGCTATTGTAGCTTATCCTTTTTACCCTCAATATAGCATTCGTATTCATTCGTAAACATTCGTATTCGTATTCCTGCCCCCACTGTGCCAAAACTTCCAAAGCCCGCATCGGACTCATCAGCCACCTGTTTCGCTCGAACAGAACGGTGGCAACGAAACGTGACCAAAACTTCACGGTTTCCTGTCTCTGTTACTAAACAAAAGTCTAGTTAAATAGGTTACCTACACCAATGTCAATAGTTAGCGTTTCGCTCGAATCGAGCGGTGGCAACGAAACGTGGCCCAAACTTCACGGTTTCCTGCTCGCTGTCTGGCTTTTAACTGGCAGGAGGGAAACCGTCAAGCCTGTCAACAGCTTCCGCTGCAGACTGTTGGTGAACGCTCTGAAGCTAAAAGCCAGAAGGAGAAATTAGCGATGGGTTCGTGTTGCTTGACCGTACCAGTTACAATTAACAATAGCACGAACAATAGCACGAACAATAGCACGAAAGGCCCAGCCACGCTGCATACTATTCGATCCGCTACGGTCCGATTTCACGACATTTTCTGAAGCAGGACTGATGTGAAATTCTACTGTCTCTAAATAAATAAATCTGATGGAATCCTACTAGTTATGTTCACTATAGCCTATAATATTATATACATATATTATATATTATATGACGTGGCAATATATATATATAAATATATATTTGTAGTCTCCCGTATGTTTCGTTTGTATCGTATGTTTTATTTGATTCGTGTATTGCGGTCTACATAAT
>CM065698.1:22361327-22363827 GCA_017654935.2 Phymorhynchus buccinoides
TAATTGTGAGTTATGTGTTGATTACTACTGGCATACCTACAAACATTGATGGTAGATTTAAATCTCTCCAATTTATCATTTTTCCAGAGGGGTTCCATGTGTAGTACAACTAGCATGTGCACTTATCGTACCACTGGATATTTTGTATATTGTACCAGTGGTACCATTTGTAAACTTAGTGGTTTACTTCATAAATATTCCAATTCGTTTGTTTGACTGCAGTAAAAATATACTTGGACTTAAACTTGATTCAGCGCAAGATTTTAAGTTGGTTGACTTTGAAAGATTCGTTTATCTTGATTGGTTTTGGGGTATTGATTCACTCGGTAGTTTTTTTTTCTCATTACCTTTTATTTGATAGCTTTGGAATTATTCCATTATGCGTGTTATGAATGACAACTGTACCCGATAACGTCGTGTTTAAAGAAATAAGTTGTAAGTTTAGCTTAGTGTTCATAATATTTTCCTTGCAAGTTTCAAAAATACATCTAATAATACAATGGTCGTCCATATTGTACCTACTGGTACAATATGAACGTACCTACTGGTACAATATCAACGACAGCTGGTCAATATTGGACCACTCTACGATTTGTTTTTTTGCATTTTCTCCAAAATGGAGCAAAGTATGCAACTATTTTTGTTTTGTGAAGAAAGGAATACAAATTAGCTAACGACTGGGGCTTATTAAAGTTTGTGGTTGTGTGAGAGTGTGGAGCTATAGCTCTTTTCCATTAGCAGGTACAATATTGAAGGACTTACCCTATAATAATAGAGAAACATTGCACAAGAGTGCTTAAGGTTGATTTGTATGACTGTCTTTTAAGTACGTGATAATTATTATTATTATTATAATAGAGATGCATTGCACAAGAGTGCTTAAGGTTGATTTGTATGACTGTCTTTTAAGCACGAGATAATTATTATTATAATAGAGATGCATTGCACAAGAGTGCTTAAGGTTGATTTGTATGACTGTCTTTTAAGCACGAGATAATTATTATTATAATAGAGATCCATTGCACAAGAGTGCTTAAGGTTGATTTGTATGACTGTCTTTTAAGCACGAGATAATTATTATTATAATAGAGATGCATTGCACAAGAGTGCTTAAGGTTGATTTGTATGACTGTCTTTTAAGTACGAGATAATTATTATAATAATAGAGAAACATTGCACAAGAGTGCTTAAGGCTCATTTGTATGACTGTCTTTTAAGTACGAGATAATTATTATTATTATTATAATAGAGATGCATTGCACAAGAGTGCTTAAGGTTCAGATTGAAAATGTAACGCTTTAAAAGTCTTCCCCTAGAGACTTCACCTTTAGCCCATTCCCTCGTCCCATAGGTTTGCATAGTAACTTCGGTAGAGGAAACAGTGATATTATTTCACTATACTTTAAGAGTTGGAATGTATGGTAAGTCAAGTGATGTGAACCATATAGTCCTAAATTGATTTAGTGTGATTTTGTTAAAAATCAATTTTGGTCACACACACGCACACGCACGCACGCACACACACACTCACACACACACACACACACACACACACACCACACACACACACACACACACACACACACACACACCCACACATATATATATATAATATATATAGATAATATATATATATATATATATATATATATATATATATATCTATATATATATATATATATATATATATATATATATATACGCCGCGCGCGCGAAAAACACACGTGCGCGCGCGCACAAACACACGTACACGCACACGCATATGCACAGTCGCCCAATTAAACAGAGAGAGACACACACACGCGCATAGTGAGAGAGAGGGAGAGAGAGAGAGAGAGAGAGAGAGAGAGAGAGAGAGAGAGAGAGAGAGAGAGAGAGAGAGAGAGAGAGAGAGAGAGAGAGAGAGAGAGCTCAGAACTCCCGGAACTCGGAAATATTTTAATGTACATCGGCCTTGGGCCACAATACAATGGGAAGGTGGGGTGAAAGGGGAGATCAAACTATTAAACAAACGAAACAAAACATAAATAAACAAAAACAAATAAAGAACGGAACAGAACATAAAGCCCTTAAACATCACATACATCAATAGAAACCAGAAACAATCATTATAAATGGAAGATTATAATAAACTATGTACGTTGTCATACGCACATTGCTCGTTCGTCGCCTGTAATAAACACATCATAGGCCACAGTTCTCTTATTGTCTCCGATCGCATTAAACAACATTGTCCAAGAGAGAACCATTCTGATGACTTTGATTAATTAGCAGCCACGAGGTGTTGTTGTTGTAGGGGAAGACGGGGTAAAAAGCGCATGGGCGGGTAAGAAGCCCACCCCAATTATCTCATGAAATGAAAAGCAAATTTCAGTCTCATTTTGCCCATGAGACGAGAGTTAATGTCTAGCATTCGTATCATGGGCAAATTTGACTGAAATTTTATTTATTTCATGAGATAATTGGGGTGGGCTTCTTACCCGCCCATGCGCTTTTTACC
>CM065698.1:22368827-22371327 GCA_017654935.2 Phymorhynchus buccinoides
TCTCTCTCTCTCTACTCTCTCTCTCTCTCTCGGTACTTCGCTCTGTCGCTTCGATGTCATCATATAGTAAAAAAGCCAACTGTCCGTGTGTGTGTGTGTGTGTGTGTGTGTGTGTGTGTGTGTGTGTGTGTGTGTCTGAAACATGTGAAACGGCCTTATAAGACTCCGCCGTTTTTCGACCGAATCGCTTCAAATTTGCTGTGAGCCCTAAGGTGGCGATGGCAACGGCAAACCGAGGCGGCCGTATCATTTGCGCGAGATTTCGCAAATGCGCGAAACGCGCATCTGCCGGCCTTTCTGCGCCCGTATCTCCGGTATTTCTGGAACGATTGCCTGTCAAAATTGGCACATATATGACCGGAGACGTGACTATCAGTGTGCCAAACCGGAAGCGAATCCATTACTTAGGCGCATAACAGCAGCATGATGCAAAACGGGCCTTATAACTCCGCCGTTTTTCAACCGAATCGCTTCAAATTTGCTGTCAGGCTTGCTGTCACCGGGGCAAAGCCTGCCAGCAAATTTGAAGAAAATCGGGAGAGCGAATCACTCTCAGAGCAGAAACGCGAAACGGGGCTTTATAACTCTGCCGTTTCTTAACCAAATCGCTTCAAATTTGCTGTACTCAGCGTTACCAGTACTTGGCGTTACCGTTGCTAGGCGTTACCGTTACTAGGGAGAGCGCATCACTCTCAGTTGCGCTAGCCAACGGGAAATGGGGCCTTATAACTCCAGTGTTTCTTAACCAAATCGTTCAAATTTGCTGTACTCAGCGTTACCAATACTTGGCATTACCTCTTACTAGGCGTTACCTCTACTAGGCGTTACTGGTACTCGGGCGTTGCGCTCTAGTGACAATAAAAGTGTCCAGTGTTCAAGTTCCAGTGTAATTACGTGGCTACGTGTGTGTGGTGTGTGTGTGTGTGTGTGTGTGTGTGTGTGTGTGTGTGTGTGTGTGTATGTGTGTGTGTGTGTGGTGTGTGTGGTGTGTGGTGTGTGTGTCTGTTGTCTGTGTGTCTCTGTGGTCTCGTGTGCAACACGCTGACCAAGTGCCGATCTATCTTCATGTCCAATCTCATCCCACCACTTGACTGACAACCCCAGCATCCTTCCCCACCACACCCCTACCCCCCACCCCCAGTGGATCACACCCAACACCCCCCCCACCATCATCCACCACCAATACCACCACCAACACCCCCTTCATCATCCTTCGTGTGCCCCCCCCCCCTCCCACCTCCCCAGCAAGGGAAATAGAACTGATGATCCTGATGACCACGCGGAGCGGAGGAGCGGATGGGGGGGGGGTGGGGGGGGGTCACTCCCTCGGTGGGCTGGCTACCTAGAACGATGGGTGGAAGAAGATGGAGCGATATGGATGCTTGTTTGAATGAAAGTTAGGTTTTACGTCCACTCGTTTCTGCTTTAAAAAACAGCACATATGGGACGAACCATCAGCCAGCCATCAGTCAATGCTCTGAGCAGATCCTGGAGGTACTGCGCAATACCAGGTCTGATCTCTGGGGGAAACAAACCACGGGATGCTTTGTTCTGTTCAATTGGGTTCTTGTATGGTGGTAGTAAGAACATACAGGCCAGTGTGTGTGTGTGTGTGTGTGTGGTGTGTGTGTGTTTGTTGTGTGTGTGTGTGTAGGTGTGTGTGTGTGTGTGTGTGTGTGTGTGTGTGTTTGTGTGGGTGTGTGTGTGTATGTGTGTGTGTGTGTAACAATAACAATATAACAATAACAATAGCAATACAACAATAACAATATAACAATAACAATCACAATACAACAATCACAATATAACAATCACAATATAACAATCACAATATAACAATCACAATATCACAATCACAATCACAATATAACAATATAACAAATAACAATAACAATAACAATATAACAATATAACAATAACAATATAACAATAACAATATAGCAATAACAATATAGCAATAACGATACAACAATAACGATACAACAATAACGATACAACAATAACGATACAACGGTATAACAATAACGATAACAATATAACAATAACAATATAACATTAACAATATAACAATCACAATAACAATATGGTTTATTTCAGTCGTCTCAGGCCTTTTGGCCCATAGGGACGGAGGGAGTGACAACACTACAACAAAAAGATAATGAGAAACAACAGCAACGATAACTTTACAAAGGAAAACACAGACAAGTAGCATCGCGATTGGAAAAGCCATATCACGGAAATATCGATTTGATCCTCACAATCGAACACAGGCGTTAACATTGTCAGTGTAAACAAACACTGAAAGCAAAAAACAGCGAATTCGCCGAATCAAATCTTTAGCCACAATCATCAGAATTGTCTTTGTGTGCAGTTTTGCCATCGTCAGTCCCTTACTCACTCGCACTACCATGTCGTGCGTCCATTCTACGCATCATGTCCTGGATAGAGGTGTGGGGGGAAACCGGTTTGAACCCAAAAACCGGTGCTAAGCTTTCGCGGT
>CM065698.1:22388827-22401327 GCA_017654935.2 Phymorhynchus buccinoides
TTCTATCTTTCCCCTCCTGTAGCTGTCTCTTCTCCTCCTCCTTTTCCTCCTCTTCTTCCTCCTCCATCCTATTTTCTCCTCCTTCTCCTCCTCTCCTCCTCCTCCTCCTCCTCCTCCT
The DNA here is from genome assembly GCA_017654935.2 of Phymorhynchus buccinoides. NCBI lineage: Eukaryota > Metazoa > Mollusca > Gastropoda > Neogastropoda > Raphitomidae > Phymorhynchus > Phymorhynchus buccinoides. Next base: position 22,388,946 of record CM065698.1, read on the forward strand.
ATTTTCTCTTCCTCCTCCTCCTCTTCCTCCTCCTCCTCTTCCTCCTCCTTCCTATTTTCTTCTCTTCCTCCTCTCTTCTTCTCCTCCTCCTCCTCCTCTTCCTCCTCCTCCTCCTATCTTCTTCTCCTTCCTCCTCCTCTTTGCACACTTTATTTTCTTCTATCTTTCTCCTCCTGTAGCTGTACTCATTCTCCTCATTCTCCTCCTCTTCTTCCTCCTCCATCCTATTTTCTCCTCCTCCTCTCCTCCTCTTCCTCCTCCTCCTCCTATTTTCTCCTCCTCCTCCTCTTCTTTGTCCTCTTTCTTCTCTTCGTTTTTCCTCCTCTTGTAGCTGTACTCATTCTCCTCATTCTCCTCCTCTTCTTCCTCCTCCATCCTATTTTCTCCTACTTCTCCTCCTCCTCTTCCTCCTCCTTCCTATGTTCTTCTCTTCCTCCTCCTCTTTGCACACTTTCTTTTCTTCTATCTTTCCCCTCCTGTAGCTGTACTCATTCTCCTCCTTTTCCTCCTCTTCTTCCTCCTCCATCCTATTTTCTCCTCCTCCTCCTCCTCCTCCTCCTCCTCTTCCTCCTCCTCCTCCTATTTTCTCCTCCTCCTCCTCTTCTTTGTCCTCTTTCTTCTCTTCTTTTTTCCTCCTATTGTAGCTGTGCTTATTCTCCTCATTTTCTTCCTCTTCTTCCTCCTCCATCCTATTTCCTCCTCCTTCTCCTCCTCCTCTTCCTCCTCCTCCTCCTATTTTCTTCTCCTCCTCCTCTTCTTTGTCCTCTTTCTTCTCTTCTTTTTTCCTCCTCTTGTAGCTGTGCTCATCCTCCTCCTATTTTTTCCTCCTCCTCCTCTTCTTTGTCCTCTTTCTTCTCTTCTTTTTTCCTCCTCTTGTAGCTGTGCTCATTCTCCTCCTTTTCCTCCTCTTTTCTTAGATTTTATTCTTCCCTGTTTCTTCTTCCTCTGTGTGTGTGTGTGCGCGTGCGTTCTTCTCGCTCTCTTCCTTCAGAGTCGCCTTCCTCCTCCTCTGTCCTTCATCTCCTTCTTCATCTCCATTCTCCTTTCCCTCCTTCTCTTCTCCTCCACTTCTGCGTCTACTTCCTCTTTTCTGTTCAACCTGCTCTTCTTTTTCTTCTTCTTCTTCTCCTCCTCCTCTCTTCCTCCTCCTCCTCCTCCTCCATCCTTCTCCTCTTTCTACTTTTTCTCTCACCCACTCCCCACCCCCCACCCCACCCCACCCCACCCCACACACATACACACGCACACACACACACACACACAAGCACGCACACACGCACACGCGCACGCACGCGCATGCGCACGCACACACACACACGCGCACACACGCACGCACGCACGCACGCACGCACGCACGCACGCACGCACGCACGCACGCACACACACACACTTCTTGTACACACTACACACACATGACACACATGCACACACATCACACACACACACAGAGAGACACACAAACACACTTAGTTCCACACACACACACACACACACAGTGACACACACTGTCTTGTAATGTCTAGATTACCTGAAAGGATTCATTTCATCGCAATTAGTAGTTGTTTGAAAAAAAACCGCAATTCCTTAACGTTTTTAAATTCGTCGTTGTTGTTGTTGTTGTTGTTGTTGTTGTTGTTGTTCTTGTTGTTGTTGTTGTTGTTTTTACCTTCTGCCCAGCTTATTCTTTATGTTAAAATTCCTGATGCCTTATGCCCAGTTTATTCTTTGTGTTTCCGTTATTTTGTGCTTCTTAGTTTATCTATAGTATAATAATAATAATAATAATAATAATAATAATAATAATAATAATAATAATAATAATTATAATAATAATAATGATAATAATTATGATGATGAGGAGGAGGAGGAGGATGATAATAATAAAAATAATGACAACAACAACAACAACTATAACAATAATAATAATAACTAATGTTTATAGAGCGCCCTTTCTCTCTTGAGCTCAGGGCGCTTCACAAATTATTTAAATGAATAAATAGATAGATCATAAATATATCAATACACTAATAAAATATTAACTATCACAAACATGCACACAGCCACAACAAGCGCACGCACACGCACGCACGCACGCACGCACGCACGCACACACACACGCACACGCACACGCACACGCACGCACACACACACACACACACACACACACACACATACACACACACACAATGTGCAGAACACAGTTTTAAGGCAGGAAACAGGACAAGGAAGAAATCAGAGGTATTGCCGGAAGAGGTGAGTTTTAAGAGCGGTTTTGAGAGATTGGGGAAAGATTTAGCCGATCGAAATTTCTAGGGTAGGGAATTCCAGATAGAAGGAGCGCTGAAAGAAAGCATCGCGCATGTACCCCCCTTGGCATAAGGACTGCTTAACTATTGTCAATACATCTTTATCGTTTGCCATTTCCTTCTTCTCCCAGAACGAAGTTCATAGGGTAGGGAGTTCCAGAAGAAAGGGCACTGAAAGAAAGCATCGCGCATGTACCCCCCTTGGCATAAGGACTGCTTAACTATTGTCAATACATCTTTATCGTTTGCCATTTCCTTCTTCTCCCAGAACGAAGTTCATAGGGTAGGGAGTTCCAGACAGAAGGGGCACTGAAAGAAAGCATCGGGCATGTACCCCCCTTGGCATAAGGACTGCTTAACTATTGTCAATGCATCTTTACCGTTTGCCATTCCCTTCTTCTTTCAGAACGAAGTTCATAGGGTAGGGAGTTCCAGACAGAAGGGGCACTGAAAGAAAGCATCGCGCATGTACCCCCCTTGGCATAAGGACTGCTTAACTATTGTCAATACATCTTTATCGTTTGCCATTTCCTTCTTCTCCCAGAACGAAGTTCATAGGGTAGGGAGTTCCAGACAGAAAGGGCACTGAAAGAAAGCATCGCGCATGTACCCCCCTTGGCATAAGGACTGCTTAACTATTGTCAATACATCTTTATCGTTTGCCATTTCCTTCTTCTCCCAGAACGAAGTTCATAGGGTAGGGAGTTCCAGACAGAAGGGGCACTGAAAGAAAGCATCGGGCATGTACCCCCCTTGGCATAAGGACTGCTTAACTATTGTCAATGCATCTTTACCGTTTGCCATTCCCTTCTTCTTTCAGAACGAAGTTCATAGGGTAGGGAGTTCCAGACAGAAGGGGCACTGAAAGAAAGCATCGCGCATGTACCCCCCTTGGCATAAGGACTGCTTAACTATTGTCAATACATCTTTACCGTTTGCCATTCCCTTCTTCTTTCAGAACGAAGTTCATAGGGTAAGTTCCAGACAGAAGGGGCACTGAAAGAAAGCATCGAGCATGTACCCCCCTTGGCATAAGGACTGCTTAACTATTGTCAATACATCTTTATCGTTTGCCATTCCCTTCTTCTTCATCCTCCTCATTATTTTATACCTTTTCCTCGGTTTTTCCCTTTCTTGATCTCCCAGTTCTAACAGAACGGGGGTACATTGGAATGAGAACCAGGGCTGTGTGTTTCTCTGTCTGTCCGTGTGCAGGCCTACGTATAGTGTGTGTGTATTATTAGTATTAGGTATTAGGTACTGCATTGTCACAGAGGCGTCTCTGTGAAATTCGGGTTGCTCCCACCTGGAAAGTGTGTCGCAGCCAGAGGCGCGTCACCCTTTTTTCTTTCTTTTTTTTTGCATGCGATTTTTGTGTGACTGATGAGGAAGGAAAGGGAGGGGGTAAATTTTGATCAAAGGACACATTTTTCGTTGCCACTGGGTTTAACGTGTGCTAAGTGCATGGCCATGGGTATACGGGACCTCGGTTTATCGTCTCATCCGAAAGACTCCACGTTCAGACCGTAAGGCCTAGTGTAAAGTGAGAGGAAAAATCCCCTGTACCCAGGTTCGAACTCGGGTTTACTTGACACGAGGCGAACGCGATAATGCCACTCTACACTGTGCCATTCTGCATGTGTGTGTGTGTGTGTGTGTGTGTGTGTATGTGTATGTGTGTGTGTGTGTGTGTGTGTGTGTGTGTGTGTGTGTGTGTGTGTGTGTGTGTGTGTGTGTGTGTGTGTGTGTGTGTGCGTGCGTGTGTGTATGTGTGTGTGCGTGTGTGTGTGCGTGTGTGCGTGTGTGTGTGTGTGTGTGTGCGTGCGTGCGTAACCGTATGTGTGTGTGCGTGTGTGTGTGCGTGTGTGTGTGTGTGTGCGTGTGTGTGTGTGTGTGTGTGTGTGTGTGTGTGTGTGTGTGCGTGCATGTGTATGTGTGTGTGTGTTGGCATAAGTGCGCACGCACACGTGTATGTGTGTGTTGGTGTATGCCTGTGTTAGGTGTGTGTCTAAGAGTAAGAGAGAATCTGAGGGAGAGATACATGATTATATAACCTGATTTTGTTACCTTTTTATTTCTTCTCCCTTATATTGGTTGTCCACCCATCCATGTGCATGCTTTCGTTGTTGTTGGATTGTGTGTTGTGCAAAACCAAAACGATTCCCTTTGTACACTGATGCATGGGCGCAACCTTTCCTGGTATACAAGGATTTCCTGTTCTTGAAATTTACCAGAAAAGGAATTTCCTTTTTTTTTCAAATTTGTCAAACAAGATCTTTGTGTGTCTTCTGTATTCTTCAAACTCTTTAAAATAAGCATTTGTATAAATTGTGGAAAAAGCAAACTAAAATACCTTCACAAATCAATTTGTTTCTTCAGCTGCAGGGGGACATTACCCCTAGACCCCGGCCTTTCAGGTTTTTTTCATTTTGTGTAGTTGCACCCATGCTGATGCATTGGTACTTGGTATATTCTAGTCACAGAGACTTATCTCTGTGAAATTAGGGCTGCTCTCCCCCGAGGAGCGCGTCGCCGCAAGTGCAGCGCCTACCCCTTTTTTTTTTCTTCTTTTTTTTTTTTTTTTTTTTTGGGGGGGGCACAGAGTGAGGAGGGTTTGTGGGCACACTTGGAAAACCTAGCTATCAATTTGGCCATACCAGGCAGCGGGATTTCTCCCTGCTCTTACCGACTTTCAACTGCCGTGGGATTTTTACGTAGCGTAAAGCGCACGGGGTCAGACTAGCTTTAAGTCCCCCATCCGAAAGACTCGGCGTTCAGTTCGACTTTCCTGTCAAAGTAGAAAGAAAGGGCGAGGAGGCTGGGATTCGAACCCGGGTCACTCACGCTGCAGTCACAGCATTACATTTGGCAGGCGAACGTCTTAGCCACTCTGCCACCTCTCTCCCTGTGGGAAGGATCTTGAACCTTGAAAAGGTGTCAGTCACCTAGGGGAAGACGGGGTAAAAAGCGCATGGGCGGGTAAGAAGCCCACCCCAATTATCTCATGAAATAAAGAAACTTTCAGTCAAATTTGCCCATGAGACGAATGCTAGACATTAACGCTCGTCTCATGGGCAAAATGAGACTGAAATTTGCTTCATTTCATGAGATAATTGGGGTGGGCTTCTTACCCGCCCATGCGCTTTTTACCCCGTCTTCCCCTAATAGCCCGTTTTGGGTAAAATATTGAATTGCTCACTGGGGCAGTGGGTGGATGCCTCGTGTCTCCATACGGGGAGCTGGACGACACCCGCCCCCTCCACGAGTCTCTCCCCGTGGGGATACCGGGGGGGGGGGGGTCTTTCGTAAAAATAGTTCCCCCCACCTTCTGGAAGTTCTGTGCTTGTAACTTCCTCTTGTCTTTCACTCTCTTTGACTCTGCCTTTTCCCTTTGCTTTCTATCATCTACTGTCTTTCTGACTTATTGGCCCATTCTCCTGCCCTTTTTATAAAATAAAAAAGATCTTCCAATCTTTTAGCTCCTTCGAAATCGGAATGTGTCGGCTGTACGCTAGCGGGGAGACCAGTGAAAACTGAAAACCGGACACATACGTACCTTACCCATTATGGCCTTATGGCCTGGGAACGCAAAATAATTGCTCAGTATTACCATGCCAATACAGGGTGTTGGTTTTGTTTTAACACGAACTATCACAATGACCCTAGAATGAATCAAGCATTAACTCCCTTGACAAGGGCGATAAATTGTAGTTATCTTTGCCTTGAGCTGGGCGTATAGTTTATATGGCTCTGTCGTCTTGTTCTTCCATCTTCTCTTCTCCTCTTCTACCTCATACTCCTCCTTTTCTTTCTTCTCCTCCTCCTCATCGTCCTTGTGGTCGTCGTCGTCGTCGCCGCCGTCTTCCTAGATCCACCTCTTTCACATCATCATCGTCGTCGTCTTCTTCCTCCTTTTCTTGCTCTTCGTTCTCTTCTCCTCTCTCCTTCTCCTCTTCCTTCCTCTTCTTTTTCCTCCTCTTCTTCTCCTTTCTTCTCCTTTTCTTCCTCCTTCTCCTCCTCCTCCTCCCTTTCTGCCTTCTTGTCCTCCTCTTCATCCTCAACTTTATCCTCCCCTTTTTTTTCACTCCTCTTTATTTTCCTCATCGTTCTCTTCCTCCTCTTCTTCATCCTTCTTCTTCTAACTTCTGTTCCTCCTCCTCCTCCTCCTGTGTTAAATGTTCTGTCAAGAAACCCTGCTGGGTTTGAAAACAGTTTTGTATTTTGTTTTTTGTTTCGTACTTCGAATGTTCTCTCCTCCGTTTGCCATACATTCTCTGTCCAACAAAAAAAACGTTCATTTTGCGCTCTCTGGGCGCGAATTTCTGTTGTCAGTGGACAGAAAGCATATGTTGACACCCCTCTCCCCTACCCCCCCCCCCCCCCCCACCACCTCCACCACCACTCCTTCTCATCCATTTATCTACAAAATGCAACCCTCCTCATTCCATTCCCCAACCCCCAACCCCCAACCCCCAAAGCACATTCTTTCCGTTGAAAAGAGTAATCAAATGATAATAAACAAACAAATCCCCCAAAAAAGAATTACGAGCGATGATCGTTGTGCCTGTGAGAAAAAGTGCCATGTCCGTCAGCATCCATTATGCTCCGTTGATAGATTTATTTATGTATGTATTTATTTATCTATTTATTTATTTATTTATTTATTTATTTGTTTGTTTGTTTATTCATTTATTTATTTATTTATGTATTTATTTATTTATTCAATTATTTATTTATTCTTTAATCCGTTTATTTATGTATTTATTTATTTATTTATTTGTTTGTTTGTTTATTCATCTATTTATTTATTTTTTTAATTATTTATTCTTTAATTCGTTTTTCTATTTATTTATTTATTAAATTATTTATTTATGTATTGATTTATTTATTCAGTTATTTATTCTTTCATTAACTAACTAACTAATTTATTTATTTAATTATTTTTTTATTCTTTCATTTATTTATTCTTTCATTTATTTATTTATTAATTCATTCATTTGTTTATTTATTTATTTGTTCATACTTTCATTCATTTATTTGTTACTTTATTTATTTGTATGTAGGTATGGAAGTGTTCTTGTTCTTACTGGTGTTTCATTAAATACGTGAATGCGTATATATTTCTCAGCTCAGCTTCGTCTAAATGACTCTCTCTCTCTCTCTCTCTCTCTCTCTCTCTCTCTCTCTCTCTCTCTCTCTCTCTCTCTCTCTCTCTCTCTCTCTCTCTCACTCTCTCTCTCTCTCTCTCTCTCTCTCTCTCTCTCTCTCTCTCTCTCTCTCTCTCTCTCTCTCTCTCTCTCTCTCTCTCTCTCTCTCTCTCTCTCTCTCTCTCTCTCTCTGTGAGCAGCCAAAGGAAGAGGAAATGTATGATTATGTGTTTAATATGCAACATGATGATGATGATGATAACGATGATAGTAATAATTATGAGTGTCTGAAGCGATGCTCGAAAGATACAATTATTAATAGGTTTGGTCGATCATTATTAGATTGCTGTTTTTTGTTTGATTTGTTGATTATGAACGGTTCATGTGACACTGATGCTGATGGAGAATTTACTTTTGTTTCATCTCAAGGCTACAGTGTAATAGATTATTTTTTAGTGTCAAAAGAACTACGCTCATGTTGTACGTTAAAAGTAAACGATAGTCTCTTTTCTTCGCATTTGCCTGTCCAGCTTGTTTGGAATCATTGTCCTTTTAAAAGAGAAGTACCGTTAGTTACCAGAGTGAGTGAGGAGCGAGTGGTGTGGACAGAGGAAAATGTACAAACCTTCACAGATGAATTGAATTCTGATGATTTTAAACAATGTTTAGTTACAGCTATGAGCGACATGATGGGTGAGGTAAGTAAATGTGTTGATGTTTTTGTTAATGCTTTGTATGGGGCTGCGGCATGCATGGTCAGGAAAGTGGGAGGGAAAACAAAATCAAAGGAAGATTGGTTTGACGATGAATGTGAGAAAAAGAAGAGGGAAGTAAAGAGATTACTACAAAAGTTTAGAAGGGCTAAAACAAAAGAGACAAAAAAAGAAAAAGGAAACACATTTGCCAAGGAAAGACAAAATTATGTAAATTTAAGAAAAGAGAAGAAAAGACAATTTGATGAAAACAGGATATTAAAGCTCAAACAATCCGTAAATGACCCTAATTTGTTTTGGAGCACAATAAGATCAGTAAACAGGAAATCCGTAATTTACAATGAAATAACATCACAGCAATGGTTTGACCATTTCCATAGTGTTTTCAACTCCTTTGATAATAATCAGCATGATCCATTGGTAGATGAAATAGAGGATGAACAAAGTGATGAGCCCTTGTTTGACGACCCTATAACAGCGGATGAAGTGAGAGCGGGTATTAGAAATTTGAAAACAGGTAAAAGCCCAGGACCAGATAGAGTAATAAGTGAAATGTTGAAGCATGCCAATGAAAATGTGATTGATTTTTGTGTGTCTTTGTTTAATCATTTGTTTAACCATGGATTGTTTCCCTTGTCTTGGTCTAAGTCTATTATTGTACCCATTTATAAAAAAAGGAGATCAACATAACCCAGACAATTATAGAGGTGTATCTTTGACAAGTATAATTAGTAAAGTATATACTCATATTTTGAATAGAAGGTTGACTCGTTGGGCTGAAAGGGAAGGGAAAATTGTAGAGGAACAAGCAGGGTTTAGGTCAGGTCATAGCACAGTTGATCATATTTTTACTTGTATGCTTTAGTTCAAAAGTTTCTTAAGAAAAATAATAAATTATACGTTGCTTTCGTAGATTTTAAGAAAGCATTTGATTCAGTAAATAGAAGCGTGTTGTGGCATGTTCTTAGAAAAACAGGAGTTAATGGAAAGTTGTATTTTGCTCTTCGTGGTATATATGATTCAGTTCTAGCATGTGTTCCAGAAAAAGGTTTGTATTCTGATTTATTCAATTGCCCAAGGGGAGTGAAACAAGGCTGTTTATTGAGCCCTCAAATGTTTGCATTTTTTATAAACGAATTGGCTATAGAAATATCACAAAAAGGCAGACATGGCATACAACTGATTGCAGGTGCTGTTGAACTGTTTATGCTTTTATTTGCAGACGATGTCATTCTACTTTCTAGTACTGTTGTTGGCTTACAAAACCAGCTAAATGTCTTAAAAAATGAAGCAGACAGACTCCAGTTGTCTATTAATTTAGATAAAACAAATATCATTGTCTTTCGTATGGGTGGACACTTATCCCAGCATGAAAAATGGACATATGGAAATATACATGTAAACGTAACCAATAGTTATAAGTATTTGGGGATGATGTTTACAACTCGTTTAAGTCTAAATGTAGGATGGCGGGAAATGGGAAGAAAGGGTAAAAAGGGAGTGGTAGAAATTTTAAGATGCATGAAGAAATTGAACACAGTTGATCCATCTCTATTCTGGAAGTTATTTGATACTCAAATAGCACCTATGCTAACGTATGCGGCAGAAGTGTGGGGATTAGATGAAAATTTAGAAATGGAAAAGGTACACACTATGGCTATTAAGAGATTCATGAACATTCCTCTGCATTCATCTAACACTATGGCTTATGGCGATTCCGGAAGATATCCATTATATATTCAAACCTTTTCTAAATGCATTAAATATTGGTTCAAACTTTTAAAACGTCCAACGTCAAGGTTATGCAAACAAGCGTATGACATGCTATTCTCCCAAATGGAATCAGGACACAATAATTGGGTTAGTAAAGTAAAACAAGTTTTAACTGTTAACGGGTTTGGTATTGTATGGCTTAGTAAAGAGGTAGGGGATGAAAGGGCATTTATCTTAGAATTTAAGGATCGTTTGATAGCCTGTTACACACAGAATTGGCATTCTAAAATGGAAGACAACGAAAAATATTCATGTTTTTTCTCTTTTAAAAGTATTTTACAGCCTGAAATGTTTTGAAGTCTGTCGCTAATAAATGGTACAGAAGCATGTTAGCCAGATTTAGAAGTAGAACTCTTGGTTTCAGAGCGAACACAAATTGGTTTAGTAATGAAGTTACTGTTGATAATGTTTGTATTTTATGTTCAGGTAATGTCAAAGAAGATGAAGTTCATTTCATTTTTCATTGTAAAGCATATGAGGATAAGAGGAAGAAATCAAAATTGTTTACTATGATGCCAGCAAGATCTTACACTTTGTTTGAATTATTATCTTCTAATGATGAAAATATTGTTCGATTGTTCGCTAAGTACATAGCTGAAGCTTATGACATCAGAGAAAAGAAAATGTTGATTACAAGTTCCGAATAATACAGTGCTCTAGTTCTTTATATACATAACGTGTATAAGTTTGGTGATCAGTTTTTCGTTTGACTTTTTCTTTCTTCTTCTTAGACTTGTACATGTATTCGTATATTACGACGATAATTGTTATCACTGTAAATGTTATTGGTCTTTCTTTATAGAATATATTGTATTATATGTTGTTATATTGTGTCCAACGTTGACTCAATTTGCATTTATTCATAATACATTTAATCTTTTTCTCTTTTTTTGCATGAATTCCTGACGCTGCAAATATGGTAATCCCCCTTGACATAAGGACTGTACTTGTCAATGTCAATAAAAACGAGTCTGAAGCGTCTCTCTCTCTCTCTCTCTCTCTCTCTCTCTCTCTCTCTCTCTCTCTCTCTCTCTCTCTCTCTCTCTCTCTCTCTCTCTCTCTCTCTCTCTCTCTCTCTCTCTCTCTCTCTCTCTCTCTCTCTCTCTCTCTCTCTCTCTCTCTCTCTCTCTCTCTCTCTCTCTCTCTCTCTCTCTCTCTCTCTCTCTCTCTCTCTCTCTCTCTCTCTTTCTCTCTCTCTCTCTCTCTCTCTCTCTCTCTCTCTCTCTCTCGTAACCTTCAAAACACGAATGGGTCGTTGTCGCTAGGCTCAGCATATTATTAAAAAAAACAATGTTTAAATCATCCAACCTTCCATTTACAAGAAAATGGCTATATATATTTGCTTAGCCCCTGAAGTCTGAATAGCATTACAAAAAAAGTACCAATAACATGGAGAAAAAAACCGACACGCACGTCTGTCCGTTTATACGTCTTAGGAAAATTGAATCCATGCTGTCCATTCACTATCCAATTATTGCCACAATCAAGTTGTCCATCCGAACTGATGGGATTTCAGACACTTGCTTTAAACCCTTTCACCGCCAAAGTCGCATTTTAGCACCACAGTGATTTAACACCTATGTCACTAAAAGGCATCACATTGGGGTCTAGTATCCAAAGACCCTATTGTTTCAGTTTTGGGAAGTAAGGATAAATCTTATTTTATGTATGTCACAGAAGAGTCCCCAATACTGCAGGTGGAGTTTGTTCTCTACCCAGGTAAATCTAATGGACATTTTTGGCTGAAATATGACTGGCGGTGAAAGGGTTAAAACTCGACAAACATTCTACTAGACAATAACAGAACTGTACTGAATAAAATAAAATAAAATCTTTTGTACAAAAAACAACTACTGAGACAGAGGTCTATTTTGTATTTGTTTGTTCTAAATATTGATACGTTAATTAAGAAGAAGCATATTTCCAATAAACTGTACAAACACTCCGTCTGCTTTTAGATTAGCATTATGAACCCTTTCACTGCCACAGCATTTTTCATCCCAAAATCTCCATTCAATTTACCTGGGTAGAGATCAAACTCCATCTGCAGTATTGGGGATTCTTCTGTGACATACAAATAGGGTCTATCCTTACTGCATAGGATTAAGACAATAGGGTCTCTGGATAATAGACCCCAATTTGATGCTTTTTAGTGACATAGGTGTTAAATCACTGTGGTACTGAAATGCGACTTTGGCGGTGAAAGGGTTAAGGTGCGGTCCCAAATGTGCATGGAAGCTAGCTCGTTTTCTTGACGATGCTTAAATTAAGACCCGTAACGAAACGTTATCTTCTGTAATTTGACAAAATCTGTGCATAGAGCATGTTTACTTTACAATGTAGCTTTTGGCGCTGTTGATTTGTTGTCGTTGTAGCTTTTTGGCTCACTCGTGTTAACTTTTGTTAACACGAAGTGAGTCAAAAGTATGATAGTTGTTCGGTT
>CM065698.1:22403827-22406327 GCA_017654935.2 Phymorhynchus buccinoides
TAAAAGGATCGTTCACCATAAGATTTCGTGTTGACCCGAGGAACCTTGAGTGTGCAGCAGTCAGAGGAAGATCATAGGGAGCGAGCAGGTGTGTAGACAGTTACTAGTTCGGATAGATAGACAGGGCCAGAAGAGTGAACAGCACCGAAACAAAGGTAAGCTATCTTATACTTGATTCTAGCCTCTACTGGAAGCCAGTGCAAGTTACGAAGATGAGGTGTTGTATGATCAGAACGTGGAATCCTGAGAGTGAGGCGTGCTGCACTGTTTTGCAGTTTTTGAACACGTTGCAGGAGATACTGAGGACAGCCACAGAGAAGAGAGTTGCAGTAGTCTATGCGGGAAAGAATAAAGGCAGAAATAAGAGTTTAGTTTTCGTGGCTTCAACAGACAGAAAGCGTCACACACACACACACACACACACACACACACACACACACACACACACACACACACACACACACACACACACACACACACACACACACACAATTTAAAAAAAAATATGACATAATCCAGCAAAAAAAATTCAAACAAAGTTTAGGGGTTCATAGAAAAGCTATAAATTTAGCGGTTATTGGAGAGCTAGGTAGTTTTCCTGTTAGTTTAGCATCAATTTGTCAAATTATAAAATTCTGGCATCATATCTTAGAATCCAAACAAGACTCTTACATTAATGTCATTTACAACGAAATGTTAAAGAATGAAACTAGTCAGTCACCATGGGTTAAATTCGTCAAATCTATTTTAAACGCCCTTGGATTGACACATGTATGGAACAACCAACACACGTTTAACATAAATAAATTATGTCATGTAATACAAAATAAACTAAAAGAAGAATATATTTCATTTTGGAGAAAAAGAAAATCTGAGACAAAATCAAAGCTAAACTTTTATAACAAGATTACAAATGAATACAGAACTGAACCATATTTGACAAATCCTTTAATACACTTTACCAAAAAACAGACGTTATGCAAACTAAGAACTTCATGCCATGAGCTTAAAATAGAAAAAGGTAGACATTCTAATATGCCTAGAGAGAAAAGGCTATGTTTACAATGCAAGGAAATAGAAGATGAAACTCATTTTTTAGACAATTGTACAAAGCATACGGAAATAAGAACACAATTTATAAAACTTGTTGAAGAAAAATACGATATACATAATGTTACACCTAGCAAATTAATTACAAATGACGCCCTTGTAAGTGAGCTTGCAAAATATATACACAGTTGTCTCAATCAATAGCCTCAATTACCTGAAACAGTAACGCAACTAGCACAAAGAAAGAAGGGGAAAAACCCAGAAGTATTTAGCAAAAAACAAAAAAAACAAAAAGTTCCGTAACTGAACTTTATAAATTGTTATTATTACGTTATTGTTATTTTATCAGTGTCATATAAAACCTTGTATTGGTTTTAAAGGACAATAAACTTTGATTCTGATTCTGATTCTGATTCTGATTCACACACACACACACACACACACACACACACACACACACACACACACACACACACACACACACACACACACACACACACACACACACACACACACACGCGCGCGCGCGCGCACACGCGCACACACACGCGCGCGCACGCCCACGCACACGCACACGCACACAATCATGCCTCTTGAAATAGTATGCATCTCTCTCTGCATCTCTCTCTCTCACTCTCTCACTCTCTCTCTCTCTCTCACTATCTCACTCTCTCCCTCTCTCTCTCTCTCTCTCTCTCTCTCTCTCTCTCTCTCTCTCTCTCTCTCTCTCTCTCTCTCTCTCTCTCTCTCTCTCTCTCTCTCTCTTTCTCGTGCGTGCCAACAACGTGCTTGTTAGAATACTGTATACGTTATCGATTTAGCTGTCTCTTCAAACAGATAATAGACCCAGATTTTTATCGCTTGAAAATGTCGCTGTCAAAGTGGTCAATTTTCCCTATGGTACATTTTTACTACTTCCTTATAGCAGCTGCTATACAGCAAATGACTGGAAAGTTTTCGCCAAGTTAATACAACCTTTGTATTGGCAAGCTGACATCAAATTCATGTATGTTGAATCAAAATGAAAGGCCCCTAATGCGCTTCACAGAGTGGTGAGTCCGATCAGTAAAGTTCAACACTGAAATGAGCGATTCTGGCTGTCCCGAGGGTTATCACTCCATCGGCTTATAATAACGACTCCCCTTTGTCAAATAAGTATGGCATAGTATAGTGTGGGGCTGGCTCAAGCCTAAACCTCGCGGCTTATGAACGTCCCTCCAATGATCACTGTTTTGTTTGCTTAAAAGCATGCCTTTTAAAATTATGATTGTAATTCAATCATCGTATTCGAAAAGTAGTTGGCTAAAATGTTCATCCTTGTCAAGGAGATTTTTGAAGGTGTTCCGTGTTGGTGCTCGTATAACTATAAGGTTAGGTGTCAGTAAATTCCAGAGGTTAGCAACTCGATTACTAAAACAATGTTTACGTTTGTTAGTATTACAACGCTGTA
>CM065698.1:22411327-22413827 GCA_017654935.2 Phymorhynchus buccinoides
GGGGGGGGTGCGTGCGTGCGTGCGTGTGTGCGTGCGTGCGTGCGTGTGTATATACCCAGACGAAGGAGTTATGCTCGGAAACGTCGGTTTTGTTTTTATTTTTTTGTTGTTTAGTGTTTTGGATTTCCCCAACCCACCACTTTATTTTTGAATTTTCCTGACTCCCTTTTAGGTTTTTTATGTATCGTCAATAAGCCACTTCACACTCCTTTTAAAAGAAAATCCAAATTGTATTTTATTCTTGATGTTGTGGTGCGTGATATGCTTCTTTTTTTTTCTCATGTAAATCTAAATAAATGTTTGCATTAATTTTGTTTTGAGTGACAACATAATAGAAGAAAAGGAAAGGAGGTGTAGGATGAGTGTGGCGTGAGAAGAAAAGAAGGGAAGAAAGAAAAAGAAGAACAAGAACAAGAAGGAGAACAAGAAGAAAAAGAAGAACAAGAAAAAGAACAAGAACAAGAAGAACAACAACAAGAACAAGAACAAGAAGAAGAACAACAACAACAACGACGACGACAACAACAGGAAGAAGAAGAAGAAGAAGAACAAGAACAAGAACAAGAACAAGAAGAACAAGAACAAGAAGAAGAAGAAGAAGAAGAACAACAAGAAGAAGAAGAAGAAGAAGAAGAAGAAGAACAAGAACAAGAAGAAGAACAAGAAGAACAAGAACAAGAAGAAGAACAGGAAGAAAGAAGAACAAGAAGAACAAGAACAAGAAGAAGAAAGAACAAGAACAAGAACAAGAACAAGAAGAAGAAGAAGAAGAAGAAGAAGAAGAAGAAGAAGAACAACAACAACAACAACAACAACAACAACAAGAACAAGAACAAGAAGGAAACAACAAACAAGAAGAAGAAGAATAACAACAACAACAACAATAACAACAGGAAGAGGAAGGAGAAAAAGAATAACAACAACAAGAACAACAACAAGAACAAGAAGAGGAAGAACAAGAAGAACAAGAAGAAGAACAAGTAGAAGAAGTAGCAGAACCTGACCCGGAAGAGGAAGAAGAAAACACGACGATTGATGAGAATATCCCCTTATCAAGGTGATGCATACATCATCACATCCTCTTAGAGGAACTAGCGGTTATATGGCTATCTTCAAAGAGGTCGGCCATTTTCTAAATGAACCAAATCCCCACCTTCATCCCCTACCCCCTTGAGACTCGGCTGTGATATCCTTCCCGTCACTTCTTCCCTCTCCGCCCTGTCTTCCCACCACCCGTCTGAACTGTCCGTCTTCTCACCCCCCCCCCACCCCCCCCCCCCCCCACCCCACCCCACCCCCCATTTGCCCAATGTTGCCAAACGTGAAGAGAATAACAATAACAGCAATGCTAAGAAAATGACACCGATGATCATGCTGATGTAGATGACATGATGATGATGATGATGACGACGACGACGAAGATCATGTTGATGATGATGATGATGATGATGATGATGATGATGATGATGATGATGATGCTGATGATGATGCTGATAATGCTGATGCTGCTGCTGCTGCTGCTGCTGATGATGATGATGCTGGTGATGATGATGATGCTGCTGCTGCTGCTGCTGCTAATGATGATGATCATGCTGCTGATGAGGATCATGCTGCTGTTGCTGCTGCTGCTGTTGCTGCTGCTGCTGATGATGATGGTCATGCTGCTGATGATGATCATGCTGCTGCTGCTGCTGCTGCTGCTGCTGCTGCTGATGATGATGATGATGCTGATGACGACAACGACGACGACGACGACGACGATTATGATGATGATGATGATAATGATGATGATGATGATCAAGACGCGACAATAAAGTTGAAGACGATGAGGCAAAAGGGGGAGGGGGGTAAGAAAGGAGAAGTTGAGGAGGAGGAAAAATAAATAAATAGGAAGAAGGCGAATACAATCAAATAATAAGAGGGGAAAGATGACAATGAGGAATAGGAAAGGGTGAAGAGGAAGAGAAGGAGAAAGAAGAGAAGAGAGAGAAAGAAGAAACAGAGGAGGAAGAGAAAGAATCAAAGAGAGCAAAAGGAAGGGTGGAAGAGGGGGAAAAGAGAAAAAAGAAAAGGGAGGATCAATATGAAGAGAAGGAGGAGGAGGGAAGGGAGACAAAAACGAAATGAGGAGGAAACGAATATTTTGAACATTGGGAACGCAACTAAGCATTTCCATAGGATTCCAGACATTGTCATTAGACAGACCACTTCATTAGACAGCCCACTTCAATGGTGTACGATTAAAATTCTCCGACTTCAGAACGTGAAGGTCTCCCTCCAGCCAGTCATCACAACCAGTGCACTCAGACAAAACGGTGAAAAAGGGAAATCTAATCAAGACAGGGAAACTACACCCCTCCCCCCTCTCCCCCATCACCCTGAGAGAGAGAGAGAGAGAGAGAGAGAGAGAGAGAGAGAGAGAGAGAGAGAGAGAGAGAGAGAGAGAGAGAGAGAGAGAGAGAGAGAGAGAGAGAGAGAGAGAGAGAGAGAGAGATTTTGG
>CM065698.1:22418827-22421327 GCA_017654935.2 Phymorhynchus buccinoides
TGCAGCGGGGAGACCAGTGCCTTATGCCTTATGGCCTGGGAACGTAGAAGAAGAAGAAGAAGAGGAAGAAGAAGAAGAAGAAGAAGAAGAAGAAGAAGAAGAAGAAGAAGAAGAAGAAGAAGAGGAAGAAGAAGAAGAAGAAGAAGAAGAAGAAGAAGAAGAAGAAGAAGAGGAAGAAGAAGAAGAAGAAGAAGAAGAGGAAGAGGAAGAAGTACTTGTACAGGAGAAGTCATTTTTTTATCATCGATCGTACAAACTCTATAATGCTACAGCAAAGTAAATATGATCTACATGGTATTTCTACATGGGGGGTGAAATAAATCTCTCTATCTTCAAGAAGCTTTACGACGGCAGTAAGAATCTTAGTAAATGGATTTGCAAAAGAGTTTGTCCTTTTTGAAACTGGCTTGATTATTGAAACTGGACAACCGATACTAGTAAAACACAAAGTCGTCGGACTCAGATTCTAAAAAGTACAACCATTTCGGGTGATACTCTTCCTAGGCTCTGATCGAAAATAGAAACTTAATTATTGATATGTCATTGGAAACCTTCAATGTGTGCATTTACACGTACGTGTGTGTGTGTGTGTGTGTGTGTGTGTGTGTGTGTGTGTGTGTGTGTGTGTGTGTGTGTGTGTGTGTGTGTGTGTGTGTGTGTGTGTGTGTGTGTGTGTGTGTGTGTGTGTGTGTGTGTGTGTGTGTGTGAGAGAGAGAGAGACAATCATTTTACACACGCACTCACGCACGCACACACGCATACTCACATAAACACACGCACGGGCGGGCACACACGCATTCACGCTCGCGCCCGCACACACACACATTTGGTGTGTGTGTGTGAGGGCGCGCGCGTGTATGCGTGTGTGTGCGGGCGCGCGCGTGTATGCGTGTGTGAGTATGTGTGTGTGCGTGCGTGAGTGTGTGCAAAATGATTGTCACACACACACACACACACACACACACACACACACACACACACACACACACACACACACTACAAAACAAAACCATGCGTCTCTTTCGTTGCTTTGGTTGTTTGTTCGTTTGTTTGTTTGTTTTCCCCCAAAACATCCAGGTCTCTGTGTGCTTCATTCATTTCTTACAACCCTGGTCTCATTCAGGACCTCGCCAATCACCATCACACAATGTAACCCTTTCACCGCCAATGTCGTATTTTTGCACCACTATGATTTAACAACCATGTCATAAAAACTCTGTCTGTAATGATATTCTGTTCCTAAATTTGGGCAGTAAGGGGGTTGACCCCATTCGTAAATGTGTCAGAGAAATCCAACAATATTGCAGACAAAATCTTTTCTATAAACCAAGTGGCTTTAACGGAAATTTTTGGCTCAAAGATAGCTGGCGGTAAAAGGGTTTAACGTGGCATCGAAAAGGTAACGACGAACCACACTCTTCCTGCTCAGTGCATTCGCCGAGGGAGCATGCGCGATGGTCTTTTCCAGACATCACTTCCGGCCTAGTACGTGGGTGTTTCCGTTGCAGTCCTATCTCGTGACGGGCCCTCGTGACCAAGGGGAGGGAAGTTGGTTTCCCTTATAAGAGTTTTCTTTCTCTTTCACCATTTGTCTGGCTATATGCTGGTTATGATGATTGGCCGGAGACCTTTACTTTCTCTGGAGTCTGAGAATGTCGGGTAGTACATCATTGACGCGCGCTGACTAAAACAAAAACAGGTGTCTGCAAACGGGACCCTAAAAAAATAAATTAAGTAAGTGCCTCTCTCGGAGCACAATGCACTTGTAGCAACTGTAGTAGCAGCACATAATCATCAACTTCATCATCATCATCATTACCACATCCTCTCTATGATCGTTCCCACCATCTTTATATTTACTAATGTCCCATATGTGTCTGCTCCAGACCGGAGGACGTTAAGCAGAATTTCATCATCATCATCATCATCATCATCATCATCATCATCATCATCATCATCATTGCCGTCAATGCTGTCATCATCTTCACTATCATCATAAGGATTTCAGAATGAATTTCCTGTAAAATGGACAATAAAAAATATTGATTGATTGATTGATTAAGTAATTTTATCATAACCATCACCATAACCATCACCATAACCATCATCATCATCATCATCATCATCAATAAGCATCTGCATTATATTTCAGTATTTCGGATGAATGACATATATTATATAGGCGCTAGGCCTTAATCACAAATGGTTTAATTTATCACACAGCAAAGTATGAAAACATCAATGTACAGCTAACACACCCAAAAATGTTGCTATGTTACGTTCGTTGTTTAGTTTTACTACGTCTACGCAAATTGTTAGTAAAATAGTTACTAATCACATTTCGCCATTGACATTATTACGCTGTTTGACATTGTTCTTACTAGTTATCACGGCCAAACTTATCGAGTAAAAAATATAATTATTTGAACACACCAATAGCACAACAACAACAAAACATCACATACCACTCATTCTCTGCCAGATTCGATGCAAAGAGTGA
>CM065698.1:22423827-22433827 GCA_017654935.2 Phymorhynchus buccinoides
CTTTAAAGACACCCCCCCCACCCCACCCCCCCACGTCACGTGTCACATTCCCTCTTATGCTAGGAAGATTTCTTAAGATTTCTTACCCGCCATAAGAGGGAAAACACGTGGAAACCGTGATTTTGACACGTGACGTGGGGGGTCTTTAAATGTTATCGGCACAGTGCGCAAATGCATCCCATTGGATCATTTAAGGTACCGTCTTAAACGGTCTCCCATCGGCAGCATTTGTAATGCTGTGCATGATATTTTTTTACATCGCGTAAGAGTTCGGACTTGGGGCTGTAAAATCACAACATCAAAAAGTATATCAATGTCACTTAAAGCACTCGAAACGTTGTCTGACATTTTCGAAGCAAGTGGTCCTTGACTTTTTTGGTTATAGTATATAATAGTAAAGTTAAGTAGTGGTGGCCATGTGGGCGTTTTCAGCACGGTGTGGAATACAGAACACGACCATAAGGCCGGGTTCACATTAGACGCGTAAGTTCCGTACGGAAAACCCTAAATAAGTGGAAGAAAGAAGGATAAACGTTTACGCGTATTGGGGAAATAAATTCGGACACGTGCGCAAATCTTTTCCCTTCTTTGTTTCACTTATTTATGGATTGCGCGCGGGTTTCCGCATGGAATATCCGCTTATGTGTGTACACGGCCTAAGCGTAGGGTAAGACGGGGTAAAAAGCTCATGGGCGGGTAAGAAGCCCATGCCAATTATCTCATGAAATAAAACAAATTTCAGTCCAATTTGCCCATGAGACGAGTGCTAAAGGGGTAAAAAGCCCATGGGCGGGTAAGAAGCCCATGCCAATTATCTCATGAAATAAAGCAAATTTGCTTTATTTCATGAGATAATTGGCATGGGCTTCTTACCCGCCCATGGGCTTTTTACCCCGTCTTGCCCTGAATGAATGAATTTTGGTGTTTTACGTCCTCTCGACCCGGGAAGGCACATATTGGACATGTGTATTAGTAGACCGTCTTGCCCTACTACCCAACTCGCGCTAAGTAAAGGGACCGCAACACTACGTACGATTCGATCCCAATGCGATCCGATTGGAACGACGTCTGTGAGTCGTGATTCGGGTGAAATGCTTCCGTCTGAATAATGACTTCTGCTATTTTCGCTCACTAAGCTCAAGCAGATCCCATTAACCCTTTCACCGCCAGCCATATTCCAGCCAAAAGTTTCCATTACATTTACCTGGGTAGAGAACAAACTCCGTCTGCAGTATTGGGGATTCTTCTGTGGTGTAGAGTGGCACAGTGGTAGCGCGTTCGCTTCGTGTCAAGTAAACCCGAGTTCGAACCTGGGTACAGGGGGATTTTTGTCCTCTCATTCTGCACTAGGCCTTAACGGTCAGAACGTGGAGTCTTTCGGATGAGACGATAAACCGAGGTCCCGTGTGCCCATGCACTTAGCATACGTTAAACCCAGTGGCAACGAAAAAGTTGTCATTTGGTAAAAATTTACCCCCCCCCCCCTCATTAGTGACAAAAATCGCATGCAAAAAAAAATAAAAAATAAAAACAATTGGGTAACGCGCTTCTGGCTGCGACGCGCTCTCCAGGTGGGAGCAACCCGAATTTCACAGAGACGCCTCTGTGACTATAAAGTACCTAATACCTAATAATAATACATATATATAATAAGGTTTACCTTTACTTCCCCAAAAACAAAGACAATAGGGTTTTTTGATAATAGACCCCAATGTGATGCCTTTCAGTGACATGGACGTTAGAGCATTGTGGTGCTATAATGCGACTTTGGCAGTGAAACGGCTAATACACGAATCACATAGAATGTCTGATACAAAAACTGCTGATATTTATTTATTTATTTATTTATTAAGACAACTTTTATAGCGCCTAATCTTTAAGCTCTAAGCGCTTTACAGAAATCACTAAAATGAACACAATGAACAAAAAGTATACATCAAGCATTCACCAACACCCCCCTACCCTGATCCCTCAGTCAATTTCTCAATGACGCCCAAATAATGAATGTCATAATCTACAGTACACTTTCGCAACCAACTTGAAACACTCACACTGATGGACGCTTAAAGACGCCCAGGCCACACTATTAACAAATCACACCCACACCCACACTTATAATGATAGAGAGAGAAAGAGAATGAGAGAGAGAAAGAAAGAGACAGACAGACAGACAGACAGACAGAGACAGAGAAAGACAGAGACGGAGACACAGAGAGCCAGACAGAGGGACAGACAGAGAAAGAGAGAAGAGAGAGACACAGATAGACACAGATACAGAGATATATAGGTGACTGGCAATAGGCCTACTCTTTTCCTGTCAAAATCGTACAAAGACTACACACGTTGTAATCCACAATTTGAATGTGTGTTATGTGAAATAGTGTCATGCAAAGTAACATCGCCCACCGACCCACTCCAATGGCACCCACAAATTCATCCGTGAAAATGTTATGAAAATCATGCCGTTATTTTGATTTGTCAGTTATGGGAGTGTAATCCACAATTTGAATGTGTGTTATGTGAGTATGTAAGACCAAAAAAAGTAGTCATGCAAAGTAACATCGCCCACCGACCCACTCCAATGGCACCCACAAATTCGTCCGTGAAAATGTTATGAAAATCATGCCGTCATTTTGATTTGCCAGTTATGGGAAGCAAATCCAAATAATGCAAAGGTTAGAACAATGTTTGTGTGTGGGTAATGTCTAAAAAGGCCGCCATTAGAGAAGAGAAGGAATGTGAAATAGTCGACTTCCAGCACCTCCGCAAGGAGGAAGACGGTTTGATTTATAGTTTTGTGTTTTTGTGTTTTTTCCAAAAAAAATCTTATTATAGTATTGCAAATTTGAAGGAAAAAATAATGTTCATGACAGCCCACTTTGAGAAAGATACAAAAAAATATTTGCTTTAATGTTGTGGGGAAAAACAACGTTCGCACAAAATTTTCATTATCTCCAAACTGGATATTTCCCAGAATTGTTTCTCTCTTTTGCTATCATTTGAATCCAAGCTTAATAACAATGTTCATTGAAATTCTGAACCCACGTGTGAATAATTTGTCCAGATGGCAACGAAAATGAAATCACAGTTTGTTGTTGAGTTGTTTGTTATTGCTGTTGTTGTTGTTGTTGTTGTTTTGCATTGCAATTAAGGACCTTTCTCAAAGTGGATTGTTGCGAAAACAAATGTTTTGTTGGTTTCTTTCTTTCGAACTTTCCAAGACGTCATTTTATTTATTATTTTTAAATTTAATAAAAGCTTCTACTCTTTCGTGGTGAGTCTTCTTAACAAACATTATTCGTTAAATAATTTTACAAACGAATTTATGGTTGACAACAAAGTTTTTGCCACCGTCTGTAAAATTTGTGTTTGTTTTGCTCAACTTTTGACGGGGCTTGGAGTAAACGTATGCTTTGCTTAAGCAAGCATATGTACTACTGGAAAAACAAACAAACACAAACCTAAATCAACTGTTCTCCTCATTTTTAAGTGCACAATAATTGTTCTTCAAATTTTTATCAAAACCATTTTAAATTGTTACCTCACTCTATTGTGTATGGGTGTTTTTTTACCAGTCGCGAAGCGAAGCTGGTATTGTTTTCACTTGGTCCGTCCGTCCGTCCGTGTTCAAATTTGCTCAAAATGCATATTTCGGTGTAAAATGGCCTCACATAGAGTTATCAGTGTGTTTCAACAACAACAAAAATTGTTTGTTTGTCTGTCTGTCTGTCTGTCTGTTTTGTCTGTCAGCTGTCTGTTTTGTTCGAGGTATTTGAGCAAAATCGGGTTAGCGGTTAGGGTTTTGGAGTTAAGATTAGGTTTAGTGTTAATGTTGTGGGGAAAAACAACGGTTAGGGGTGCAAGCGTGTGTCGCGACTGGGTCAGTTTAGTTGTTGTTTTGTTGTTGCGCAAGTACTCTAGTTGTGGTGTTGTTGTTGTTGTTGTTGTTATTTTTGTTTTGTTTTTGGTTCTTTTGTTTAGTTTTGTTTTTGCCTGACCGATTATGACTTATTCTGATAACACACTAAAACAAATGAG
This sequence comes from Phymorhynchus buccinoides, assembly GCA_017654935.2. Taxonomy (NCBI): domain Eukaryota; kingdom Metazoa; phylum Mollusca; class Gastropoda; order Neogastropoda; family Raphitomidae; genus Phymorhynchus; species Phymorhynchus buccinoides. Next base: position 22,427,866 of record CM065698.1, read on the forward strand.
TATACTTTTTTATGAGTTCTTCGAAAACAAGTGATACAGCGAGGTTGACAAGTAAGACCAGGAGTGTTTCCTTCATGTCCATCGCAGGCTTGACAAGCAAGGTACTATGGAAAAACAAACAAACCCGAAATCAGCATTTTTACACAAAATTGTTCTTCAATTTTTTTATCAAAACCATTTTAAAGACACTGTGTGTAATCTAGAGGGATGTTTTCACTTCCGGCTCCTTCCTCTCACCCCCCCCCCCCCCTGTTGTCTTCCATGTCGAGTGCTGTCCCCCACCCCTGTGACCTCCAGCAGCTATAAAAGAGAAAAAAGGGGTCCCAAGATGGACAAGGGAGAAAATTCAGTGGTTACCATGACACTTCGATTTTAGGTACCTACCTCATAATAATTCCGTGCCAAAGTTTTAGCTAAGAACAACAAGGATCGTGAATGCACATGTTATTCCTCAGTCCCACGAAGACGGAGTATGGATGCCCACGTGGACACTTTGATTGTATGTACCTCAAATAATTCCGTGCCAAAGTTGTAGCTAAGAACAACAAGGATCGTGAATGCACATGTTATTCCTCAGTCCCCCAAAGACGGAGTGTGGCTGCCCACATGGCGGGGTAATCAAAAACGGTCACACACGTAATGTTCTCACCCCTAGTTGATGCATTTGTACCATAGTGTTCAAGTGCTTCGGCTGTTGCGGTGATCCCTGGAGTCTTTTAGCCAGGGTAAACCAACAAAGAACAACAAGGTGTTATTCTCCAAGAAGAGGCCTTCTTTCCAATTACATTATTAGAGTCAGCTTCTGGGGGGAGGGGGGTGAAGCCCCCCTACACGCCCGAACGGAGCCGTTGGAACCCCACCCCACCCCCTCCTTGACTACTTGATCCGTTCCCGAATCTGTAAGGAAACGGGGGACCGGCGAAGCAGCTGTCGGGAAAATTGACCTCGACATTAGAGTACAGAACAGAACTCAGAAGAAGAAAAAAAACAGCTGGCTCCAACGTCCTACAGACAAACAGACACAAGAGTTCCAGACATCGGTGACAGGCAAGACACCACGTCTTCAAGACATACCCTTGCCAGACAGACACCGTGCCTTATATTACGATAAACAAGATTTCGTCTGGAACACACACAACACACACGACACAAACACGAGACAACAAGTAGTTGGTCATCTTCCTTCAATTTCAAAATCAGCTGGAGTCTCAATGCTTTCTTGTTTTTGATTTCTGTTATTTCGTCGAGTACAGATTAGTCTTCAAATGGTAGGTTGAAGGATGGGTGGGGCGTGTTTGTCTCTGATGGAAGTGAAGGGAGACAATTTAGTTATTTTTCTGTGTGTTTAAAAAAAATGAATATTTTGATTGTCGTGGAGTTCATTGACTCTGTGTGAGGGTTTGGGTTTTTTTGTGAGAGAGAGAGAGAGAGGAGAGAGAGAGAGAGATGAGAGAGTGAGAGAGAGAGAGGGGGGGGGGGAGGATGGGGGGCAGAGAACTGCAAAACTGCGATATCATACTGTGGGGACGAAAACTAAATATCTATTGGTAAAAAAAAAAATAAGATAATAAATAATAATACATAATTAAATTAGGATGGAAGAGAAGGGAGACAATTTAGTTATTTTCTCTTTGAAAGAATGAACAGTCTGTGTGAGGGGTTATTTTTGTTGATATTCCTGTACTCTATGCTATGTATAAGAGAGAGAGAGAGAAATACGAAATACGAAATACGAATGTTTTATTGAGGGTAAAAAAGGGGATAAGCTACAATAGCTTATTTGCACCTTGCCCTCTCACTCACACAATCACACCATGCATCAGGCAATGAAAAATTGACATAAAAACAATCAAGTCAAGAAATGAAACAAAAAATTGGCACATGAAATAATTGACAGAGAATCAAATTGGGACATTAAACAGATATACAGAGAGACATAAAAAAAATTACAAGAATCTTGGCATAAGTTGATATTTGTAGTAAAACTCATTAACATAACTGATGGACAAGATTGTCCATTATGTACTTGTGACAGGATTTGCGACAGGAAAATATACGCAGTGTTTTATTTTGAAAGAGAGAGAGAGAGAGTGAGAGTGTGTGAGAGAGTGAGTGAGTGGGAGAGAGAGAGGGGGGGGGGAGAGTGGGAGGGAGAGAGAGAGAGAATAGGATAAGAGAGAGATAGAGAGAGAGAGAGAGAGAGATGAGTGGAGCGTTATAGTCAGAGAGACGAGAGAGGATGATTTTGCGAAACGAGAGAGCACGAGAGAGAGAGAGAGAGAGAGAGAGAGTTAGACACAGAGAGAGAGAGAGAGACATAACAGAGAGAGAGGAGAGAGAGAGAGATGAGAGAGAGAAAAAGAGAGAGAGGGATAGAGAGAGAGAGAGAGAGAGACAGTAACAGAGAGAGTGAGAGAGAGACGTGTGAGAGTGAGAAGACGAGAGAGAGAGAGAGAAGTCACAGAGAGAGAGAGAGGAGAAGAGAGAGAGAGAGAGAGAGAGAGAACAGAGACAGATACATCACAGAGAGAAGAGAGGGAGAGAGAGAGGAGAGAGAGAGAGAGACTGAGAGACAGAGGACAGAGACAGTCAGAGAGAGAGAGAGAGAGAGACATTCCGAGAGTGATAGAGAGAGACTGAGAGAGAGAGGAGAGAGAGAGAGAGAGCTGCCTCGAGATCATACGGTTGCACGAAAACTAAATAATTATTAATGAAGCAAAAAAATCAGATATTATTTATTTTCAAAAATAATCATAATAATAATACAGAACTAAATTAGGATGCCTGACAGAGAGACAGGGCTACATTAAAAAAAAATCATAAAACGTGTCACGCTTTCGTGTGTTTCGCGTACGTCATCAAATCAAATCAAAAGAAAATGATATAGTATTATGCTTGTCTATAGAATCGCTATTATATTCTTCTTTGGGTGGGGGTGGGGTGGGGGGGGGGACGTGGGAGAAATGGTTTTTGTGAACAGATGATTAGATTCGGTTTTTTGTACCGAGATTATTCTTCTTCGATCGCTCAGACAGTTTCCTGTCAATTTATGAGCGCAGATGCGTCATGCTGCCGTTATGCGCCTAACTAAGAAAATAGTTAGGCCCCCAGCAAGTCCGACTTATGCTGGAAGAAATATTTTTGAAAGTGTTCCGTGAAAAAAAAGGCAGAAGAATGGACCGGGTAAGGCAGATAGATAGCTAGTTAGATGACTGTAAGCAAAAGGAAAAAGGCAGAGTCAAAGAGAGTGACAGATTAGAGGAAGCTACAAGTACAGAACTTCCAGAAGGTGGGGGAACTATTTATGCAAAAAGACCCCCCCCCCCCCCCCCCCCCGGTATCCCCACGAGGGTTTTGTACCAAGATAATAATCACATTCTTCAAAATTAATACTCACTGCAAGTAAATAAACTGGGAAATATTCATCTTCTATCAGCAGTTACAAAATGGAAAAGGTGGGTTAATTGGTTAATTAACTCAAACATGAAGTGTGGACAAATTGGAGACAATAATTAGACGGAGAAATTAGGGGGGGGGGGGGGGGGGGGTGGAGGGGGGGTATGAAAGGGTTCTTGTTTGAGTTTTGTTTTAGTTTAGCAAGGGAAAGGGGGCGTTCTTTAATTAAGACTGTCCACGATTGACAAGAATGGTTAGAGTTGAATAAAAAAAAAATTAAAAAAAGTTCGAAGAAAGAAAATACGTAGAGTATTTACGTTCACTGCGGTTGGTTTTTTTTACGTCTCATTAGGCGTTGCCTCTTATAGACAAAATGTATCGTGAAGATTTGGTCTTCCCGGTTGAAGTAGATGGTGGAGGACAAGTGTCGGGGGAGGTGGGGGGGGGGGGGGGCAGCCGTCGTCGTTGATTCCGGATAAATCAATGCACACCCTTGAACATAGGGGTGTGCTGCCTGTTTACTGGATCGTTCGAACGGAGCCCCCGAGTCGAGGTGGGGGTTTTCTGCCCTAGATGCTAGAGTGGAGTCAGCATCTGTCGTCGTGGTAGGAGACTAAGACAGCCAAAGGTTGTGAGACAGCCAAAGGTTGTGAGACAGCCAAAGGTTGTGAGACAGCCAAAGGTTGTGAGACAAGCCAAAGGTTGTGAGACAGCCAAAGGTTGTCCAGGGGCTCCTGTAGTCCGCATTCTTTGTCCGCTGGTTTTGGTGAGCAGCCCTCTCCTCAAAAGGCTGTCTTCAGGACCACCGGGCGACCTGCTCCGTACCGGGGAATCGATGTTGTCGCAGACGGGCAGGAGAAATACGGTCAAGCCCCTGCAGGCGAGCGTGGTCCTTCAAGAGGGCCCCCCCCCCCCTCCCCCATCAGTGGATGCAAGGCGTTGTGCCACCACCACCAAAAACAGCCAAAGTCCACTGCTTGGGTGCCGGCGGTTTGCTGACCCGGAGGTCAGCGCTGCAGAGCCAACCCGTCTCCCCCTCCCACCTAGGGGAAGCCGTACGTATGTCGTCCTGTCAGTTTGCAAGTCCATCAACTCCCCCAATGGCGAGGGAGGAGGACTGCGTCGCCCTTCCTACTATCTGCCACCTAGTAGGACTTCGTATGCAATCTGCCACCTTCCCCACGTCGTCCTGTCAATCAAGTCCATAGGCAACTCGCACAATGGAGAGAGAGAGAGACAAAGCGTCGCCTTCTACTATCTGCCATAGAGAGAGAGAAGAGAGACAGAGATTGAGAGAGAGAGAGAGCCATAGAATCAGCGCGCACAGAGAGAGAGAGAGAGAGAGAGAGAGAGAGAGAGAGAGAGAGAGAGAGAGAGAGAGAGAGAGAGTGTGTGTGTGTCAGTATAATCATGGATGCTATATAGTGTCCATCCATGGTATAATCGACCCTCTCTGTACGGATCCCAGGACAGGAATAAATGGAGTATTTACCGCTCAGACGAATGAAAATGGGTACAGGAGCGGAAGAGAAGGGTGGACGGGAAAGGGTGAGAAGGGGCTTGGGGGACTCGATAAAAAATATTCTCACAAACGAGAATTATGAAAGGAACTTCTGTTCGAAGATGCTCAAGATGAGAACAAATATAAGATCTGAGATGTTCAAGTAGTTCTGTATTAGGTCTATATTCTTGCGCTATTAATTATCGAGAGAGACGAAAATGAAAGAAAGGTGAAGACCGGGGTGGTTGTTTGTGTGTGCAATTATGATGTTATCTATCAGTGTTGTCTTCATCGTCATCGTCATTAATATCATCATCATCTATATATGCACTCCATCACGAGTTGGGGAAGACTGTATGAGAGGAAATATGGGGGTAAAAGAAGTTTTGACATCGTCGATGACGTCATTTCCCAAAAATGCATTGGCCAAGCAAATGGTTATCAGTAGGTGAGCTTCTGGTCAAACAAGCGCGGATTCGCAATCGTTTGTGGCGTGCGACAATTGAAAAGGAAAAATCATTTTAAAGAGCAGCCTCGATTTGAAGTGCGGTCTATTTTTACCACTCCAATCATTACATACACTGAGTCGCCTCCCCTGGCTCTTCAATAATTTTAATCTGTAAACTAGAATGTTATCTCTGCACCATTTCGTAACTTTTTATATCTTTTGGAAAACATTTAAAACTATGTATCCTACTTATACTCATCGAAAGAAGCACCGCATACTCATCGTGTCTGTTGCAGTGTCTGTATTACGTGTGTTTATTATTTTGTACGCTTTAAAATGAAGATTCATGTGCTCTGTTCAGTATACAATGCTTTCCATACCTAAGGACTGTTTCCCCCCCATCTCAATTCAAAGTAATGTCTCACATGACCTCGGTCGACGAGACGTAAAACAAACTCATTCAAGGACTGTAGATATATGGTTTAATTATTATACTAACTTGTGGCGGTGCCATAGCCGATGAGGTTTAACCGAGGCGTGGTCACCGCTACAGCTATCTGTATTAATACAAAATCGGGACTTTACTGGTTTCGTACTGCCTCCGGGCATTGCCTCCA
>CM065698.1:22438827-22447004 GCA_017654935.2 Phymorhynchus buccinoides
TGAAATTGAATTAAGTGACTCTCTCTCTCTCTCTCTCTCTCTCTCTCTCTCTCTCTCTCTCTCTCTCTCTCTCTCTCTCTCTCTCTCTCTCTCTCTCTCTCTCTCTCTCTCTCTCTCTCTCTCTCTGGGGATCCTGTAAGATGAGAGAGAGAGGGGGAAAGAGGGAGAGAGAGGGGGGAGAGAGAGGGGGAGAGGGGGGAGAGGGGGAGAGAGGGGGAGAGAGGGAGAGAGGAGGGAGAGAGAGGAGGGGGAGGGAGGGAGAGAGGGGAGGAGAGAGAGAGAGAGAGGGAGAGAGAGAGAGGGAGAAGGAGGGAGGAGAGAGAGAGAGAGAGAGAGAGAGAGAGAGAGAGAGAGAGAGAGAGAGAGAGAGAGAGAGAGAGAGAGAGAGAGAGAGAGAGAGAGAGAGAGAGAGAGAGAGAGAGTATGGGCCGTGTGTACGCACGTATTAATTGGTGCATTCCTTCCTGTTACTTGTTTACATTTGTATTAGTTTTGGTGAGTGTGATGTGTTATCAGAGAGTGACAGTGCTGGTGAACGAGGGTGGATGTCTTAGTGAGTGAAAATCATGTTATTTTTGTTAATTTATTTCTTTGCATTCGAATGTTGGTGGTATGACTTTCTTGCTGATTTTAATTAATGTTTTCCATCTTTCATTGTTGCTTTTGTAACGCGCAACGAGCATACTACTATATGGATTTTTAGAGCTATTTGAATTATTATTATTATTATTATTATTATTATTATTATTGCTACTACTATTATTATTATAGGATTGGGTTTCACCTTGTTATGTATAAGTGTTTACTCCAAAATGCGTGCATGTTAAAGATGAATATCTAGAATAGGATTTGGTTTTATTCTGTCATGTGTATGTGCTTACATTTACGTTTGATGTATTTTTAAGATTAGTATGTAAAATGGGCTTAGGCTTGATTTTATTATGTGTATCGGCTTCAAATTTAAAATGTGTACATGTTACGAGTATGTAAAATAGGATTAGTCTTTATTTTGTGATGAGTTAAGTTTTACTTATGTGCATGTTAAAGATGAGGACTAGAAAGTAGGTTTAGGCTTGATTTCGTCATGAGCAGTATTTACTTTTTAATATGTGTATTCGCATGCAAACAATATGACTAGGTCTGCTTTTGTTACGAGTGTGTGTTTACTTTTTAATTTGTTCATGTTAAGAATGAATAATGTAATGTAGGAATAGGTTTCATGTTGCCATGGTGGTACATGTATTTACATTTTAAATTGTGCATGCTAAGATGAGTAGGTAAAGTAATACTATGTTTGACTTATTATGTGCATGGGTTTCTTTTCAAATAAGTACATTTTAATGATGAATATATAAAGTATGATTGAGGGTGGGGGTTTTCATGTTTGTGCACTTCTCTATTTTTGAATGTTTAAAGATGAGTGTGTTAAAAAATAAATAAATAAAAAAGATGAGTGTGAAAAGTAGGATTGGGTTTTATTTTCCCGTGTGTATGCGCTTACTTCACACATTTTGAATGTTATAATAATGAGTATAGTTAATAATAATAGGTTTGATTTTGTTATTGATGTGTTACAATATAGGGATGTTTTTTTGCATGCTTTATATTACTTTGTATGTGTTTATTTTCGTTTTCCATTTTCTACTTTTATATATGTATTCTGTCCAGAGGGCTGGATGTAGAAAAGCATGTTATTGCTTACTCTATTACCCTCTATAAATAAAATTAATTAATTAATTAACTCTCTCTCTCTCTCTCTCTCTCTCTCTCTCTCTCTCTCTCTCTCTCTCTCTCTCTCTCTCTCTCTCTCTCTCTCTCTCTCTCGGCCCAGCCTAAATTCTTATCCTTGTAAAAATAAAGTATTTGAAGTTTGAAGTCTCATTTTTCTCAGCTAAATTCGATGAAAGGGAGATAGCTCCTTCTCCACATTTTCAAAGCAGAGTTGATTCCCTTGTTTGCACATCTCTCTCTCTCTCTCTCTCTCTCTCTCTCTCTCTCTCTCTCTCTCTCTCTCTCTCTCTCTCTCTCTCTCTCTCTCTCTCTCTCTCTCTCTCTCTCTCCTATTACTGATAATAATAATGCTGAGGAGTGGTATCCTTTGCTGATTTTATGTTTGCATGATCTGACATTTTGGGGGGTATTTTTTGCCTGTAGGCAAATTCCCAAATTTCCCCATCCTTACCCCACTCTATGCCTCTTCCCCCCTCCTCCCTCCCTTTTCTTCTCATTCCTGCATGTACATATATTATTTAGCTCTTGTTTGATTTATTTTATTTTTTCCCCAAGGCTGGGTGGAAAAAAGCATGTAACTTGCTTATCTGACATGTTCCCTGGTTAAATAAAATGTCGCCGGTTTTCGTTTCGTTTTATCGTTTCTCTCTTTTCTTCTTCTCCTTCTTCATCTATTAAAATTTCACTTTTTGCTGTGATGTCAGTAGGTATAGTCAAAGATATTCTAAAAGGGTACAGTCTTTGATATAGTCCTTTGTTGTTGTGTGGGTTTTTTCCTATGGCCCCCCCCCCCCCCCCCCACCTGCGTGCGCATCTCGACCCTTCCAACGGAAGTGTCGCTATCTTAGTCCTTATTTGTGTGTAAACAGCATCGATCTGGCATTTTTCAAACAAAGTTACTGACTAAGATGGCGGTCTCCCATAATATAGCGCGCTCCTTGTGGCCAGATATGACGACACGTGGGTACAAGCCATAGGCCTAGAGTACTAACAGGTCTGCGCGTTGGTTGGGTACGTGCGTACTTCCTTGAAATCGTAGAGATTGCAAAGAAATCACGTCATGCTTGCGTCATTGCGTCATTTTGAGGGGTACGCAACCCCGTTTGGTACTCTACCATGACGAAATAATATTTTTAAAAAAGTCTCTGATGAAAGTTAAGTCTGAGATTATTTCGTCATAAAACTCCGTAATTATTTCGTCACACAAAGGTGAGAAAGGGAACGGAACATATTTGCCCAGACACAGAGATAAACACCCGTGTAAATATCTGATGACGTTTAATTTGTAAGTAGCATTGTAACAGAATCAGTGACTGTCTGTGCGAAAAGAAAGAAAATTAGAAATCAATAGACTGGTAGGCCTATCGATCTAATTATTAATTATGGAGTATCCACCTAAAGTAGTCTACCCGCGAACTGTTACTAACAGTTCGATCTACTCAGAGTGTTAGAGAATCTCAGAATGGAACAGCCTCAAAGAAGAAATGAATAGTCACAGTGACATCTGAGACGATCGATCATCCAGGCTTTCAAGAACCGCCTCTCGTCTCAACCAGCAACTCTCTTCTTTTTTTTAAAATCCCAAAACTTATTTATTAACATTTTTTTCTTCTTCATATTTTTATTGTATTTTCATGCTCTCCCCAAAGTCTTCCGTCGTTGTATAATTATGCCAGAATTCAGTGGTTCCTGCCGATGCAGTGAGATGCAAAGACTCTTTGAAAGAGTTGGTTAAATCAATAGATGGTTTGTTTCAAATTGCCTCAAGCACAAAAACAATGGCGTGTAATCGGTAAATCACTGCAGGTAGTACTACTAGACTGGTTTAATTAACCCTTTCGCCGCCAATGTCGCATTTTAGCACCACAATGGTTTAACACCCATGCCACTAAAAGGCATCAAATCAGGGCCTGTTAGCGTTATCCGAAGACCCAATGTTCTTAATTTTGGGAGGCAAAGATAGGTCACAGAGGAATTCCCAATTTTGCATGTGATTTTTTTCTCTACCCAGTTATGTTTAATGGTTTTGGGGGGGACTGAAAAATGGCTGGCAGCAAAAGGGTTAAAATGTCCTAAGTTAGAGTACTAACAGGTCTGCACGTTGGTTGGGTCCGTGCGTACGCACGCACACCAATTATCAGTACAAAGACGAGACGTCCACGCACGCACGCACACGCACACACACACACACACACACACACACACACACACACACGAAATAAAAGTAGTTCCCCCACCTTATGGAAGGTCTGTGCTTATAACTCTCTAATCTGCCACTATCTTTGACTCTGCCTTTTCCTTTCTATCATCTGCTATATTTCTGACTTATATATTGGCCTATTCTCCTGCCTTAAGTTTTTAAAAATATCTTTTCTCCTTTGAGCTCCTCGGAAATCGGAATGTGTCGGCTGTACGCATGCAGCGGGGAGACCAGTGAAAACTGAAAACCGGACACATACGTACCTTATTCATTATGGCCATATGGCGGTGGGGATGGGGGTGTCCCATTCACAGCTGTTCCGCCCCACACAAAATCAAGCTATTTCGTTAAAAGACTGAATCTAGAAATAATATTTGTAAAGTGATTTAGTAGTAGTAGTAGTAGTGGTAGGGACAAAATAAGCTGTTTAAGCTTTTTGTCTAGTCCCATCGTATACATAAAGTATTACAATGAAAATGTGGTCAAGGTGCATTACGGTCAATTTTCCTAATTAAAATCAATTATCAAAGCTTCTAAACATATTTAAATATTTTGGAGATTCATCCAAGCGATTTTTGAAAGTGTTAGTATCAGGTGCACATTTTAGAAGATTAATAGGTAACTCATTCCACAAGTTAGCAACACGGATGCTGAAACAATTTTTTCTTATATTAGTATTGAACCTTTTAATAAAAACTTTACCATATGCATTCCTTGTCAAATTATATTGAGGAGAATCAAAGAATTTCTTCCAAGACAAGTCAACTAGACCATTGAATATTTTATAGGCCTCAATGAGATCCCCCCTAATTCTTCTTCCTTTGAGAGAAAACAGGTTTAGGTATTTAAGTCTACTATAATAATCCATATTTTTACATCCCTTGACAAGTTTTGTTGCTCTGCGTTGCACTTTTTCAATTGCTGATGACTAGTATTTATAACCAGGACTGGTGCACTCTTTAATATAAGTTAATTTAGAAAGAAAAGTACAAAACTAAGGCATGAGATGGAGTACGTGATGGGGGGGGAGGGGGGGGGGGTGGAAGGCGAGAAAGGACGGTTGGTTTTTCCTCTTTTTTTTCTCAAAAAAATGAATTTCATGCAAAGGCCACTGAGAAAAAAAGGGAAGAAACAAAACTTTAAAAGCACCCATGAAAATAAACTGAGCATTGATCAAGTTTTGCATGTTCCCACATAAGAAAGTTCTCTGAGACATCAGTTGCCCTTCTTTGTAAGTGTTAAAATTAGGGGAAGACGGGGTAAAAAGCGCATGGGCGGGTAAGAAGCCCACCCCAATTATCTCATGAAATAAAGAACATTTCAGTCAAATTTGCCAATGAGACGAATGCTAGACATATTAACACACGTCTCATGGGCAAAATGAGACTGAAATTTGCTTCATTTCATGAGATAATTGGGGTGGGCTTCTTACCCGCCCATGCGCTTTTTACCCCGTCTTCCCCTACAACAACATACAGTATTTATACGGCGCTGAATCTTGATAGAAATCAAATCAAAGCTCCACACACACGTTAGCATTCATAACGCATTCAGGACCAAAAATGCAATACAAAGCGAACACACACGTTTGACATAAATGGTATACAGCAGAAACAGACCTAAAGGCAAGAGAGAGAAGAGAAAGAGAGTGGAGCCTCAATCACCTCCCACATTTTTGATGATTTTTTAAGGTCTTATAATTATTTCGTGCGATTTAGTCAGGTTCATACATTTTATGACCTGAGACGTTCAAGAATATTCAATAACCGGAAAAACTCGAAGAAGGCGTAACTTACCGAAGATCTACGGACATTACCATAAATGGTAAAGCCGAGTAGTGACGAAAGAAAAACGTTCGGCAAAGACAACTTCCGGAGTAGAAACGAGACTGTGACGTACCACACATATCCTAGTGACAAGAAGGACACATTTGCAGCTCAGATGATATTGTCCTGAAACAAAACGTGAAGTTTGTGCAAGTTCTAAGTTTTATTTCCCCAATTTTTCTCAATATGTTGTCCGGAGGATTTTTTGACAACGACCCTTTCTTTGCGTAAGTATGAGGGATTGAGGTTTTAACTATTTGGAGGTTAAAATGGACCCTAAACGAAGCAGGTGGTGGAGTTTTGTTCTTGACTAGACTTGACGAATGTTCCAGTTTCTACTCGTGGTTGAATAATAAAATTGTTTGACTTGAACTATTGATTGTGCACTTGTGACTTGATCTTCAGACATTGCAAGACAACATTGTTTGAAGACATGAATGTGAACTTGGTCAAACTGAAATTGAATTTTCTGCGTTTGGATTAATTAATGGAACACTTTTCACGGTGTCAACAGAGCTAGGCCTAGCTTTGTTCAGTTTCCTATTTTCCAGGCCAGTAAAGGTTAGGTTGAGAAGAAAAAAAAATCCAGAATGAGTAGATCTATAGACAATGGTCCTACAAATTGCCGTCCGGAGCTGTCTGGATGCTGTTGGGAATGGGATACTGTCTGGATCAGTGGATACTGATCGTAGTTGTCCTAGTGCCTCCTGGATGTCGATTCTTCAACTCATTACAGTTGTTTGGGGTTTGGGTTTTCCCCGTGACGATACCTGGGGGAGGGTGGGACTGGGAGGGGAGGTCTTTTGTAAAAAATGGTTCCCCCACTTTCTGGAAGTTCTGTGGTTGTAACTTCCTCTAATCTGCCACTTTCTTTGACTCTGCCTTTTCTCTTTGCTTTCTATCACTTTTGTGTGTGTATCACTATCACTATCAGTATGATCTAATGTCTTTAGTATCTCGGAACATTTGATCTAATTTCTAATCTTGTTTCCATTCACATGCAGACAGACAGAATAGCATTGGCAAAGAAACAAAATTTGAAAGATGAATAAACACACTGCTACAAAGAAGTATTAAATGAGAGAGAGAGAGTAAAATATTAAAAGAAAATATATATTATTATATGAAGAAAAAAAAAAGAAAAAAACACCGAAAGACTGACACTGTGACAGTGACATAAAACACAACTAGAACTACTTTATTTAATAAACAACCTCCACAAGCCACTAGGAGTAGGACAACTCCGGACGGCAATTAGTAGGACCCATAGACAAACATGTCACTTGTCAGTGGAACATATGTCACACTCACAGTGTTGATTCTAGAGCGCGGTCTTGCGGGATTCCCGCATTTATCCCCCCTAGGATGCATAAAATCGCGAACAGTGCGGCCCAACTCGCGCAAAAAAATTAAAACGAACGCACTTTTACTTAACGAGTGCGTAGTCGCGGCTGCTGTGTCTTTAGCCTTCTCGATATTGAGTCAAACCGAGCATCCTTTCTGTCAACGTTTTGATTGGCCGATGACTCTGGCTTTGTCCAATTACACACATTTTCACTCAGGAGCACAACTTTTCAGTCCACCATTTTTGTTTTGGTGCACACTATCGAACTCAATGCTACAGCCAGCGATTCTCGTTCTGTTGTACTTGTAGGGCCTCTAAGTCTAACAAGTCTAAGGCGCAGTGAGCAAAGAAAAAGCAAACTTGTTTTATTTCGTGTTTCGTGGCATATCAACGAAGGATGTTTGTACAACTAAGATAAGAATATACGCAATGGGTCAGGAAGTGAAACGGAACTCGCGATGCCGATGTCAACCAGATCCCAGATTGGAACTTCTTGAAATTGCCTTGCCCAACTAACTGGAAAGACGCGAAAAACAGTCTTTCCAAAGGCTTAGTTGTGTTTCAAGGAAGAGTGCGAGGGCGATAACATAACTTCAACGATGAGAATTTTTACGCGATCACTGAATCGCGAAAGTCGCAACTCGAACTCGAAGAATCTTGAGTGCGGCAGTTGTAAAGTGATGACTTCGGCCTGAGCACAATGCGCGCTTGCTCTCTCTCTCTCTCTCTCTCTCTCTCTCTCTCTCTCTCTCTCTCTCTCTCTCTCTCTCTCTGAAAAGTCTCTCTCTCTCTCTCTCTGTGTTTCTCTCACACACACGCACACTGTGACAGGCTCTGTCTCTCTCAGTCTCTGTGTTTAAATACATGTTGCTGTCTGGGAATGTGCTCTTTCCTTTACTTTCTGTGGTCGCTGTGTTATTCTTCATTCTGTCTATCCTCCTGCGAAGAGACAAAGTGCTAAAATGCATTCATACTGCTGGGTTTTGTCTAATTCTCGAAAAGCTCTTGGGTCCCTTCTTTTTATCCCAGGGGTCCCTTGGGGCTCCTTTTTTCACCTGAGGGAGCCCCAGGGCTT
>CM065698.1:22447504-22524614 GCA_017654935.2 Phymorhynchus buccinoides
TTTGTACAATGTCAGTGAGATACTGAGGGGCAGTTCCATTAATAGAGTTGAAGGTGAGGCATGCGACCTTGTACTGAATTCGAGCAGAAATTGGAAGCCAGTGAAGAGTGTGAAGTAGCGGGGTGATATGCTGTGTCTTTTTTGCTTTGAAAATCAATCAATTACACCTTAACCAAAGACCTATGCAGATCCCTGGACTCCCCAAGGACACCCCCCTCCAGCTCCCACCACCACCTTACGAATCATTCGGTCCGTCCCTGCAGTGAACCAACCAAAAAACATCGTTCTCAGATCTGAATTTTTCATAAATAGCTAGGCGCCCCCCCCCCCCCCCCCCCTATTTTTTTCTCGGTTCTTTCCTTTTTTCCCCACAGTCTTGCCTACTTCATCCTCTATCGTTTGCTATATTTAATACATATTTTCATCCATTTACATCATTAAACACATGCATTCAATAATAGTAGAAGATAAAGCCAAGACGGGAAAAACGCAATGAACCAGGACTGTGACAAATGCTCCGCGGCTGTTGTGTGTACTGCACTAATAGGGGGGGGGGGGGGGGGGGGGGCGGGGGGGATGGGTCTATTACATAATGGCCTTTATCATGACTGCGATTAATTATTCAACAAAGATAATTAGCTCAAAAAGTTGATAAGATACAGCTTAATGTTTGGTCAGAAAGGCAGGTGTGAAAATGTGGGGAGAGCTGAGAATGTAGGGGGGGGGGGGGGGGGGGGGGGGGGGGATCTTTACCTTTACCAGATGCACAAAAGCAGAAAATTGTAGGCCTCCCAGTCATCAAGTGATTCTAATTCAGACTAGATAGTAGATTACACAAGCATCATAATGGTGATCAATTGACGCTACCCCAGGTTCTGGCATCACTCCACACCATCTGTTCGACCTACAGTATTCCACGGTCACACGTGTCTCATAAATGTTCTTGATACAGGAAAATGTTGGTTCTTCTTCCAGGGCGTGTCGTCGCGGCGATTGTCATCAGAAGTGGCGTAAGCAATGTACTGATCCTGATCTTGGTAGAACTCTGAACTGCATGACAGTAATTGATTTGGAGATTTCTTGTTGCTGCTTCAGTATTTTGTCCCTTGATCTCGCTTTTGATGTCGTTTTGCTGCTCAACAAATAATAGGCCTATGTGCTTCAAGCTACGGATGTCAGACTAGATCTAAATAAATGTTTATGTCGCTGTTGGTGTGAGATGAAAGTGTTAATTCTTTCTTTTGAACACTGTGTTCGGCCTGAAATTCTGATCGTTTGCTGTCTTTTTTCCCCTTCACTATTGGTGTCTCTGTCCACTGCCCTCTGCAGTAGGAACTATACTATACTCTATTCACGATGGCGACGTTAAAGACCTTCTCTAGCAGAGCACCAAATTAGGCTGAACGACCTCTTATCATACACAGGACCCCTGCCCTAACAATAATTTTATAAAAATCGACACAGCTTTGTAATAAAACGGTAAAAACTGACTTTGACGCAGTTTGACACACCTGGATTGACCCCGATTGACCCCTCACATCGGAAGCAATTAAAAGACGTCCATGTTTGTTGGGAGTCCCAAACCATAATATCAAGCACTGCCATTGTTTGGCAGTCAGTGCAGCAGTGTATCCCTTTGTTGCATTTGTTTTCTTTTGGAGATGCAGACAAACGGAATGTTGTGTTTTTTATTTTGACAAAGCAATCAGCCACAGGCTATGAGAGCATGAGGATAAGATCTGCAAGTAAGTAAACTGTTTCGATGACGATGTGCGAAATTTAGATCTAGTCATGATAATTCTACCAAAGTAGTGTTTGCAAACGTCGAAACAATCTTCTTCTCTGGTCTAGTATCAGTAGTATGTCTGATTGAAATAGATCGAATTGACTACAAATAGTTATGTAATGAGTAACAACAGCTTAGCGCATTTGGCACTGCAGTGTGAGCACTCTTGATGTGTTAAGAAAAAATGGATAGATTCCGTTCGAATATCAGTGCGTTTTTTCAATGGCTAAACTTTGTGTCTGATCAGTGAAGACAGTGAACAATTTAGAGCTGCTACAGACGTTCTACGCAGTATAATATAGAGCATTTCAGTCTAGACTTGTTATATAGGAAGGTTTAACCCAATTATATCTAGAAAAGTGTCGTTCTAACACTGTAACAGTGCCTTAGTTATCTAGACTAGTCTAGATCTAATGCATGCGCAAGACTGGAAGGAATACTAAACACTAACAGTAACAGCCACTTCAGTTTGTTGTGTTGCCATGAGTAATCTTTGTGTGCATGTGTGTGCGTGTGTTGTGCGTGCGCGCGCGCGTGTGTGTGTGTTTCATTAGACTAGCAGGGTCCGTTCCAGTGACAAGATGATGCATAAACGTTGGCTGCATCATAGACTCCAAACAGGAAACATAGGCCTACCAACAGTTGAGTAAGTTGATATTTACAGCAATGTAGAATAGTTTTGCGCGCGCGCGCGTTGTGTGTGTGCGTTTGTGCGCGCGCGCGTGGTGTGTGTGCGTTTGTGCGCGCGCGCGCTGGTGTGAGTGGGTAGGTGTGTGTGGGTGTGTGGGTGTGTGTGTGTTTGTGTGTGTGTGCGTGTGTGTGTGCATTTGTTCTTCTCCTGCTAAGGTAACCGCAGTATCCACTGTATGCAGTTTGATCTTGCTGAGTGTTTGTAGTATCATGGGCTGTATGCACCCCAATTATCTCATGAAATAAAGACAATTTCATCAAATTTGAGACGAATGCTGATCAGTGTTTGTGTGTTACTGTAATTGTGTCACTAGACCCTGCGCTATAAATTACTGTGTGTGTAGGCTTCTGAAGAAATTGTGTGTATGTGTGTGTGTGTGTATGTGTGTGTCTCATGTCTGTCTGTGTGTGTGTGTGTGTGTGTGTGTGTGTGCGTGTGTGTGTGTTTTTTTCACATAAATTAAATTCAGTTTCAATTTCATTTAGTTTTAAAATTCCCTTTAATTTTTTGTAACTACTAATTTCGAAAATTGTGCTTTCCTGAACTGAGTCTCGCCACCACCACCACCACCCCACTCACCACCACCACACGTGCGGATACCGGTAAGGTATTTCATACAAATAGCTACCACCACCACCACCCTTCCCCCAGCTTCTGGTAAAAGTTCTGTGCTTATAACCTTTTCCCTTGGCTTTCTGTCATCTAGATATTTCTGCCTTAGTGTTCTAAAAACTCTTATAAAGATTTCCTCAAGCCAAAGAGGGACAGACTGGGCCTATTTTGTAGTTATGCGCAGAATGGCAGCATGAGGCATCTGCGCTCAGAAACTGAGTGATAGATGAATAATTGTTATTTTGTTGTACCTTATCGTGGGGGACATCCCGCAATCGCTACGTATCGGTAACATTGCCAAGAAAATGAAGATAAACCAGCCCGGCTTTCACTGCGTATCGATAACTCTACTGGGCTAATTCACTACGGCAACTAAGGGTTAGGGTTAGGGTTAAACTTAGGTAAGGAATAGGAATAGGTTACGAAAAGGGTTCGGGTTAGGGTTAGGAATAAGGTTAGGGTTGGTCTGTTGGAATTCAAACTGACAGATTGGCACAGTCATCATCAATTGTTCTCTATGCGTCGTAGTGGTGACAGCGCTACGCACCGTGTTCAGGCCTACCTTTCCCATTTTGTTGGGAAACTATTTTAATGACAGTGAGATAAGGAACGGTAAGGTTGTGTGTGTTTGAAGGGGGGGGGGGGGGGGGGGGGGGGGTCACAGTGTGTAGAGAATTCAAGCTATAATTATTAATTTTAAAATGTATGCATCCTCGTAATAATACAAGATAGACTTGAATTGTTTTATAACTCAATATTTAGCTCATAGAATCGATGACATCAAAGCCACTTAACAATAGCTTTCAGAAATATCATTAGTTACTTAGAAGCATGAAACGTGTCTTGGACTTTTACACATAATATTAATTTGAATAATACACATGCGTGTGTGTGTGTTCAATTGTGTGCATGTGTGTGTGTGTGCGTGTGTGCTTCAAGTCCTCCATGCCCCAAAAGGGGTCAAAGTGTGTGTGCGTGTGTGTGTGTGTGTGTGTGTGTGTGTGTGTGTGTGTGTGCTGTGTGTGTGTGTGTGTAGACTGGATCTAGGTAGACTGAATCTAGCTATAAGTTGTTTGTTTCATATATGGGAGTAAACCGTCAAAATAAAATAGAGAATGCTAAAATGTGTTACTTCCCCTGTATATTGATAAACATGAGCACCCATATATGTACACATAATGTAAATGAAGATGAATCAGTCACTCTTTCAGGAAGCTGCCCGGCATCATCACACACAAGGCGCTGGAATGGAACCCTCAGGGCAAGCGACCAAAGACAACGTGGAAGTGGTCCTGTAAGGAAGAAATGAAGTTCAGTTTGTCCTGGGGGAACTCGAGAAAGCTGCCCCAAACCGAATCTGCTGGAGAACTGTTGCTGAGGCCCCATGCTCCACAATGAATCCAAGGAAATAAGTCAAGTAAATGAAGCCATATACTCATGCACAAGCACATGCGTGTGCGCGCGCACACCGGCACACACATGTACACACACACACACACACACACACAAACAAGGTACATGTTAATTATGTCACGTGACAATAATGCACGCCCTCTTTGGCCTTTCGGACATTGGGGCATTGGGATTTTACTTGGGGATATAAAGAGGGGGGGGCAGAACACTTTACACACACACTACCACACATGATAAAACAGTTAGTTATGTTATAATCGTTACACAAACACACACACACACTCCCACACACACATGACACACACACACCACTTTTTTATAGTATTATGAATAAAACAAGGTACATGTCAATTATGTCACATTAGCCATGCCCAATAACATACATGTGAACTCCTGACAAATGCAACCTGCTGCTACTGTTTGTACAATATTAAATGGTCTATTTTAGTGACTTTCATATCACTTGATCAATGGAAAACATCAGCCATTGCTTTGTTGGAGTGAGTGGTTACAGTGCAGCCTCCCTTATAAGACCTCTCATTATAAGACTCCCTCCCATATAAGACCTACTTCTCTGAGACATTGCCCTTCTTTGTAAGTATTAAAATTACCTCCCTTATAAGACCCCTCCCTCCCTTATAAGACCTCATTTTGGTTGATTATTGAAGGTCTTATGAGGGAGGTTCCACTGTATTAGGAATTTGCAGAATATTTATATTAATCATGTTAAGTAATATGGATTGATTCATTGTATTAATATATTGTATTCTTTAGTTATAAGTATATTAATAAATTATGTCTTTTCAATGCACTTATGCATTGTCAATGAATTGACATTGTCATTGTCATAATAATGATGTTTAGACATTTGATTAGCATGTATCTCATATATCTCATATATATGTGTATAAATCAAAATAATTTTACACCAAAATATATGACTTATTGTTTATTATTAAACTGTTGTGATGTGTGTTATATGACTGAATATATAGAAGACGTATATAGAAGACGTATTATAATAAGGCTTTATACTGAAAAATGTCTTCCCTTGTCTTGTGCACTGTAGTGTGTGCGCCACCTACATAAAATTATTGCTTTTTTCTGACACGAAGTAAAAGTATGCACTCTGCCCCTGACTTGTCATTGTGTAGCGTGGTCGATTCAGTCTTAAAATGATCGCCCTTTCGTGTCACGAAGAAGCAATATAAAGCCCCATTAACACTTCGTCAGATGATAACAAGAAAACAACTTGTTCTTGGTAGCACTAGTACATAGTTTTAGGCGAAGGGCTTTTACATTGACATATTGTGTTCCTGTAATAGGCAGGTGCCTGTCGTAAATGACTTACTGGTTTTCTTATGGCTTACTAAAATTTACTTTACATGTTTGGAATTAAAAAATCTCTGTTCTTTATAATAACAGGTGATGTGGCAAACTTTAAGCTCCACCACACAGGATAAACAGGAGACTTTCACAGGTGGGGACTATGCATTGTGTTGTTAAGTCAGCGTTTGCAGCTCATACCCACAAAGGAGCGGTTTTTGTAATGTGTGTCTTAGATCATTGTTATGTTACATTTACTGTGGTTATGTACATTTGATTTATTCAACCAGAGTATGGCAGTAAGTCTTTGAATTTTAAAATGCAGGGCATGAAATATTAATCATGCTTTACTTTAATGGACTTTATTATAATTAACAAAATTGGACATTACTAATCCATACACTTTACTGTCATT
The DNA here is from genome assembly GCA_017654935.2 of Phymorhynchus buccinoides. Classification (NCBI taxonomy): domain Eukaryota; kingdom Metazoa; phylum Mollusca; class Gastropoda; order Neogastropoda; family Raphitomidae; genus Phymorhynchus; species Phymorhynchus buccinoides. The sequence continues at coordinate 22,453,748 of CM065698.1, forward strand.
GTTCATAACAACACAGACACTGACATTACTAATCCACACACTTTACTGTCATTGCTCATAACAACACAGACACTGACATTACTAATCCACACACTTTACTGTCATTGCTCATAACAACACAGACACTGACATTACTAATCCACACACTTTACTTTCATTGCTCATAACAACACAGACACTGACATTACTAATCCACACACTTTACTGTCATTGCTCATAACAACACATACACTGACATTACTAATCCACACACTTTACTTTCATTGCTCATAACAACACATACACTGACATTACTAATCCACACACTTTACTGTCATTGCTCATAACAACACATACACTGACATTACTAATCCACACACTTTACTGTCATTGCTCATAACAACATACACTGACATTACTAATCCACACACTTTACTTTCATTGCTCATAACAACACATACACTGACATTACTAATCCACACACTTTACTGTCATTGCTCATAACAACACATACACTGACATTACTAATCCACACACTTTACTGTCATTGCTCATAACAACACAGACACTGACATTACTAATCCACACACTTTACTGTCATTGCTCATAACAACACATACACTGACATTACTAATCCACACACTTTACTGTCATTGCTCATAACAACACACACTGACATTACTAATCCACACACTTTACTGGACTGTTCATTTACCGGGTAGTTTGTTTATTTATTTTAGTAGAGAGTTTATGCCTTGACTAGGTTAATGTAGATCTTTTCTATTGTAGTTCGTGTAAGTTGAATGTGGATGTAGTAAGATTTTAGTTTTAGTGTGGTATGACCTATGAACACTTACAAAATTGTTGCTGATTGTGTGTGATTGTGTGTGTGTGTGTGTGTGTGTGTGTGTGTGTGTGTGTGTGTGTGTGTGTGTGTGTGTGTGTTCAGAGGCAGTGTGGGTGTATTCCTCTTTGAGTGAGGCTACAAATTCCGAGACATGGAACTAGCAACAGACTGCAGTGGACCACAAAGAAAGGGTGTAAATGATGCCGGAGAGGTTCCAGCAAAGCAAGCAAATCAGCACCAGTCACATTTTTTTTTTCAAACATTATAAAAAAAAAATTATTATGCTAATTTAAGTCGGTTTAGTGACAGCATTGACAGGTTTTTAATCTTTTTGTGTGTGAATAATTTATTATAATAATAATCAAACAGATACAAAATTAGCAAAATCATAAAATGTTAAAAAGAAGTACAAAGGGATATAATTTAATGTTGTACCCATGTACAATAGACACTTTTTTTTTGCTGTCCGATCTACTGTTCTGGCCACTTCTGGGCCATACAGTGGTGTTGCTCCAACGCTGTTCATTCCAAGTCCCAACTCACAACCACACCCTGGTTTGTCAGGTCGCAGAATCCGAAATCAGCCGTCCAAAGGGAGAAAATCTATGTTAGGCTGTCAGGAGGCGACCACCAGAGGAGACATTGCACTGCTGCTGAGTCACTTCGGTGGAGTTCAGTGGAGCCTGTTTTGAGCTAACATACACAGGAAACCACCCACTAAGCCCCCTACTGACGACAATAATGTCTTAGTCGCAGAACTACCGTGAGCCCCAACACGTCTGTCCATCGACTGACTCCCATGACTTTGACGCACCAAATTTGAAATCAAAACTGGTCACCATAACAGCAGGGTATGCAAGACCAAAAAAATGAAGTTCCTTATTAGTCTGAGACTACATGACAGGGCCATATTCTATGCTTCCTTTCATAATGATACCCCGACGTAAACCATGCCCTTAATACCGTAATAAACAAAGTAGAGCATCTGAGATCTCTCTCACTCTCAGTATCGCATCCATCAAGTTGATGAAGCTGGACTGTGTTGTTTCATTATTCCCATACCAAACTCACTCTGGCAAGAACCGAAAAAAACATTGCCTCTGATGGATCTCGAACCCGGGACCTCCCAGCCACTAGTCCATGACATTACCACTGCATCAAGGCATCTTCATCAATAGACACATTTTTGTTCCTATAAAATAACCAGAAACAAATGCCCAACACACTCTTATTGGATCCTAAATGATAAATGATAGTTTCATTAAATATTATATTGCAGTACATTCATACCTGTTTTAAAAAAAATCATTTTTTTAATTAATTATATTACCAAAATGATATAGTAGTAAATCAATCTTCGTCTTATACCAGTTGAAAGGTTATAAATCTGTGCTCTATGCAAAGGTGAATAAGATATAATTGTATCTGTGTTCTGGGTTACTTTTTTTAACCTAGTTACTTCATCACATGGAATTTTTTTTATAACTTTCCAGAAGCCCAGACAACAGGTGTTAAGTTTGTGTGTGTGTGCGCGCTTGCGAAAATGGCCTTTGATCTTGATTCTTGAGAATTTTATGAATTTTATTCGCTGTGGATACTTTGCATGACAAATTTAACATTTCTGGTTGAAAAAGGCAACAGGCTATTCAATATAAATTTAAAAACAGAATATCTTGTAATTGTATGAAAGAAAAAGTACAATTTTAATATATGTAAAGCCGGCGACAGACTATGTGACTGCCTCATGTGACTCGATCAGGTCGTGACGTTTCACCTCATTTGCATACCTGGAATTTATTTCTGGAATAATAAATCGTAGTGATAAAGGCCATTATCTAATCGCGCGCGCTCAAATCACGGGTCCGAACCCTAAGGCTATATATAAAAAACTATTCGGTTTTGTGCTGTTTTCATGCGTTTTTATGTAGTTACGTGCTGTTTTGATGCGTTTTCATGTATGTGTACAGCCGACACATTCCGATTTCGGAGTAGCTCGGCGATGCTGCGAGGGGACTTTGCAGCCGCTCAGCGTTGCACTTGTTAGTCTTGTATTAGTACTGTAATAAGATTCCTTATTATTACAACTATTACTATTAGTAGTAGTAAACTGTATTATTATTATTTTACAGGGAAATAAGAGAGACTTTGAAGACTAGTTTGGATATATTCACATTTAGTCCTGTAAAAGGGCTATTATTTTAATAATTATTTGATTGGTATAATTTTGTTTCACACGTTTGATTAATGTTATTTCAGTTATGTTGTATCTGTCATGTTGTTGCACCTAACCTGAATTTCTCTTTTGGAGATATTAAAGTATACTTGAACTTGAACTTGAACTTGAAAAGGAGATAATTCATAAACGGAAAAAGGTGCAACCAGTGCTTCTTCTGTCAATGATATTATACGATGGATGCAAGGCGGCTCCTGTTTTTTTAAAAATAAATCTGAAAACCAGACGGCGCCTGTTTGTTTTTTAAATTTTGACCCAAAAAATGATTCAAAGTTCAAGGGGAAAAAAGTGTTGAATTCTCACTTTACAAGCCTAGAATAAGCTTGAAATTGAGTACGATTTTTTTTTCTCTTCAGCTTCAGGAGGCTGTTGCCCCCCTGACCGCCCAAGGGCCTGGGTGGCCCCTGGACCCCTGCCTTGTCTGTTTTTGGATTTTCTCCAGTTGCATCCATGTATATTGCCTGCTCTTACAGAGAGAAGTGTGCGTTTTGACAATTGTTTATTTTACACATATTTTTAAAATCATCACTTAGTATCTTGCGCGCGCATGTGCGTGTGTGTGCAAGGATGAAACCTGGACAAAATGAAAAGCAGGAAGGCCTTGGTTCTGGCGGGCCACCTTGGTGGGGTCAAGGGATGAACTTGTTTGTGAGGGTCAGGGGGTGAAACCCCAATACAGAAAGTTTTTGTTGTTGTACACTTTTACTAATAAAATCAGAGCAATAAATTGTAGAGACAGCTTTCATTTTTTAAAACAATAAAACAATTTTTTCCCATCTAATTTCAGGGTAATAATCGTTCAATAAAGTATTGCAAATTCAGGATTTTCTGAAAAACAACAAAGCCAAAATCAGAATTCCTGCTTTTCCTGCAATTGGTTTCATCCATGTGTGTGGGTGGGTGTAAATAATAAGAGAGATTTGAAAGAAATATTTTTGTTTAGAGATCAGTTATGTGTGTTGAATGAAAGAAGAGAGAATGAATTTTTTTTTATATCATTAAAAAAAATCACTTTGTCTTTGTTTTTGTTTTCATTATTAGTTCCTACTAGCTTCAATTCGTCCATTTTTTTAAAACTTTTTTGTTTTCTTTGAAGCACTCTATTCTTCTCTGAACTCCGCCAACCCCCCCCCCCCCCCAAGCAACAGGATCTCGGCCATACTACTAAATTCTTTTTTGATGTGCTTGAACATCATAAATGGACAGAAGCACGCTAAATTAAAGTTTCCAATTTTCATACAATATGGATGGCACCGCTCTTAGTCTTGCGATGACGCGTTCTCCAGGTAGGAGCAGCCCGAATTTCACAGAGATCTGATAAGTGTCTCTGACTAGAGTACACCAAAATTATATTTAAAAAAGTCTTGGGTTTGACTTCTTTGTTTTCACCATAATTGGGCTGTACATTGCATACCCCCCACCCCGTCCCCGCCCACACACATACCTTTTTTTAAATTTCTTGTTGTTTGTTTGTTTTCATGATTTTTGTTACATTTGTAATAAATTAAATATGTAATGGTACATAAGGAAACCATACATTGTTTTCTGTGTATTCATTAGAAATCCTTGCTGCATACAGTGAAAGCAAAATCAGAGTTTATGCACACACAAAAATCATGTTTGTTGTTCTCATGCACTATGACATATCATGCATTGAAAATGCACACTGTAAGATTCTAGTCATAGTACTTTTTTTAACACCACGAGTATCATAAAGACATTGTGATTGTTAAACAAGATAGGTAGTAACCTATTGTCAACCACTAAAATATTGTTTAGTAACATAATTATAGTCAATCACTGAAATATTGTTTAACAATCACAATGTCTTTATGATACTCGTGGTGTTCAAAATTTGTTTTAACTATTTTACCCCATGTATAGTTTGTTCATGCAATCATGCATTCACACATGGTATATACAGTATGCAGACAAATGCAAATTAGGTGTACGCCTATGCATTTTAAAAAAATGCAACTGCATAGAAAATGGCTTCACCTGCAAACATTATTCTTACTGAACATTGGCATGTAATCAAATACCAAGTGGCTTCAATAAAATAAAAAAAATTAAACAATGAATGACATCAGCATCTCAGATATATCAATTAATTTATGTCAAACAGTCAATCATTCAAGTAATCTCAATCAATCAGTCAAACCATCATTTAATCAATCAACTAATCTTTATTGTCCTTTTATAAAACATAATGTAATTTGTTTACTGTCACCACTTAAAAAAAGAAAAGAAAACAACAACAAACGAGACACAAACAGACAAATCACAGAGAAAACAGCAGAATTAACAGTTCACAATCTAACAAATAATGTAAGACAAGAGTTTGCAAAAGAATACAACCTAAGATATGATTTTAGATTTAAGTGTGAGGCAAAAAATGGGATTTAAATGATTGCATAATATTTGTGATAATACATGGACAAGTGACACACGTAAACGCGCGCGCGCACACACACACACACAGGCCAGGTCATCAAAATTGGGGCATTGATGTTTTTGCCACTGTGTGGAAAATATTGGTTAAGGTGGGGCTTAAAAACATCAACTTTTTCTTCGATCGCTCAGACAGCTTCCTGTCAATTATGAGTGCAGATGCATCATGCTGCCATTACGGGCCTAAGTAAGAAATAATTAGGCCCAGCATGTCCGACCTCGGCTGGAGGACATTTTTTGGAAATAGTTTCTTGAAAAACGGCAGGAGGATGGACCGGAAAGGCAGAAAGATAGTAGATGACAGCAAGCAAAGGGAAAAGGCAGAGTCAAAGAGAGTGACAGATTAGAGGAAGTTACAAGCACAGAAGGTGGAGGAAATTATTTATACAGAAGACCCCCCCCCCCCCCCCCCCCTATCCCCTGGGGGGGGGGGGGGGGGGGAGACATCGCGTTGACAGTCCACTGACTGGTCTTGATCTTGATTCGTTACAACGGAAGAAATCCACTTCTGGATATAAGCACTGGGGGAAAGCAACTCTCTAGCTAAAAAAACCACCCCACCCAACTATTTATACAAATATGGCCCAGGCAGCCAGGTCCCACTGATCGGGCCCTCAGCATGATGCCGCGCCTTGCAGGAGGGGGGGGGGGGGGGGGTAAATTGGTGTTATGGCATCTGACAGAGCCTTCCTGAACTGCCCAGCAGATGGTAGGCTGATGCTCGATGGTACATGGTAGTTCGTGGGGAAAATGAGTTTCTGAAGATCACTTCGGCAGTCTGTTCCGCCCGATGGTAGTTCGTGGGGAAAAGGAGTTTCTGGTCACTTTGCCAGGCTGCGTGTGCTCACCACCAAGCTGATAAGATTTGATTAAAAAGTGCAGTTTTATAACTGCTTTTTTCTTTCTTTTGTTGCTTCAGCTTCAGATATCGCCTAAAGATATCAGTTGTGATGTCGCTTCGCTGCTCGACACGCATGCTTCAACTCAAAGGATGTTTGTCATTTGAATAGATCTACACCTATTCTAGATCTGAAGTCAGAAGAATATGACTTGAAGATAGATAACATAGGACAGCCAGCGTTACCGACATGCTACAGAGGCTCAGATGGAATCCACTGCAGCAACGCAGACAAGCCACCAGACTCACCATGCTGTATAAAATACTCAATGGCATGGTGAGTGTGAACAGGAGCAAAGTCATACCTCAGCCAGAGCGGCAACGCAGGGGTAATTCACAACAGCTCCTCATCCCCCAGTGTCGGACGCAGTACCGTCAAAGCTCTTTTTTTCCACGAACAATCAAGTGTGGAATGACCTGCCAACACCCGCAGTGGAGGCCAGAACTCTAGAGAGCTTCGCAGCCGGAGTCTGGAAGTTCCTCAAAGGACACCCGCCTGCTGCACCTGCTGCGGCTGGTGGCCCCACTCAGGGGTCATCAGTCTAACAACCAAGCAAAAGCCCCCCCCCCCCCCCCCCCCCCCCCCCCCCTCCCCTGCAGATTCCCATCAAGCTAGGCGTTTTCCTTTTGTCCGTCCTCTCTCCTCTTTCTTTAATCTTCGGCCTCCTGGCCATTTCTTCCGGCATATGTGGATGAACCTCCCCGGTTCCGTGGCATAATAATCAGTGTGTTGATTGTGGCTACGTACTAAGAAGAAGAAGAAGAAGAAGAATGTGAATCAACCTTCCTGGAACTTGTCAAGCAAACGTCATTTCTTCTTTACGTCACTGCTGATGTCAGATGAAAGTGTTCTTTATTTTGCGCTAGTCTATCATGCGTTCTCTTCCAAATTCTGATGACCAGCTGTTGTTTCTTTATTGTTTGTTCGTATCACGATCCAAACTACCTTCGCATTCTTCCTGGAGGTGTCTGTTTTAGTCTCGGCTAGCCTGAAGAAGACCAGTTATTGACCTTACTTTACCGTGTTTTCACGAATGCTCAATTCGATCATTCAACCGAACATTGCCGCCGTTATCGGCAAGTAAGAAAGTTATCAATTGAACGTAGGTTGCTAGAAGAGCAAACTGAAACCAAGGCATAGCTACAATACTCATCAGCAAACAGAATGCGACTAAAATAAAAGCACAACTCCTAGGAGATGCAGGAGCGATGAGCTACTCTTCTGTAAGCGCAAGGTCAAGGACAACAAAGCTGTAAGCGCTGTAACACCGCTTACAGCTCTAACCTTTCACTTCCGGAAAAAATCCAGGTGCAAAATGGCGTCTTCAGAGTCCGATATCTAGGTCACTGGGTCAAATTGATTGTCGCGGTTATGGCAAATGGCATTGCTTGTTCGACCCCGAACGAATTCTGGGGAGAAACTACGGCACTAGAGGGGGTCTTTAACTGGAATAAGAAAAGACAGTTAACTACTTAACTGGTATATTAAAGCCAGTTAAGTAGTTAACTGGTATTTTATCATTTTTGAGCCCCCAAAAAAAGACATTTTGTTTTATCTGAATGTTTTGATGGATGGAATTTCTCTGGAACTTGAACTTGAACCTCGCTGACTTATTATTTCTTGGATAATATAGTTTATTCGTATTTCTAGTAACTGTTTCTCTCTTTGTCTCTATCTGTCCTTCTGTATGCCCCCTCTCTCTCTCTCTCTCTCTCTCTCTCCCTCTCTCTCTCTCTCTCTCTCTCTCTCTCTCTCTCTCTCTCTCTCTCTCTCTCTCTCTCTCTCTCTCTCTCTCTCTCTATATATATATATATATATATATATATATATATATATATATATTTTTTGAATGACGGGGTGTGTGTGTGTGTGTGCGTGCGTGTGTGCGAGCGTATGTGTGTGTCTGTGTCTGTGTGAGTGCGCGCGCGCACGCCTACATGCTTGCTTATACATGTGTGCGTAAAGACCCAGTGATGCACCATGATTAAGTCCCTTGGGTTTTTTCTGGGTTGCTGTGACCCACATACAAATTTTCCCATATTCAAATTGAGGCTGCTCTTTAAAACGATGTGTCGGTTTGAATTTGGGGCCATTTATATGGGAGTCAGACTTGGTGAAAACAAGATTTCTTTCCAGTTATAGGGGAAGACGGGGTAACTTGAAAAGCGCATGGGCGGGTAAGAAGCCCACCCCATTTATCTCATGAAATAAAGAAAATTTCAGTCAAATTTGCCCATGAGACGAATGCTAGACATTAACGCTCGTCTCATGGGCAAAATGAGACTGAAATTTGCTTCATTTCATGAGATAATTGGGGTGGGCTTCTTACCCGCCCATGCGCTTTTTACCCCGTCTTCCCCTAATAGGGAAAACACGTGAAGTGAAACCCGTGATTTTGACACGTGATCTGGTGGATCTTTATGGGCGAGGGGGGAGGTGTTATTAAACGAACAAATATAAATACATGTCGAATCTATTTAGAAAACTTAGCTACTGAGACGTCTTAGTTGTTCCGACTCCTACTAGTGCAAATTATATACTTAATCATTTACCTCAGCCAAAGCAATTGTGTTGTTATATTTGTTTCTTTTATCTGTCTACATGCTGGACTCCCAATCGTCCCGCAAAACAAGGGGTCCCAGGGACTCCATCAATTACAGCATAGAGGGCCCTAGAGTCGGGATAGAGTGTCCCAGTGGCATTGCGAATGCTAAAAAGAATTTTTCTAGTGCATCCCTGGGACCCCCTGCATATTCTTTTAGAGGGTCCTGCAGAAATGTAGTGCTTCATAGACCCCCAAATGGGGGTTCCTGGGAGCCCTGACATGTTAATATCATCCTGATAACTCCAAAAATGATGACCATATTTTGATTTAATTTGCTGGGTCAGGGTATCCCCTTATTGTTTATAAAACGCTTAGGCACACACACACACACACACACGCACTCGCACACACACGCACGCACGCACGCGCACACACGCACACACACACACACACTCACACACACACGCACGTACGCCACAACAGACTGAGAGACGAGAGAGAGAGAGAGAGAGCAAACACCAGATTTCGTCGAGAAACCTTTATTATAGATTTAGATGTAATTGCAGTGTGACAGGGAGAATGAGAAAATATAACTGATAATAAGGACAAATAAAGTAGGCCTACACTGTAATAATACCCGTAGATATTATACTTTAAAAGTGATCATAAAGTTATTATGTAAGTTGATTCACTGACATGAGCGCTTTTAAAGCATCTCACCAGTCATCTGTTCGTGACACGAATGTAAGGAAAAGATGAAGACGGACATGCTGGGCCTTATTTTTATTTGGGCGCATGACGGCAGCCTGACGCATCTGCGCTCAGATGACAGGAAACTGTCTGACGCGATCGACGAAGAAGAATGCAAGGATTGAATATGCAGAACACAATATCAAATAACGTGTATGTCAGTCCGACATTTCTGACTGACAGATAGCAAAGAAAATAATGCTATTCTAGAGCTACGGGCAGAAATTTGTTTACATTAGGGATGTCTTCAGTGCCCAAAATACATCCTCACTCTCTCAGCTAAGAGGAGTTTGGGACAGTTTAGCATAGGAGACTGTCTCCAAATTTTACCCACCCCCCTAACGGTACAGCACTAAGAGCAAATAACACGCTGTTCAATCTATCAATCAATCAATCAATCTTTTTTTTATTAGCTTGTGCGTTTTCTAAAGTGTTTCTTTGACACCTTTTGGCGTAACAGTTATTCGCGCGGCGACCGTCCTCTAGTGAAACTTACCCCGGATAAAATTCTGATTTGCTACACCGGATAGATTTGAGATAGGTACCACGACATTTGTCTCATCACCTGCACAGTTGATGCTAGTTAGTTCCCTTGGTAGGAAAAGAGCACTCTGCTAAACTCACATGTTTGCAACCTTGGTCTTTCTTTCACACGAAGTTTTAGCATACAAAGTGATAGTGGACGAATGTCATAAAGTTTGATCAACGGCATAATATGTAATCTGACAGACCGAGTTACGCACCATAATCATGGGGAGATTTCTCATCTTTTTCTCCTACATTGGGACTTATTATAGGTGAGACTGGCTGCTCTCTCTCTCTCTCTCTCTCTCTCTCTCTCTCTCTCTCTCTCTCTCTCTCTCTCTCTCTCTCTCTCTCTCTCTCTCTCTCTCTCTCTCTCTCTCTCTCTCTCTCTCTCTCTCTCTCTCTCTCTTACTCTTTATCGCATATTGTATATACCAACCTACCTTCTTCCCTCCTGCAAAATGAGCAACAGAAAGGTTTTTTTCTTTCCTCGGACCATCGGAGATTGGAACTCCCTTCCACCTGAGGCAGTAACAATAAATACTAATATCAGCTTCAGTGGAAGGCTTCAAGTCCCGGATTTAAATAAGCAACGCCCCCCCCCCCCCCTCCACCTCCCCAATTCACACCCATTTCCCCAATCCATCCCTCCACAACCCCGCCTACCCTTCCCAACCCCGGACCCACCTCCTTGCATCCCTTCTCTTCCCCTCTCCCCCCTCTCCTCTGTGTGTGTGTGTGTGTGTGTGTGTGTGTGTGTGTGTGTGTGACTGTGTGTGTGTGTGTGTGTGTGTGTGTCTTCATGTGTGTCACAATGTCTTCATGTGTGTGTACCTCTGTGACTCTGGACCTGTACCTGAGTCAGATTTGGCTCTAGATAGATTATTAGACCTCTAGAGGTAGAATGATCAAGAAAAAGAAAAACTTTAAAAAATCTTCTTTGCACACTCAACTCTTCTTTTTGTGCTGTTGTAATTTTTTTTCCTTTTTATAATGATACATATATCATCATTATATATATATGTTATTGCTAAAATATGTATTTTTGTGCAAGGGGGCTGCAAATCCAGAGGCAGGCGGGAGAGGTGATAACCCGGTTCAAAACTGTTCAAGGTGTTCTAGAGGTGAGAAAGACTCATGATCTCCTGATTATATAGATCTGTATTCTTCCTAATGTCTCGTATGTGCCTTGTTTCAGGCCAAGAGGATTTGAAACTTCATTTCAATGTCATGATCTCATTGTTACGATTGTAGCAAGAGCTTCTAAATCTGAATTTTTTAATACTATTATATGGGAAGTAAATTATATTATTAGCATTACCATTAATTCAAGTACCTTATAAATTTCCTTACCTAGATCTAGATACACTAATAATACAGTATGCATACTTGTCAGATTTTAATATTGATCTTCTTTTTGGGGGTCATTTATGAATTATTAAGTACTAAAACTTTTATGGCAAACTTTCTTTTGTTTTAACTCATACCATTCAAAAAGAATCTCTAGATGGGCGACACAGACTCTTAGTCTGAGGTTATTCTATTTCTGTAAATTTTGAATCTAGAACACACACACACACACACACACACACACACACACACACACACACACACACACACATCAGATAGTTTTAGAGTAGTTTTCATGCGGACTGCTGCGGAGTGGAACAAGTTAAGCGAGGCCACCGTCAACGCAGGCTCTGTCGGTGCATTTACATCAACGCTGATCAGATCTCCATCTGAGCCTGTGCAAATTGACCACTAAACTTATATTCCCCCCTCCCCCTCCCCCGCTTGTTGCTGGAAGTGGGGCCTGTTCCTTCCCGGCTGAACTGGCGTTTTTAATGGTCTTAACCCAGTGCAAGCTTTAGGTCTTTCCTTTCTATGTTTTCTTCTTCTTTCCTTTAAGCGACCACAATCAATTGCTGATTATTCTGTCACTGTAAATTCAGGGGGATCTTACCGAAAATATGCGCGGAATAATTCGGCCCTAGTCTATATTTAAAAATAAAAATAAAAAAGTCACGACTATTGGCAGTATTGGCACCTGCGACGTATTGATCCTGATCCTGATCCTGGGAGATGTTTGGTAATTGTGTGTGTGTGCAGGAACACCTGCACAAGCTGAAAAGGGTGGACGAGGTGATCGTGAAGACGTCAAGTCGGACAGACAGCAATGTGCACGGCTTGATGAACGCCTGCCAGGTGGACTTGGTGCACAGGTAAAAACTGGATCCTACAGAACTGTCACAGATACTTATACGAACTTTTATGCATTTTTAAAACTGTCAGTCCCACGCAGGAACTATCACAAAAACAGAGGTAGAACTGCAAGCTTCTCCTCGTGGGGATACGGCAGGGCTCCCAATCGTCCCGCCAAACAAGGGGTCCCAGGGACTCCTTCACTTACAGTATAGAGGGTCCTAGAGGTGGGATAGAGGGTCCCAGTGGCACAGCGAATGCTAAAAAGATTTTTTCTAGTGCATCCCTGGGACATTCTTTTAGAGGGTCCTGAAGAATGTTAGTGCTTCATAGACCCCCAAATGGGGGTCCCTGGGAGCAATTGAATCTAGAACACACACACACACACACACACGCACACACACGCACACACACACACATTCTCAAACTCAAAGAGTCTTTTTTGTATTAATAGTTCCTCCACCTTCTGGAAGTTCTGTGCTTGTAACTTCCTCTAATCTGTCACTCTCTTTGATTCTGCATTTTCCCTTTGCTTGCTGTCATCTACTATCTTTCTGCCTTACCGGTCCATTCTCCTGCCTTTTTTCAGGAAACACTTTCAAAAACATTTCCTCCAGCCGAAGTCAAACTTGCTGGGCCTAACTATTTGTTAGTTAGGCGCATAACGGCAGCATGACGCATCTACGCTCATAAATGACAGGAAACTGTCTGAGCGATTGAAGAAGAAGAAGAAGAAGAACTGCAAGCTAATTAGTAACTATTGTAAGTTAAAAAAAAATGATGTGTATAACTCAGGTAGAAGCAGATATATGAGATATATCTTTAGAATTGTCACAGGTAGGCTCAGACCGGCTCAGAGACTTTCACAAACAAGAACTAGCACCAAGAGACCTAAATTATATTGTGTATCATCGCCTTGGCTTAAGTTAAAGCTGTGTCAGATCAATTGACATCTAGGCTAGACCACCAAGGCTACATCAAAATATGTTATACATAGTTATGTGGGGATTGTCTTTAGCCATGACAAGCTCCTAGCATAACATCATCAGTCTCCAAAATCCCCCAAAGTTGGAATGTGGCTGCTCATGTGGCAGGGTAATGAAAACAACGGTCACACACGTAATGTTCTCATCCCTAGCTGGTGTATGTGTACAATAGTGTTCAAGTGCTTCCGCTGTTGGGATGATCCCTGGAGTCTTTTAGCCAGGGTTTCGACAACAACAACAACATATGTGTATCATACCTGTGTAATGTCATTGGTAACAAAAAGCGTTAATGAATATTGCAATAGTCACACTAACAGGAAGGATCTGGTATAAATAGAATGTCGCTTAAAAATGGAATCTGCCAAAGTATCATGGGCATAGTCTCGTTGAAGTCACAGGAATAATAGTTGTTCTGTACCCATGAAACTTTGGCAGATTTGCTTGATTAGTTAGACTTATAATTTGTAAAAGTCCCACGGCAGTTGAAACTCAGTAAGAGCAGGGAGAAATCCCGCTGCCTGGTATGGCCAAATTGATAGGTAGGTTTCCCAATTCTGCCCCCGCCCAATTGTTTTAAAAATTGTGTAGGTGCTGCGCTTGCGGCGACGTGCTCTCCGGGGGAGAGCAGCCCGAATTTCACAGAGCTAAGTCTCTGTGACTTGAAAATATCAAATACCAAAAGTAGATTCTTGAATGTAAATTCCCAGTCCCTGGAAATTCCCAGAATTCACAATCAAGTCTGACTGCCAACAACATTCAAGCCTCCTCAGATTGCTGAAGAAAACCGTGTGAATACGGTTGAGATATCCAAGTGAGTTAACGTTTTGTCTCTGTGGAAGGGAAACGCATATTGCAACCAGAAGTAGAGTTGTGTGCTGCGCTGTGACTGTTTCTCTTTGGCATTGTGGTGTAACAATACAGATGGCCCCAGCTGGAGTTCAATCCCCAGTGGCTCACCTCCACCCTCAACAGAACACTGACCAAAGGGAATGAGAAACTGAGGTCAGTATCGCTCTGTGTGTGTGTGTGTACTGTGTGTATGTCTGTGTGTCTCTCCTCTCTGTGTGTGTATATGTCTCTGTGTGTGTGTGTGTGTGTTTGTTTGTGTGTGTGTGTGTGTGTGTGTTTCACTTTGGTTGAGTGCATGCCGACATATATGTATACTTAGCAGGAATGACAGGAGGGGAGATTTGACTCAGTAATGTTTTATCTTGGGTTTGTGTGCTGTGTCTGTGTTACCTGTATGTGTGGGTGTGTGCCTGTTTTGTTACATAGTGGCAGGAATGACGCATGCATATTTTTTTTATTAGCAGGAGGTTGGTCCATGTTGACTCTAGGGCATCGATATGATTGTTGGTATTTGTGTTCTGTTAGTATTTTTGTCTGTTTTTGTTTTGTTTTATTATTGTTGTTTTGTTTGTTAAAAAATTGAAACCCTTCTCTCGTGTGAAAGACATAATTGCTAATTGAAATGATCCACTTCAACAGAGGTGAATACTTTGATATGTTAACATTAATTTTGTTCCTTTGTATAGAATTTTTTTTTTGATGGATGAAAGTGTGTGTGAAGAGGAACTGTGGAGAGGAAGAATGAGAGAGGAAGGAATAAAAATGTGTTAAAACTGACAAGAGGGGAGGTTTGACTCCGTAACATTTTGACTTTGGTGTGAATGTTGTGTGCACAGCCCCAACCCTATTGGCCTCTGCAACTAGGGTTATTAACGCCCTTGACAGTGAGAGTGAATCCCTTGTTGGTCAGTGCTGACAAGGGCAATTACTCTTGCTAAAGGCAGCCATTTAGTGGCCTCAAATAGGGTTATTGGTGAGAGTTATGCCCTTGTTTGGTCAGTGCTCAACCATCTTCCCCCACCCACCAAGGGCATTCACTCTTGCAAAAGGTGTTCTTTGCAGTAGCCAATACAGTGGAACCTCCCTTATAAGACCTCTCATTATAAGACGCCATCCCATGTAAGACCTACTTCTCTGAGACATTGCTCTTCTTTGTAAGTATTACAATTACCTTCCTTATAAGACCCCTCCCTTATAAGACCTCATTTTGGATGATTTTTGAAAGTCTTATGAGTTATAAGGGAGGTTCCACTGTGCCAGCAATCCTTAGGGAGCAATCAGTGTGAGGCTTTTAAATCTATGATGAATATTGTTGTTGAATACTGGCAAAGATGGATGAAAAGTACCAGTATGCATAGATTTAGTGAGACCTTTCATTGTCACCCAAATTGAAAGCAAATGTTTCAGATCCTTTTGAAAACCAAGTAAGAGCATAGATACAATTACAAACTCCGTCTCTCTCTCTTTGTCCTCTCTCTCTCTCTCTCTCCCGTTATTATTATCACCAGGATTCTGAACACCTTGCGTGTTCCTGAGGACTTCAGCTGTCGCCGGCAAGCGGCGGAGAGGACCTACGTCTATCGCATGGCCGTGGTTAAAGAGCCCCTGGAAACCAGTGGTCTCCCCTGGACCGCACAGGATGCTGACTTTGCCTCTTTAGTGTAGTAAGTGTTGTTTCACTGCACAAAGTATCACGTTTCTGCACAGTGACTGATTGATCATGGGTGTCAAATGACGTTGCAGACGCATGTACAGGACTCTCAAGCTTAAAGCATGGGCACAAAAAAACTTTGGTACCGCATTCTATCCATATCAGGGCTCTCCGGTACCCCCATTTGGGGGTCTATGAAGCACTAAAATTCTCAAGAACCCTCTAAAAGAATGTGCATGGGGTCCCAGGGATGCACTAGAAAAATTCTTTTTAGCATTCACAATGCCACTGGGACCCTCTATCCCGCCTCTAGGACCATCTATACTGTATGTGAAGGAGTCCCTGGGGCCCCTTGTTTTTTTGCGGGACGATTGGGAGCCCTGCATATGTTTAATTCTTGAGTTATACTGCCTTTATTTTACTGACATTTCTTTTATTTGCAAGACATTTTGTTCATATGAATTTCTATAATTGCGTTTTGAACGCTTTGATGTTTTTCAGTGATGTCGTGTTTCTGTTATGTTATTGCACCTGACATGAATTTCTCTGTCTTAAAATAATAAAGTATATTGGATTTGGATTGGATTCTCCATTCTATACATCTGTTTGGGATTTTAGATGTAGTTTCTGAAAGCAAAACCTCAATGTATGCAAACATTCTGGCATTTATCATCATCAAGAGTACCTAAAATGATGCATACACTGTTTGCAGTTTTCAAAGAAAATAAGGCCAGAATTCAGTTACACCTAATTTGTTTATATCATGTTAAAAAAATATTCATGATAAAACGAATTTTATAACAGTTTCACTCAGTAAAAGTACAGACTCACCTCAGAGCTTCCGGGGGCTCCCTTCGTCAGCGTCATCTGTTTCAGTTTCTGTTTTCAACAATGATGTCATTGGGGTTCTGTATGTATAACCTGAATTTTTCTATTCTGTTAGTAACAGTAAGCTAGTGTGTCAGTGATTTTCACAACGCCAGTCACAGCTCGCATTTGGCATAAAAACGTCCAGAATTTTAGTAGGGTGAATTTGAATTTTAGCTCAGCAAATGGTGGATGCCTCGTGCATCAAACTGGGAGCTGTACGACCACGCCTTCACAAGTCTCTCCCTGTGGCGATACCGGAGGATCTTTTAGTTTTAGTACAAGTCCCACCATCTGGAAGTTCCCTGCTACCAACTTCCTCTAATCTATCAATCTATTTTAACCATACATTACCAACACTTAAAACATGTGCATTAGCCCTAATGAACCTGGAACCATACCCTAGTATATAGGAAAACGAAAGTAGTCAGTGACCTTGACCCCTCACCGGATATGGGCGACAGTTATCCCCCTTACATCCGGGTAGTCACTGCACTGGCCTATCCTATCTCTCATTCTGAACCTTCCTCTAATCTATCACTCTCTTTCACTCTGCCTTTTCCTTTTCCTACAATCATCTATTTTTCTGGCCCATTCTCCTGCCCTTTTTCAAAAACATCTTCCAAATAATGTTCTCCTTTGAGCACCTCCGAAATCAGAATGCATCGGCTGAATGCAGCGGGGAGACCAGTGAAAAAACTGAAAAACGGACACATACGTACCTCACCCATTATGGCATGGGAATGCAGAGGAAAAAAGAAGAATTTAGGAATAATGCCATTTCTTTTTTTCCTATTTAACCCTTTCACCGCCAATGTCACATTTTTGCACCACAATGGTTTGACACCCATGTCACTTAAAAGCATCAAATCAGGGTCTGTTATCCAAAGACCATATTTTCTTAATTTTGGGAGGTAAGGATGGGCTTAATGTCATACATGTCACAGAAGAATTCCCAATATTGCTAACAATGTTTTTTCCTATACACAGTTAATTTAAACCCTTTCATCACCACTGTCGCCTCTTGGCACCACAATGATTTAACACCCATGTCATTGAAAGGCATCAAATGAGGGTCTGCTGACCAATGACCTTATGTTCCTATTTTATGCATGTCATAGAGGCATCCCCAATATTGCAGATGAAATCTTTTCTCTACCCGGGTAAGTTTAATGGTAAATTTTGGCTGAGGAATGGCTAGCGTTGAAAGGGTTAAGTTTAATGGTATTTTTTGGCTGAAAAATGGCTGATGGCGAAAGGGTTAAGTTAATGCCGTTTCCTTTTTCTTTCTTTCTTTCTTTCTTTCCCCAGCCCTCCGTTTGACATGGACTTGTTCCTGAAGGCAGCGGAGATGTTGTCGGGGACACACAACTTCCTGTCGTTCTCCACCAGGGGGTTCCTCAACACGGGCCGCGAGGAGAGGCCCGATGCCTGCATGGACATCCGCGTGGAGCGGGGCAAGGGGTGGATGGAGGACGAGAGGCCGGAGGTGGCCGGCGTCATTGACCACTGGGACGTCCATTTTTGTTTCTTGTACAAACAGGTTTGTTTGTTGTTGTCTTAAACAGGTCATCCCAACAGCCGAAGAATGGCACCAGCTAGGGATGCCAGTCCTTCTTGTATAAACAGGTGAGAATGGTGTGATTGACCACTGGGACATCCATTTTTGCCCCCCCCCCCCCCCCCCCACCCCCCCCCCCCCCCCCCCCCCCCCCCCCCCCCACCCCCCCCCCCCCCCCCTTCACAGTCCTTCTTGTATAAACAGGTGAGAATGGTGTGATTGACCACTGGGACGTCCATTTTTGTTCACAGTCCTTCTTGTACAAACAGGTGAGAATGGTGTGATTGACCACTGAGACGTCAATTTTTGTTCGCAGTCCTTCTTGTACAAACAGGTGAGAATGGTGTGATGGACCACTGGGACATCCATTTTTGTTCGCAGTCCTTCTTGTACAAACAGGTTTGTTTGTTTGTCTTACCCTGGCTTAAAGACTCCAGTAGGCATCAGAATTGTCAGAGGATTTCAGGGGATTAAGAATTTCTGACAGAGGATTGGCTTCTCTTATCAGAGGTTTTGCCTTTTTATTGAGTGTTATCCTTTGTGTTAAATATTTTAAAGTGATTTATCACTATATTAAGCCTTTTTGGTGGTGTTGGGAACTGATTTCTGAGTTGTCCCTCTATAGTCTGGGGCCCTGATGGCCCTTTTACCGCGGTTTTCAGAGGATTGGACTTCAGACTATTCTGATGCCTGCTCCAGGGATCGTCCCAACTGCCGAAGCACTTGAACACCATGGTACAAATGCACCAGCTAGGGATGAGAACATTACGTGTGTGACCGTTTTTTGATTACCCCGCCACGTGGGCAGCCACACTGCGACTTTTGAGGATTTTAGACTGATGATGTGATGCTGGGAGCTTGTCATGGCTTAAGACAATCCCCGCACAGCCATGTAGAACATAGCGACATTTTGATGTAGCCTTGGTGGTCTAGCTTATGTCAACTGGTCTGACACAGCCTGATGCCAAGGCGTAGTACAAACAGGTGAGAATGGTGTGATTGACCACTCGGGCGTCCATTTTTATTCGTAGTCCTTCTTGTACAAACAGGTAAGAATGACATCATTGACCACGCCCCATCCATTTTTATTTACTGTTCTTCTTGTGAAAACAGGTAATAATGACATCATTGACCACTCGGGCGTCCATTTTTTTCGCAGTCCTTCTTGTGCAAACAGGTAAAAATGACATCATTGACCACGCCCCGTCCATTTTTATTTACTGTTCTTGTGCAAACAGGTAATAATGACATCATTGACCACTGGGACGTCCATTTTTATATACTGTTCTTCTTGTACAAACAGGTAATAATGACATCATTGGCCATGACCCATCCATTTTTATATACTGTTCTTCTTGTACAAACAGGTAATAATGACATCATTGACCATGACCGGTCCATTTTTATTTACTGTTCTTCTTGTGCAAACAGGTAATAATGACATCATTGACCACTGGGACGTCCATTTTTATTTACTGTTCTTCTTGTACAAACAGGTAATAATGACATCATTGACCACTGGGACGTCCATTTTTATTTACTGTTCTTCTTGTACAAACAGGTAATAATGACATCATTGACCACTTGGACGTCCATTTTTATTTACTGTTCTTCTTGTACAAACAGGTGGGAATGGCGCCATTGACCACTGAGACGTTCATTTTTGTTCGCAGTCCCCCCCCCCCCCCCCCCCCCCCCATGGGGATACCAGGGGTCTTTTGTAAAAATAGTTCCCCCACCTTCTGGAAGTTCTGTGCTTGTAACTTCCTCTAATCTGTCACTCTATTTGACTCTGCCTTTTCCCTTTGCTTACTGTCATCTACTATCTTTCTGCCTTACCAGTCCATTCTCCTGCCTTTTTTCACTAAACACTTTCAAAAAGATCTCCTCCAGCCCAAGTCGGACTTGCTGGGCCTAACTATTTCTAACAGTAAGCAAAAATGGACGGGGCGTGGTCAATGACGCCATTCTCACCTGTTTGTATATAAAAATTCACTCATTAAATTACCCCAAACGGAATTTCCGATATTTTTTAGCCGCCATTTAGTTTATGTAGGAACACAGCTGTTGCTAAGTGACTCCATGAAATTCTCTATAAAAAAAAAAAGGCCCAAATGGCCGAGATACTGTCTAAGGGAAGCAATCGAAGCATAAATGAGTACTTTGACTTTCAACAGTAAGCTCCCTTGAATAGCGTTATTTGTAGGTTGGAATTCAGACGGCAGTTATCTGCCTGTCATCACTCCAACGAATTAATACCCCTCTGTACACCCACCCCCACCATCCCCCCGTGGGGATACCGGGGGGTCTTTTGTATAAGTAGTTCCCCCACCTTCTGGAAGTTCTGTGCTTGTAACTTCCTCTAATCTGTCACTCTCTTTGACTCTGCCTTCTCCCTTTGCTTACTGTCATCTACTACTATCTTTTTGCCTTACTAGTCCATTCTCCTGCCTTTTTTCACGAAACACTTTCAAAATGATTTCCTCCAGCCGAAGTCGGACTTGCTGGGCCTAATTATTTCTTCCTTAGGCGCATAACAGCAGCATGACGCATCTGCGCTCATAATTGACCGGAAAGTGTTTGAGCGATCGAAGAAGAAGAAAAGAAGAATAGCGTTATTTGTAGGTGCGCAAAAAAATTGGAAATTCAGACGGCAGTTGTCTGCCCGTCATGACCTGAACAGAGACTTACAGCGACGGCAGACATCTGCCGTCATGACTCCAACGAGTTAATAGCCCTCTGTACACTAGTGTTGAGAACCGGTTAAAAAATCTGAACCGTTTTTTTTTAAAATCAGTACTCGCATCACTAGCTTCACCTATGCAAACACATATTTATTTGTCAGAATATTCACACACACGCATGCACACATACACACACACACACACAATAAAGAAACTTATGACACACACACACTCAACTCAACACTCAGTCAAAGTCAAAGCCATACACCACCACAAACTAGAAACAGCTGCTCTTGGTTTAGAATCAGTGTTATTTTTTCGAAAAGAATGCGTTATTCTAAGAAAAACTTCCTTTCAGGTTGCAGTTAAAAAAAACCGGTTCACAGCAACTGGAACTGGTTTTTCGAACCGTGAAAGTTTAGCACCGGTTTTTCGGTTCAAACCGGTTTCCCCCCCCACCTCTATTGTACACCCCCCCCCCCCCCTCTCCTCCATTCTCATGTCCGATACTTTGTGCAGCTGCGGCGCATGATGGGTGCCATGGTGATGGTGGCCCAGGGGAAGATGAGTCTGGCCACCCTCCAGCACTGCCTGCACAACCCCTACCCCTCCATTCTCATGTCCGATACTTTGTGCAGCTGCGGCGCATGATGGGTGCCATGGTGATGGTGGCCCAGGGGAAGATGAGTCTGGCCACCCTCCAGCACTGCCTGCACAACCCCTACCCCTCCATTCTCATGTCCGATACTTTGTGCAGCTGCGGCGCATGATGGGTGCCATGGTGATGGTGGCCCAGGGGAAGATGAGTCTGGCCACCCTCCAGCACTGCCTGCACAACCCCTACCCCTCCATTCTCATGTCCGATACTTTGTGCAGCTGCGGCGCATGATGGGTGCCATGGTGATGGTGGCCCAGGGGAAGATGAGTCTGGCCACCCTCCAGCACTGCCTGGACCACCCCTCCGTGGAAAACCCCGGCCGGATCCAGGGCCTGCCCGGCAGAGGACTCACCCTCAAACGGGTCTGCTACCCTGACCACGGTCAGTCATAGTGACAATATGGGATCTGACAACGTGCATGGGTGCTACTTTTTCATTTTTACACTGATTTCAGTATTTTTAATTTTACCAGAAACTGAACTTCAGATGGGTTTTTAATTCATCCCCCCCCCCAAAAACCCCCCCCCCCCCCCACATATTTGAGGCATTTTGAACTTAGTCTAGTTGTTCTAACTTGGAAGTTTACAAAGGCAATGTAATACTTTTTACAAGGCTTATCAGACTCAAACTGTCTCTATCATTTTAACTGTCTGTCTGTCTCGTTATCTCTCTCTCTGAAGTTGCCCCCCTGAATCGTCCGACGGGGCTCTGTCCCTGTACCCTGCCGGGGCCATGGGTCCCTGGACTCCAACCTTTCAGGTTTTTTCATTTTGGGGAGTTACACCCATGTTACACCTATGTTTGTTTGTTGTCGTTCCTTGGTTTAGCGCATTGTGGACGAATTCCGAGAATACTCGGAACAGGAGAATGCCAGTCAGGGCCTAGTTCCGAGTATTCTCGGAACAGCGATTTCTGAGTCTAAAGCTTGTTTAAATCCATGTTTTTTCAATCCAAACCACTTTTTTGTTTGTTACTTCTCTTAATCACTCTTCCTAGCTTTCGTTTCACTTATGTTTGGCACTTCTATTTTGTAATGTTAAAAATGTCCACAAACTCAGCCCTTGGCGAGCCTAAAAAATACTCCAATATGTTTTCATTAACAGTGATAGCAATAAGGAGACCAATGATTCTGATTGTAATTAATGCAAGTAACCACGATTTCAAAGCGAACAATAAACTTGGATCAACCAGTGATGTTGTCAAAACTGAATCATTGACAGTGTGAGTTTTGTTGCGCTTCCAGGCCAGTAATGAAGTTTGTCTAAGGCAGTGACTCTGAGTGATGTCTTGAAGGGGTTAAAGGCTCCAGGGATCATCCCAACAACCGAAGCACTTGAACACTGTGGTACAAATGCACCAGCTAGGGATGAGAACATTACGTGCGTGACCGTTTTTGATTACCCCGCCACGTGGGCAGCCACACTCCGACTTTGGGGGAAACGCACCTATTATTACATCCCTTTTGTGTCTCCCTAAAAGCCGCCTCACACTATCCAACCTTTCAGTCGAAAGAAAATTCAAACGTTAACTCCATTCAACTAGTTGCGGCCGTGTGATGTTTTACACTGTTAGCAAGCATTAGCTGTTTTCCCACAACTGCCTGAGTCGGCTGAAAGTAAATGGTGCAGTTGCCATTTTCCTTCCGACAAATTGGAAGAATTTCAAACGACCAAATTTTGCATTTGTGATTTCTAGTTACTCTGTTAAAATAAAGGAAAACTGGAAAGGTTCATTCGACTGGGTCAGATAGTCTGAGGCGCTTTTAACATCTGATAGCTCAAGGGAAATTACTCTGGAGAAAACTTCAGCTTCTTACTGAACTGAAAGTTATAAAATGGCATCTTCAATCTGTTTCAGAATCGACTTTTTTGAACTGAACTTAAAATGGCATCTTCAATCTGTTTCAGAATCGTGAACTGAAATTGAAATGGCATCTTCAATCTGTTTCAGAATTGACTGTTTTCTGACCTGAAATTAAAATGGCATCTTCAATCTGTTTCAGAATCGACTGTTTTCTGACCTGAAATTAAAATGGCATCTTCTACCCGTTTCAGAATCGTTAACTGAAATTAAAATGGCATCTTCTACCCGTTTCAGAATCGACTGGTTTTTTAACTGAAATTAAAATGGCATCTTCTACCCGTTTCAGAATCGACTGGTTTTTTAACTGAAATTAAAATGGCATCTTCTACCCGTTTCAGAATCGTGAACTGAAATTAAAATGGCATCTTCTACCCGTTTCAGAATCGTGAACTGAAATTAAAATGGCATCTTCTACCCGTTTCAGAATCGACTGGTTTTTTAACTGAAATTAAAATAGCATCTTCTACCCGTTTCAGAATCGACTGGTTTTTTAACTGAAATTAAAATGGCATCTTCTACCCGTTTCAGAATCGTGAACTGAAATTGAAATGGCATCTTCTACCTGTTTCAGAACTGACATTCTCTCCGGAAGAACTGGGGATGGGGATAGCTGCAGAGGAGAAGGAGGGGGAGGTGGAGAAGGAGTCAACTGATGACCAGGAGCATTTAGACGGGGACGACGCGAAAGAGACAGTGCTTCAATCATCCACCAATACCACCACCACCAGCAGCACCAGCCCAGTCACTGCTCAGGATGCGTCTTTATCAGAACAGTGCTCAGTGCCTAGCTGACATCCCTTTGTGGAGAATGAAGCACCAGTTCAGAGAGAATGAGAAAGTGTGTATGTGTGCCAACCTGACATCCCTTTGTGGAGAATGCAGCACTAGTTCAGAAAGAATAAGAGAATGTGTGTGGTGTGGTGTTGTGTGTGTGGTGTGGTGTGGTGTTGTGTGTGGTGTGATGTGGTGTTGTTGTGTGGTGTTGTGTGTTGTGTAGTGTGGTGTGTGTGTGGTGTTGTGTTGTGTGTGTGTGTGTGTGTGGTGGTGTGTGTGTGTCAAGTAAGCATGTGAAGTGATCAAAGATGCTTGATGTTTGCAGTCAGATACATTTTTTTAAATTATGGTTATCAAAATGATCATATTTTAAACAATATTTCAAATTGGCTGATTGTAGCACCTTCACTTCAGTATAAGAAGCAAACTTGCTGTTAGGCAAGGACTGTTTGAAAAATGGGGCGTTTACAATGACAATTTTTTTAACACGAAATCTGGCTGATTGCAACACTTTAGTAGAAGAAACAAACTTGGTTTTAGGCGAGGACTGCTTGAAAAAAGTGGTGTTTGGAGTTCTTGGATAAGCAAATGACACTTGAACAATTTTGCAATCTTTTATATGTCATTTTTGCTACAATGTGTACCATTTGAAATCCATCGGTCTTGTAGAGGATTTGAATCTTCGTAGGATCACAAGGCTAATTCTTTATATTGATTTGATGCTTTGCTTTTTGTACCTGCCAGATTAATCACTTTTACCTTGAAATAACTCTCTAATATGCAAAGCATTTACTTTGGTTTGATCTAATGAACAAAATTTGGGATCCAGTGGCACAGAGGTAACGCGTTCAACTTGTGTCAAACAAACCCGAGTTCGGACCTGGGTACAGGGGATTTTTCCTCTCACTTTGCACTAGGCCTTACAGTCTGAACGTGGAGTCTTTCGGATGAGACGATAAACCGAGGTCCCATGCACTTAGCACACGTTAAACCCAGTTAAACCCCCCTTTCCTTCTTCATCAGTCACACAAAAATTGCATGCAAAAAAAATAATAATTGGGTGGTTCGCCTCTGGCTGCGATTCGCTCTCCAGGTGGGAGCAACCCGAATTTCACAGACACCTCTGTGACTGTAAAGTACCTAATACCTTATCTGTCTGAAACCAGAGGAATGAAATGTACGAAAGGGAAGGAAATGGAAGGTGGGAATTGAACTGTGCTTTGGACACTGGTGAAAGGGAACAGCTGAAATATATGTGAGAAAACATGTTGAAGGCAGTAGCCATTGTATTTAACCCTCTTGCATTTATTCCGCCCCAAGCCGCCCAGCCGGAAGTTGCCTCTGGTGTATTCAAACCACCCATACCTTGCCCCCTTTCTGGGACCCCCTCTGATGGCATTTTCATCAAGCACTAAGTTCTGGTTTGTTATGCACACACTATGAAGAAGCTTCTCACCAGCAATGACTGATAGTAACTTCATGGCGCTCTGTGTGCTTCAAAAGACAGATTTTCCTGAAAGTGTGTAAAAGAATCTGAACACTAGAAGGGTTTTTTCCTGTAAGAAATGCAAATGCAAGAAGGTTAAATAATCAAAGAGTTAGGACTGTTCTTCTTCAAAGTGTAAGCAAAGAATCATAAAGGACGGTGTTTGCAATATTTCACATGCAAAATAAGCAAATGACACTTGAAGAACGTCTTTCATATGAATACAGATGAGATGTGAAAATGAACTTTTGAATAACAAAAATTGTACGATGGAATTTATGTGCTCGTTTTTAGTTTCTTGCCGATTTGTTTCTTGCGTTTTGTGCATACATGCATGTGTGTGTTTTGGTTTTGTATGGTGTGTGTGCACGCATGTGTATGTGCGTGTGTATGCATGTGTGTGTGTGTCTGTCTGCGTGCGTACGTTGTGAGTGTATTTGTATGTGTATCCTCTAACGTTTGTGTATGCGTGTTGGTGTATGTGGTCAGTCTGTGCAACTCAGTTGCTATGACTTACTGAATGAAAAATGAATAATGAGTCGGTGTCGATAAATGTGTGTGTGTGAGCGAGCGAGCGAGCGAGCGAGCGAGAGAGCGAGAGAGAGAGAGAGAGAGAGAGAGAGAGAGAGAGAGAGAGTGAGTGAGTGAGTATGCATTGTTGCTGGTTTGTGTCATTCTTAAACACTATTTTTGTTGTCTACTCGTTGACTATTCGATTGTACAGCGCTTTGGGCTCATTTGAGGTAACGCGCTATATAAATGTACTATTAATTATATTATTATTATTTCTTTCTCTACCTGCTCTCACGCAGTCACACATAACGCAAAAGAGAAGAGCGATTTGGATAGAACCACATGTTTTATGGGGGGTCTATGTCATGTGACACATCACAGCACATTATCATACATGGGACACAGGGAGCCGCTATGGTCAGCAGTATACATACATACATCACAAGGCATACCATACACATTTCAAAGGGACTCTCTCTTTTCACAACCTCTCATTCAAACAGCAATAAAAACTAGAGTTGACATAATTACAATGGCTTAGGCCGTGTACACACATAAGCGGAGATTCCGTGCGGAAACCTGTGCGCAATCCATAAATAAGTGAAACAAAGGGAAAAGATTTGCGCATGTGTCCGAATTTCCCCTATATGCGTAAACTTTTATCCTTCTTTCTTCCACTTATTTAGGTATAATGTGAACCCGGCCTAAGTTCCCCCCCCCCCCCCCCCAAAAAAAAAAACTATTTGATTTTCAATGATCACTCCATTTGTACTCTCAAATTAAAAAAATTTGAAGGAAAAAAACAACAAAAAACACCTCAAAACCTACACAGGAACCAGTTTAGGTGAAACCATATTCCAACCCAAGTAGCAAGTTACACACACACGACACCATGTATCTCTATGACACAAAATCAGTTGGAGAAGATAGGGTGAGTCAGAGGGTATGCTGAGCCACCCAGTACGTTCAAGGAAATTCACAGCTGGCTATGGACACTCGTAATTCAATAAACTGAAGTCATCATTTCATTGTAGGAATGGGGCAAGAAATTATAATGGTTCATGGATAATGCACACATTCAATGAACTCGACAAACACACAAGGAGGCAAACAATTCATATATTTCAGGAACACATGATAAGTTACAAACTATATGCGACTGGAAAAATCATCACACACACGTCACACACACACATACCCACACACTCTCTCTCAAATACACGCACTTACATACAGACACGCGCGCACACACCTACCCTCGCCCAAAATAATTATCTGGTAGCGCAATACCTTCGATTTCTTTCAAATTTGTAAACCAGAAAAGATTTGAACACCATCTTTACCTTAAATTGTCTACCACAGACCTGTTTACCCTTATAATGAAAAACCCGGAATTTGCCACCCAAAAAAACGGAATTTGAGAACAAAAACCGGAATTCACATGATCTGTACATGACTCGCGATAAAGCGGTTTCTTCTTCTTCTCCTTTCCGCAAACATCGACGTCGATTTTCAATATTGTGATGATTTCTTGGCTCAATTTTGCCAGAAAAGTTTTATTAGTAAATTCAGTCACTAATTCTTAGTAAATTTTAGTATAAAACAAGCTGCAAAACGCAAAATACCTGGAAATGTCCACGATCGGACAGAGAAAAATCACTCGGCCGCGAATGCCAAGTTGCAACTCGGCACCATCGCGATCAATTTTCACTTCATTTTCCGTTGAAAACTTCAAAATTCTCACATCATCGTATTTTCCAGTGATAATATAATCTAAATTGACTCATTTCAAGCCCTAATTACAATCTCTACCATTAAAAAACTGCCTGGAAAGCTCTTCGAATCGACAGTAAAAGTCTGACCGCCATTTGCTCAGTCCCGAAATAGATCGACCAAAATAAAAACATTATTTCACCCCTTTAACCAATGAAAATGCAGCATTTAATGCATGTGACGTCAAGCACAACCCCTTTTCTGATGACGTAGTGTGTTAGGTACACGTTTCGGTCAACCCTTGCGTCTTTTACTACGAACGGAAACAAATAATAGACGGTTTTTCGAAATCCGGAATTTTCAGCGTTCACCCGGAATTTACTATTTTACCCGGAATTTTAGCAAATTTCCGGAATTCCGGCTAAACCGGAATGGTAAACAGGTCTGCTACCAACCTCATCTTTGTTTCACTTCAAATTATTTCAAACATTTCCTTTAATAAGGAGAAACTTTTTTTTTTGCTGTGACTGTCCCATCTTCTGGGTTGCTCCCACACCGCTCATTCCGAATCCCAACTCACAGCCACACCTCCGCTGGAGAAACATTTTATGATATGGTGCAGATGCAGGGCATATACTCGAGAAAAACTAAATAAAAAACCCAACATGAACTTCTAGTTTAAATTAACAGGTCTGTATGTGTGCTTTGTTGTTGTTTTTCAAGACTTTCTGGCAAAATACTCCCAGAACATTACTTTGAGGGGGGGGGGAAATAAAATCCAGTCTTCGCTTGGCTTTTTAAATGAGATTCTCGCAGTCAGCATTAGAGTTTAAAAGGAAATCATCATTCACAATCTCACCAAAATCATGCAAACACGTGATACACAATGACTGAATGAGACTAACTTGATACTACACAAATACACTCGTGCAAACATGTCAAAACAAGAAATTCAATAAATCAATAATACATCATCAAATGTTCTGATTTTATCAACCGTTCAATTCAATGTGATAAAAAATAAAGATCTGTATCCTCTTCAGGAGACTCCACCGTCGGCTAATTCTGGCCTTTACGCGCATAACAATTCAATCTTCCTTGTGTTGTGATTATCTCTAAGACAATGAAAAGTGCAGGAATTCACCTAACAAACAAAGGTCATGTGGACATTTTGAATAGTTCTTTTCTGCATCAACATGGAAATGGTCGGGTTTGATTTTCATCAAAGCTAAAACCATCATCAGGTCACGTTGTCTCCACATCCTCCCATAACACCCCTCTCCTCACCCACCGAAATGATTAAAAAAAATAAAGTTATCTCTCTTTGACGAAAAGGATATTACATACAAGAAATTCGTAGAAAAGCTGCTTTCACATCTTTCGTAACACTTTAAAGATCCAAACCTATTTGCCATCTTAACAAATCAGTACAGTGTTAGTCAGCGTTAATGCATATATTTTCACAAACAAAAACATAAAATTTGAAAAAAAAATTAAAAAAAAAATTATCTGTCAAATTTTCTTTCATAACAGAAGCATTCTTTTCACAACAAAACTTTGATCGCCAATGCAATCTTGACGTGCCCGATTCGTCCCCTCTCTGACCATGATGTATAACAACAAAATACCCATCAGCTATTAAATCCAAAAGGATGGATCCACAATTGTTTTTCTTTTAAAGTGAATCTACGGTATCTTAACCTTCAGGTACTGTTATCATGAGCGCGTCTTAAGCAGTTAACACGGGTAATTTCATGTAAACTAGACTATGTTCTGGCAGTTTACTCTATGCATTTTACTACCTGTGTTAACGGTTTAAGATGCACCCGTGATTACATTACCTGATCAACTCAGATTCGCCACCAGCAGTTAACACAATTTAAAACCAAAAAAAACAGCCAATCAGTTAATACGCACGATGAATCGCTTACAGCCAAAAAAATTAGGTTGAACACATGAGTAGCCCATTAGCAACAGAGCAAAATAATGTTCCAACAAGATCTGCCAGTTTTATTCAGCAACAAAATAACCATCAGAATACACTTTAAGGTCTGCGTACACGTTAACATTATTCACAAAATATCTCTATTTTCCCCATGGCAACACAGTGTTAGGCCACTCATAAAGGTCTGCATACACATTAACATTATTAGCAAAATATCTCTATTTTCCCCATGGCAACACAGTGTTAGGCCACTCATAAAGGTCTGTGTACACGTTAACATTATTCGCAAAATATCTCTATTTTCCCCATGGCAACACAGTGTTAGGCCACTCATAAAGGTCTCGGTACACGTTAACATTATTCACAAAATATTTCTATTTCCCCATGGCAACACAGTGAGTTGTAAGTCATATTAGGGTCTCGGTACACGTTAACATTATTCACGGGATATTTCTATTTCCCCGTGGCAACACAGTGAATTGTAAGTCATATTAAGAGTGGGCTATCACTGTGTTGCCATGGTGAAAAAGAAATATCCTGTGAATAACGTTAATGTGTACTGAGACCATTATGAGTGGCCTAACACTGTGTTGCCATGGGGAAATAGAAATATTCCATGAATAATGTTAACGTGAACACAGACCTTTATATGACGTACACCTCGCTGTGTTGTCATGGGGAAATAGTGATATTTTGTGAATAGTGTACACAGACCTTTATTATACCATCACATACAAAATTTATCTCCACCGATCTCTCAAATCTCCCCCAAGTGTCAACATAAATGACACACCCGATTCAAATATATAAAAATATACTCTACATATCGTCGGTGAAATTCAAAAACCTTGTATCTCAATTTTGGTAGTTTTGAGAAAGAAAAAAAAAACTTTCAAAAATTAACTGTGTTAACCACAATTGATTAACTATGGTGAATATGTTGTTCAAGACATTGCGAGTTAAGTCTTGCCTGCATTTTGCTAAAATTAGTGGGGGGTTTTAAAGTTAGACTTGAAAAGAACGAAGATAGGTTTTTGTCCTTAACTAGATCTGAATTTGGGACTTACAAGTTTTTCTTCCATTTACACCACCTCATTTACCCCAGATAGAAAGTCGTTCGAGATACAAGCTTTTGGTGGAAGGTGGCGGGAAAAATTAGAGAGATGACTATGTATCTAACTCAAACCCCCCAAATATCGAGATACGAGGTATTAGAATTTCACCGACGATATTTTCCCTCTAGCAGCAGTTACATCTCAATTTAAAGACAAAGGAATAATATCTTTTGTGTGCAAAGAAAACAGAGTGAAAATAAAACTAACAAAAGGTCAATACACTTGTCACTGCGTTCCCAGCCATATGGCCATATGGCCATAATGGGTAAGGTACGTATGTGTCCGGTTTTCAGTTTTCACTGGTCTCCCTGCTGCGTACAGCCGACACATTCCAATTTCGGAGGAGCTCAAAGGAGAAAATTATTTGGAAGATTTTTTTGTGAAAAAAAGGCAGGAGAATGGGCCAATAAGTCAGAAAGATAATAGATGACAGTAAGTAAAGGGAAAAGGCAAGAGTCAAAGAGAGTGACATAGAGGAAGTTACAAGCGCAGAACTTCCAGAAAGTGGGTGAACTATTTGTACGAAACACACCCCCGGTATCCACACAGGGAGGGGAATGGGTTAGGAATGATAGAAAATGGGTGTCTATCTTTTACTTCTAGCCACTTTAAAGACCCCCCCCCCCCCCCCACAACGTCACATGTCAAATTCCCTCTTATGCTTGGAAGATTTCTTACCAGCTATAAGAGGGAAAACATGTGAAAACCATGATTTTGACCTCGTGACGTGGTGGGGTCTGTAGTGTAGTCCTACCAAAGATATTCTAAAAGGGTAAAGATGGATTACTTAAAAGCTCGGCGAACCGGGCTGATAGAGTTATCGTTAGTGCGGACATGTACACTATTCAGTCGAGGCTATCCAAAAACTCGGACTGGAACTTGAACGGAGAATTCAACTGGCCTATCGATGTGTAAAGTGTGTCACGTTTCAAAGGGACATAACCAGTGTTTCTGTCCTCACTACTCATATAGGGAAAAGAGACCGGATGCTTATCTTCCCCTGTACAGCCTTTGGTCCTACTGAATCACAAACTAATTCACACCTAGAACATCAAGCAGGACAAAGCAATTAGCTGATAAACAGAACTCACTCATACGTAGGCATCACAACTGCAGCTGACCCTGGATGAACGACCAACTATGGGATTTGGATTTGTCTAGCCGGCATACATACATCAGACCTGCTTACCCTGAAATTGGGCTTCAAGTATTCGAAATCCAAAAGAAGTGTATTTTTCACAAAATAGGAGCACTCCAACAGTAAAGTTTCCACAACCATGCATACATTTTTATAAATTGCTAAAATACTGTGTCAAAAGTATCATCCATTTAAATTTACAACACACACACACACACACACAGAGCGAGCACACCCGTTTCCTGAATCAGGCAATATAGTTCTAATTTTTTGTTTTTTTCACCATTTCACCATATTTTTGTCCCATGCACCATATTTATCATATTTTTGTCAAATATGTGTACAAAATATGGTGAAATCGTTTGGGTAAACAGGTCTGATACATGTCAAGTACACTCGTGGCACGTTTCTAAAGCATGAACAGTTTTTTGCACATTCATTCACACACGCACTTGTACGCGCGCACGCATACACACACACACACAGACCGGGAGCTACATTTATGCGCTTTTAAAAACTTTCATCAAACGTCCAAGTTTCCCAACCATAAAAAGCTTAATCAAAGAGATCTTCATTTAACCATTTCTGTAACACAAGGCTAAAAACAAAACAAAAAAATATTTTTACGATGGCTTAGAGTCAAAACTGACAAAACTTAGTCAAAACGGACTATCTTCAGACAGTCCATTGACGTATTATTGAACTTATTGCGAAAACTAATAACTTGTATCAAAAAAAGGACTGCAGAAATATAAAAAGCATAATCCCCATTTCATATTATTTGCATACTTTTTTAATATAAGCTCTTAGTTTTTGCAACATCAATAATAAGTCAATGGACTATCTTTAGACAGTCCGTTTTGACTCTTAGTCTTAAGTCCCTCCACATTTTGACCCTTAGTAGCTCTGCGCAGACCTGTTTACCCTTATAATGAAAACCCTGGAATTTGCCACAAAAAACCCCGGAATTTGAGAACAAAAACCGGAATTCACATGATCTGTACACGACTCGCGATAAAGCGGTTTCTTCTTCTTCTCCTTTCCGCGAACATCGGCGTCGATTTTCAATATTGTGATGATTTCTTGGCTCAATTTTGCCAGAAAAGTTTTATTAGTAAATTCAGTCAATAATTCTTAGTCAATTTTAGTATAAAACAAGCTGTAAAAAGCAAAGTACCTGGAAATGTCCACGATCGGACAGAGAAAAATCACTCAGCCGTGGATCGGCAGATGCCAAGTTGCAACTCGGCACCATCGCGATCAATTTTGACTTCATTTTCCGTTGAAAACTTCAAAATTCTCACATCATCGTACTTGCCAGTGATAATATCATCTAAATTGACTCATTTCAAGCCCTAATTACAATCTCTACCATTAAAAAACTGCCTGGAAAGCTCTTCGAATCGACAGTAAAAGTCTGGCCGCCATTTGCTCAGTCCCGAAATAGATCGACCAAAATAAAAACATTATTTCACCCCTTTAACCAATGAAAATGCAGCAATTAATGCATGTGACGTCAAGCACAACCCCTTTTCTGATGACGTAGTGTGTTAGGTACACGTTTCGGTCAACCCTTGCGTCTTTTCCTACGAACGGAAACAAATAATAGACGGTTTTTCGAAATCCCGGAATTTTCAGCGTTCACCCGGAATTTACTATTTTACCCGGAATATTAGTAAATTTCCGGAATAATTCCGGCAAAACCGGAATGGTAAACAGGTCTGTCTGCGTCTACTCATTCATGGCCTCAGATCTTCCTCTTCTTTTTTTTTAACCTTTACATTGATTAAAGCCATGAATACAGTTGAAATACACAGGAATTTTCAAAGGAGCTAAATTTCATCCAAAGCAATGTGGCCGTAGGAAAACCCTCCACATTTTCATTACTGTTACTCTTCACTTCATCTTCAAACCATGCAAAATCTTGGGAGCACGAGGATCACGTTCACGGCTGAGTATGGGGGGAGGGGAGGGAAAGAGACTGGGCAAACGGCACCCACTGACTGTTCACCTACCGATTTTCCATCACAAGTCAACCAAGAATAGTTCTTTTTCTGCGTTCCCAGGCTATATGGCCATAATGGGTAAGGTACGTATGTGTCCAGTTATCAGTTTTCACTGGTCTTCCTGCTGCATACAGCCAACACATTCCGATTTCGGAGGAGCTCAAAGGAGAAAAATTATTTGGGAGATTTTTTTGGGGGAAAAAGGCAGGAGAATGGGGCCGATAAGTCAGAAAGATAGTAGATGACAGAAAGCAAAGGGAAAAGGCAGAGTCAAAGAGAGTGGCAGATAAGAGGAAGTTACAAGCACAGAACTTCCAGAAGGTGGGGGAACTATTTGTACGAAAGAGCCCCCAGTATCCCCACGGGGAGAGACTCGTGGAGGGGTCGGGGTCATCCAGGTCCCTGTATGGAGGCACGAGGCATCCACCCACTGCCCCAAACATAGAATACAAGCTTTACTTCATTTTGCACGGGTGCTTCTACAAAGTCCCGGAAAACTTGAAAAGCAGGCGCCCAGGGGGAGCCTAGTCCAGGGGCCCAGGAGCCCAGGGGGAGCCTAGTCCAGGGGTCAAGGGGGAGCCTAGTCCAGGGGTCCAGGGGGAGCCTAGTCCAGGGGTCCAGGGGGAGCCTAGTCCAGGGGCCCAGGGGGAGCCTAGTCCAGGGGCCCAGGAGCCCAGGGTCCAGGAGCCCAGGGGGAGCCTAGTCCTCGGCAGAGCACAGGGGCAGCATCTCTGTTGGGAGGTCAGGGGGGGGGCAATGCTATTTCAAAGAGATTTAACAGGCTCTCCTTGAAGCAAGTACAAAGCTAAAACATGACATGGACAATGACGAAATGGTAGGGGCAAAATATGGGAAGATGAGAAAGAGAGGTTGCTCTTCAATTTAATACAAAATGAATTCAGGCACATAACCTGAAGAGTAGCACCCATGCATTTGCTCCATTTTCTGATGGACTGGTAGCATTTCTGGGGATGGTTCTAGCTCCAGGGGTTGGTGGAGGGATGATGGATGGACGGACGCGGATATCTTCATTCCCACTCTGTGGTGCCTGGAGGCTTGGCGGTCAGATCGTACATCACTCTGGAGATGCCGGGGATTTCTGAGACAGCCGCCACCATCTTCTCCAGCACCTGTAGTCATTCAACAAACAGCGTGGTTACTTACTACTTCTATGTGCAAAACTATATCAGTTGTAACTTTTTTCCCACCTCAATTAGCAAAAGAAACATTCGTCAGCTAAAATGGCTGTATACCTCAGGGTAGAAGACAATCATCCTGGGTTAAGGAACAGGTAAGGAAGAATGCCTAGAAGAAGGCACTATCCTGCGACAAACTTAGAAAGAGAGTGAGAGCGTAAACTTGACCAAAGACAGACCACACCGTTTGAGAACACCACCATCTTCTCCAGCACCTGTCGTCATTCAACAAACAGCGTGGTTACTTACTACTTCTATGCGCAAAACTATACAAGTTGTAACTTTTTTCCCACCTCAATTAGCAAAAGAAACATTCGTCAGCTAAAATGGCTGTATACCTCAGGGTAGAATACAATCATCCTGGGTTAAGGAACAGGTAAGGAAGAATGCCTAGAAGAAGGCACTATCCTGCGACAAACTTAGAAAGAGAGCGAGAGCGTAAACTTGACCAAAGACAGACCACACCGTTTGAGAACACCACCATCTTCTCCAGCACCTGTCGTCATTCAACAAACAGCGTGGTTACTTACTACTTCTATGAGCAAAACTATATAAGTTGTAACTTCCCCCCCTCAATCAGCAAAAGAAACATTTGTCAGCTAAAATGGCTGGATACCTCAGGGTAGAATACAATCATCCTGGGTTCAGGAACTGGTAAGGAAGAATGCCCAGAAGGTGTTTTTAATATTTTTTCCATTATAGTCTCGTCAACAGCTATGGTCATCTCAGGACTGTCACAGCGTAAAGTTCGACCACGTATTACAAAACACTCATCAATGTATCTTACCAACGTTCAACAACCTGAAGGCACTATCCTGCAACAAACTTAGAAAAAGAGCGAGAGCGTAAACTCGACCAAATACAGACCATGCCGTTTGAGAATAACGCTGCGATCGCATTTTCGGCAGTTTTTTTGTTGTTGCGGAGATTCATTCAATTACGAAACATTTTCGCGGAGAAAATGTTTTCATTCCTGAGGACATCGATTTCTCCACAGCACTAAAAAAACAAAAAACTCACCTGCACCGGCAGTTGCTTGCCGGGCTCGGCCGGAATGCCCGTCATGAAATCATTGGTGATGAACGTGCGGATGACTACGGAGCGCTGGCAGGACGGCAGGTGGGCGGAGGGGTCGCGGTCAAAGTGCAGCGGCAGCAGGATGACGGGCATCTGGCTGATGTTGGCGGTGCAGCCTGCCTGGTGTAGGGCGGCGGTGGCCACGTGGTCGGCCTGCCTCAGGGTGCTGAGGACCCCGTTGGTCAGGAAGGTGGGGGTCACGTCCTCCACCAGGTAGCGGATGGCACCGCCAAACACGTACACCACCCTGGTGATGAGGGCATGCAACATTTTTTTTTTTTTTTTAAACTCTCTTGCATTCGCATTTTGTTGCTGACAAAAACAAAACCCTGTGGGGATACCGGTGTCATGAGAAATAAGTAGCTCCCATGAAATATCTACCCTTCGCATGCGAACTATAACCATCTTAACCCTAACCCCGGAAAGAACCAAGAAATAGAGCAGGAGGGTGTAAATCTACATATTTGCCGAGAAATCGATGTACAAAGCTTAGTTTCGCAAAAATCACAATGGCGGACAAGAAAACACTTCGAATGAGGAATGCCTACTCATTTCATGAGGTAGAATATTCTCTTCACACCGGCCGCAAAAAGTGCTGAGGACCCCGTTGGTCAGGACGGTGGGGGCAGGCATGGTAGTGGGGGAAAAGTGAGTTTCGCGGAAAAATATCCCACCGATTCTGCATTTCATTTGAAAGATGTCGACTCAAACTAAAATGATGAAGTTGGGCGTCAAAATGAAGAAGAAGAAAAAGAAGCACTAGGATCACAAATCTGGAAACGCGTGGCTCACGCCACGCACGACTGCTAACTTCGGCGGGAAGTTGCTTGTTCAGTCATTCACATCTGGTTCCGCAAAGCGATTGCATAGGTTTTAACGCACGTAATTCTTAGGCACCCGAGCGAATTTTTAACCCGCATTTTTTTGGGGGTGGGTGGGTCAAATTTACACTTTCACTGGTTTTCCGCGATTCGCGGAGATCTACCATGCCTGTGGGGGTCACGTCCTCCACCAGGTAGCGAATGGCCCCGCCAAACACGTACACCACCCTGGAGTTGAGGGCATGCAACATTTTTTTAAAATGTTCAACCCTCTAAACCAGACCTGCTTACCTCCTACACAAGTCTTGAGTAGCCTGGATAGCTGAAATGAGTAGTTTGGGCTAAAAATGTGTAGTTTTATTCATAAAACCATCAAACAATGTTCACTGAAAATGAGTAATTAGAGCATTATTTTCAATTTTGAAGAGTAGTAGTAGGTATTCCAAAGCCCTGCCTTGCAGCTGTGACAAACTGCCCAGATTGCCGATTTTTGCTTGTTTTCAACTTTCATTTTTTACTTCCTGAATGAAAATTATGAATAAAAACTCATACCAAATTGTACTTCTGTCTTTTGTGGTTCTATTGGTGTGCTTTTTATTCTTGTGTATGATGTGTTATTATTTTTAAACATTTGTTGAAAATACCAACCGTATTGGAATTTTGGGCCGCCGGCAGAGCCTTCTGACTAAGGCCGTCGGACCCCCCGGCACTTCATGGCTTTGGATGAGCCTGCCCATTTACTCAATATTAACTAAAGTGGTTCTATCTAAAAGGAAATTGAATGCTCTTTAAAACCATGCACTTTTTGAAAGGGTGGGGTAATGTTAAGCTGGTTAAAATTTAGTTCAAACTTTTCAAAGTAAAATTTCTGATCGAAAATGACAACATTTTCGCGTGAAAGTTACACCGATCGAA
Organism: Phymorhynchus buccinoides; assembly: GCA_017654935.2. Classification (NCBI taxonomy): domain Eukaryota; kingdom Metazoa; phylum Mollusca; class Gastropoda; order Neogastropoda; family Raphitomidae; genus Phymorhynchus; species Phymorhynchus buccinoides. Next base: position 22,491,997 of record CM065698.1, read on the forward strand.
AGCTTGGGGTTTTCTCTTCCCGTGACGACATGTTCTATTTGTATCCGACCAATGGGCACGCTCATCCACGATTGCCAAAAAGGCGCGCACCGCGTGACGTCAAGCGGTCATTCACTAGCTGGCTGGCGTCAATGGCGAACACGGCAGTGGTAACAGACGCTGCGTTTTTTCGCGAAAATCGTGCCGATGTTGAACCAATCCACAATACTGATTCCATACTAGGTGAGTATTGATGCTTAAGATTGTTTTCGTGTATTTTTTATGCATATATGATGTTGTAAAGTTTCGTGCTTCCGTGAAACATGACATCGTTCTTGAGCTAGAAATCAAAACTTTGACGCGGCGAGCAGTCGAGTTCTATCGAAGCCGAGCTAATTTTTTCTCATCTTGTAAACCGATTATAATCATTATAAATATTTTGGGCAAAGCCTATTATCAACGCTTAAAGATGTTATTAGGGCTAAAATTGGAACATTTTAGAGAAATAGATCAAAATATGAGATCACGTGACGTTAAAAAATTCTCCGTGGCCCATTTCCATCAGACAAGTTGGAGTGACTTCCCTTGGCAATGTTCGACTCGGGTTTTTTCGATCGATCGATAGCCTAGGCCTAGAATTATATTTCTTCGGTTTTTACCCAATGCTTATTCAAATCAGTAATTGTTTTGGTCCAAATGCATAGAACCCTTAGTACTATCATAATCTTCGACACGACGAAGGCGGATGGTCAAAGGAAGAAGAAAATTATTGCGCTTCTAGTTCTACTACAGTACTAGTTCTAGTTGAGTAGTTCTACTTCTAGTCTCCTGCATGCATTTTGCAAAAGATTCAACCATTTGTTTCCGATTTGACTGAAAATCTATGATTGTTTCCGATTTGACTGAAAATCTAAAGTCAGTAAAGTGAAGCATATTCAACTCGAGACCTAGTCCTAGGCCTAACTAAGCACTAAAAGTTGTCTTGGTCTAGACCTACATCTACCAAAATGGAAACTAGTTAAACATAAACAAAACTACGAAAAAACAGCCAATATTTTCAATATTGTGTTTCAGCTACAATGAACAGATATTGGAGAATGCACACACAATAACAATACATTGATAAAGGTCTGCTGTTTCTCATTCACAAACAGATCATTTTGATTTCTGCACGCTTTATTTTTATTTAACACATACATGATTGATAATGATACACACACATACACTACAACAAGGAACTTCACTCAAGCACCTAGCAACCCAACAATAAACATACAATTAAAGACCCAAGTGGGTTATATGCACAGACATAGACACACACACACACATACATAGTAACAAATAACATACACACAGTGCATGTGGATGTACTTGAATTCAGGCAATTTGATGCAGTTTCAAGTTTTAGGCAACTGACTTCCTGAAGAAACTCTCTCTCTCTCTCTCTCTCTCTCTCTCTCTCTCTCTCTCTCTCTCACACACACACACACACACACACACACACACACAGGGGAGAGAGAGAGAAAATCTTAATAGCAAGACATATTCTGTAATATGTGAGGGGGAAAAAACACATGAACATTATCCTTAAATTTAAAAAAAAAAGGGAAAAAAAAAGGCTGTAAATAATCACTAATTAAAATATGTTGACTTTCAGAGGACGACCAATATCATCATCTGAGGCGGTGCTTTTTGGCTGAAGGCAAAGGCAGACGAGCAAATCTTCCAGACGGCTATGGGGCTCCAACCAGCCATCTGTGTACCTACAGGCTGTTGCTTCAACTTGGGCGCATACAGGCCGAGAAAAAAAAGTCTTTTAAAGACGTAAGTAATACTTATAATAATACTATTAATAGTGAAGCATTTATGTAGCGCAACCTCTGCCAAATGTGGAGCTCTATCACTAAGTATCAGTCTACGCGCTTAAAGAATTTCAACAGACATACAATACTTTTATTAATAGCTCACACACATGCAAATGGACATACATATACATGCCCCCCCACACACACATACCAATACCATCACCAGAATCACCACCACTCCCCCCACCCAAAACGAATACATGATACTGTAGAATCAAGCATCATTATTCTCTCTCTAACTCAGTCAGGACTTCACAACAAAATCTTAAGGCAAAGCAGTTGTGGTGTCTTGCTAAAGATGAAAATGTATAAAATATTCATTTCAGAAAATAAAAGTTAAATCAAAGAACTGACAGTGACACAAATATTCTGTTGTATTATGTTGCAGTTTGCAAACTGGTTCCGAGATCTGTTTCCTGGTTCCGGGTTTCCACCTGAACGTGCCAGGAACCTCCTCCGCAGAGCAGAGGTGAAGCTAAAGGAGACTGAGGGAAATTCGTCAGGCGTCAACGCATTGTTTGCCGAAGAATTTGATGTGGACTGCATTTCTCCAGAGCTGGCTGAAGCGGGCATCAATTGGAAAAACATTTCTTCACCCAACGATTTTCAATTGCCTTGTGACTTTAAGCTTACGAATAAAGTGATTATTGCACTTGACAGTTTCTCTGTAAAAGAAAAAAAGTCACCTAAGTTTGTGCTTGACTGGATAAATAGACTGAATAAAACTGTGTCTGAGAATGTACATCCTTGTGACTTAAACATTGTAAGGACAACAGTTAGTCAGTACAAGAAATTCAGCTGTAAAAGGACTAAAGAGCCAGAGAAGCTCCAAACGTTCTTGGAGAGTGAGTTTGATATTCATGGCCCAATTATACCCCCACAGAAAACCCAGGCTAATACTATCAGTAACAATCAGTTTGACACTTGTGGCACAGTATTATCCCCACAGAAAACCCAGACTACTAGTACTACTATCAGTAACCAAGCGCAGAACAAGTTTTCTAAAGAAATCACTTCTCTTAGAAAACAGGTGTCGAAGCAGTCAGAGGAAAATGAACAGCTTCAAAAGAGAATTGATCATCTTGACTACTGCTTACATGGTGCAAATGGCACAGTGAAAGAACAGACTCTTGAGATAGCAAACCTAACCACTGAAAAAGAAAAACTGCAGTCTATTTTGAGTGAGAAAGACAATGTGAAGGAAAATCTTAAAACAAAGCTGAAGGGTCTTGAATGTGAACTAAAAGAACTGAAGGCAGACCTACATGAAGTGTCTAAGACAAAATTGTATAAAAGGCATCAGAAAGAAAAAAAGCTCATTGAGCAGATTGAAGCAGAAATAAATCAACTTCAGACAGATCTTGAAGAAAGAAGCATGCAAATTGCAGTATTCAAGAAAGAAAAGCATGATTTACAGAAAGAAAACTCCAAACTTCAGACCAGAAATATTACTCTCAAGGCAAGAATAAACAAGCAGAAAGAGGAGTTGGAAAACATAGAACCTCAAGTTCTTGAGACTCCCACACTAATGACTAGGATAGAAAATTCAAGGGAATTTTTAGAGGACATCCGACGGACCATGATAGAGCTTCAAGGCAAAGCTGATGTAGCTGCAAGTAAGTGTCGTAAAGTTGTGCAGATTGTTGTCAAGGAACTGTTTCATCAAGATCTTCCAGACAAGGACTTGCCTTGTACTCAATCCATAATCAATATGGCTGATGAAGGTCATGTCATGAGCAAGCTACAGCTGGCTGAAACAATGGTGACATCCAACCATGTGTGCTTACACACGGATGGCACCTCTAGGGACCATCGCAAACTTGTAGGGCAACAAATAAATGCGGACGGCTACACTTTAAGCCTTGGGTTTGTGGAGGTGGCCACAGAAAATTCAGCGACTTTGCTGGAAGTGACCATTGAAATGTTAGAAGAATTATCAGACATTTTTTGTGACCACAATTCTGCTGCTGACAAAGATAACATTTTCAAATCCATGGTACGCAACATATCATCAGCAATGTCTGACAGGGCCTCTGTGATGAAAAGCTTCAATCAAAAACTCAAAGAATGTAAAATACAGACACTTGCAGATGAAGATGCTGACATTCATTTCTTATATTGCAATGCACACTACTTGCTTGGAGTAAGTAGGGCTTGCAATTCTGCTTTGAACAAAATAGAAAAGGACATGGCTCAGGATGGTTTGGGCAGAGATTGTTTTGACAAGTTCAGACGTTTCAAGAATGCTAAAGATCAGAGTGCAGTTGGACGAGTGATCCGCATAGCGGCAGACTTATTTGGTCCACGTGGTGATGAGAAAAATGGATGTAGAGCTGAGTGGGAAGAGTACTGCACTCACCTTGGCAAAAAATCGAAGATCACAAGTTTTCGAGACAATCGGTTCAATTGCTATTTTGAAGTTGCTGCCGCTGTCATTTTCCACATGGAGGACTTTTTGTCTTTCCTGTCTACAGGATTTGCATCACATTCAAACCTCAAAATGGAGAGTTTGCAGGCTGACCTTGAAGATGAAAGGCTTATTGCTCCATTATGTGCAGTTGCTCTGTTGTTCCTGAGAATCACTGGGCCATACTGGTCTCTGCTCCACAGTGATGTGCCTTACGTGGAATTCCACAAGTATGTGCAACTGATGACAGAGAAGATGACGAAATGGTCAGAAGACTCCACCGAGCTCCTCACAATGGATTGTCCTGGCATCTTCAATGGAGAACATGATTTGTCAGGGGACCAACAGGAGCTTCTTGAAAGTGTCCTCACCACAGTGCATCCTCTGTTTGACAGTGTCAAACATTGTCTTCAGAAACTGATCACAGAAATGTTAGTTGTCACCAACCGACAACTTGCAGAGTTTCAAGTAGGAGGAACATTTGGAGGAGATATTCCAGAAGAAGTGAAGACTGCTCTGAGAAAATGTCACCTGACAAATCTTGCTGGTGAAAATGTGTTTGGCGACTTAGATTTTGATATAGGGAAGCGTCGCCATACCACACTCCATCATAGGTCATCAACACATATGTGGAAAAGGAACCGTATTGGTGAATGGTTAGACAAAAAATCCCAAGAGCAAGTCACCTCAACATGGAGAACAGCCCAAAAAACCAAATCAGCCCTACGACAAAAGCACAAACTGCAACAAGAAGTCGTCAGGAACAAGATTAGAGAAAGAATTCTTGAAAACAAAAGACAGAAACAACTGAAGGAGCAAAAGATGGCTGAACAAAAGCAGAAAATCTTAACAGCTGTGATCGATCATGGGGGTCCGTGTGCTTCAGCCCAAGATGTTTGCGGCATGTTAAGAAGAGCTAGAAGTGCTGGAGAAGGACTACTCTTTCTCAAAGATGAGATAAGATACCAAAAAATGATTCTTGGGATCGGGGCACAGTTGAGGGTGACAGGAAAAAAAGAGGATCTTCTCCGCAGCCTTGTGCAACACCTTGGAGGTGATCCACATGAACAAGAAGAATGTGCAGTCCTTCATGAGTGCATGCAGAGTACTGTTAAGAGAAGACAGACAAATCGTGCACAGTCATCCAGCGATTCTGAATCAGAGAATGAAACAGCAGGAGAATCAGAATGTGAGAATAGTCAATCTGGTGACAGCTCTGAGCAACTACCCCCGTTCTCTTTTTCAAGCCAGGGTCAGTGGGTCTGTGTTTACTATGATGAAAACTTTTATGTTGGACAAGTAGTAGAATTGAAACCAGACATAAATCCGGAAGGTAGTGCTGCCATTGTAAAATTCATGGCCAAAAGCAAAGGGAGATTTGATTATTTTAAGTGGCCTTCTGCTGATGATATTGCAGAGGTAGAGAGCAAATTTGTGCTTGCCTGGGACTTTGATGTGAACATTGTTTCCAGTGATGGAAGGGTTTGGTCAGTGCCTTCTGTGAAAAAACTGGAGAAAGCATACCTGAACTTGAAATAAGAGATCCTGTCAGAGTACACCATGCACAAAGGAAGTATATTTTAAAGGCAGTTCTTCAAATCGAACATTTATTTTTCTTTCTTTTTTTCAAAATTTAATCGGAATCATTATTTGACAGTATTCCAGTAGATTGGTTCTGTAAATCATGAGTCCAGGAGAAACATCATTATTTTTTAGAAATAATAAATGTTTTGGTGGTATCAGATTTATTTGTCATTTTGTGGTGCTGATTCTTGTGTCATTAGAAGATGTCCGAACAATGATACAATACAATGCCAGTTAAAAACAAAATGTAGGCCATACATACACACTCCCAGTGAATTTTTTTATTTTATGAATATGATTGTTTTGATTGATTCTGAACCAAACATCTTAAATTAAAAATGGTCTTTGAGTTTGAAAACCCAAGGATTACATTTGTAATGTCAGATCAAACAAAAGGCACAGCAAACATATTTCCAGTGAATTCAATTGGGAGTCATTTAATTTGAAATAATGATAATGGCTGTATTATGTTGTTCTTTTGCCTTTCCCCCCTTACATAGCCCTGTTCCCTAACCCTTTTTAAGAAAATGATTGATTCACTTTGTAATTTATTTTGATTCACTGCATTCAGTGTCAAAAAGTTTGGAATGGTACTGTTGAATTATTAACCTGGGCATGTTATTGCATAACAATTATGTAACTGATTACTGGGTTTTTCCCTCAACTAAATACATTTTATTTGTTGAAATTATTTAGTTTTTCATTTTACTCAATTGATTTGCAATAAGTATAATTAGTATTTCAATGTTATCACTATGAATAATGCATTAAGGCGTAACTCGGTCAAGTTGATGTTGTCCATCATGCAAAAATATGGTTTTTTGTTTTTTGTTATTACGGTTAAAAATATATTTCTCTTGTTATTTTATGTAAATGGCAATCAAGAGAACTTTATGAACTGAGTATTTGACATATATTTCACACCTCTAGCTTGAAATATAGACGGTTTGTAATATTATGAAAATGTCCAAAAAATACAAATTTGAACATTTTGGTACATAAAAAGCATTAAAATGTAAAATCGTGGTTGTAAATGTGGCACTTTTACTTGTTTTCAGTATAGAGGCATTAAAACTCGACAATTTGGTATAAAGGGTAACTCAATAGCATTAAAAATGACAAAGTTATAGCAATTTGAAAAAACACCAAAATGGACACTTTTTGGCCAAGTGCTGAAATTTGATGATGTACCATTTTCATTGGACCAGTATGATGTAACTATCACAAACAGAGTTCTGAAAAAAAATGAGCATAATCTCTATGTTACTATTAAGTTGTAATCCAGATTTTGTAGTTATGCTACTGAAAACAACTGTGTACCAGACCTTTGAAATACCCCCATTGTGCGATTTTGTTCAAAGAATCTGTGGAAATAACTTAATTTTGAGCTGAGTTTGGAGATTTACAACTTTTTTTTGTAAAGCATTTGATGTCAACTAATTTTATGTGTTTGATTACCAGTATATAAAGATTAAAAACATGAACTTTGAGATGTCTGTGACTTTACGTTTTTTTGCTGTGTGCGAGTGAAAATGGCCAAAAAAAGGTGGCGAAAAATTTTCTAAGTCCAAAAATCACAAAAAACGTCATATTTTTTTAATTTTTTATCACACAGACTTGTTTCTGGTATCCCATTAATCAGGATCAAAAGATCTATCAAACTGTATCAACAGACACTGTGTAGCATGTATTATTGAAAACCCCTTTGGAATACCTAGTAGTAGAGGTCCAAATTGAGTAAAATACTACTAAAAAAGAGCAGCCCTGAAAGTGGCGAGTGAAAAACAAAATTGGCGAGTTTATAATTCACTTCACCCGCCAAATGCGAGTGGGCAAAAAACGATGTTCTTTCTCGCGCGAGATTCCTTCCCCAATCCATGTTTTCCCACGCACCGGAAACACGATATGCAATTTGCGTGCTCGCCAGCCAGTGCATGGTCGAAATGAAAATTCTTCGGCTTCAACTTCAAGTTCAATGCCATCACCCAAAAAGGGTGAGAGTGAAAAACAACTTTTCTACCAAAATGGAAGAAATAATTTTCGTGGCTTCTCTTCGATGACAAGGCCAACAAATTTTGGTTTGGCTGGTAACAAAAATAAGTTACCAGCCAAAGGCTGGTGGACAATATTTTCCACTTTCAGGGCTGAAGAGTAGAGTAAACATGTCTGAAAATACCATTAAAATTAACTGGGTAGAGGACAAATTTTATTTGCAATATTGGGAATTCCTCTGTGACATGTGTAACATCAGGCCTATCCTTACCTCCCAAAATTAAGAAAATAGGGTCTTTGGATAACAGGTCCTGATTTGATGCCTTTTAGTGACATGGGTATTAATATTCATTCAAGTCGTTCCGGCCATAGATGTCTGGAATTAATAGATAGCTGTCAATTTTATGTATTTGCTTCAAGGGAAGTAAATCTGTGGTCACTTCTAAACTAGCTTCGCTCCCTTAGACCACAATTTTGCGTCTGACTTTGCTTTTGTAGTGGTTTGTTGTGTGGCAACCAATCGGTGCAGAGTTTCAAAAGTGGTTTGTTGTGTGGCAACCAATCGGTGCAGAGTTTTTCTATATAAAGTCTGTATATAAAATAGTCTGATCTACCACTTCCATAATATATTATGTCTAAATCTGAAGTAAAAACCTGTAATCTTCTTTCATTTCTCCTTTTGTTTAAGTATGCTTTGTTTGTGTGTATGGCTGGAGTGATGTGTGAGTTTTTAAACCATTGTGGTGCTAAAATGCGACATTGGCGGTGAAAGAGTTAACCCTCTTGCATTCGCATTTGTTACAGAAAAACCTTCTTCTAGTGTTCAGATGCTCTGAAACATTTTCAAGAAAATCCGTCTTTTGAAGCGCACAGAGCACCTATACAGTTACCATCGCATCACTGCAAGTGAGAAGCTTCTTCATTGTGTTGTGTATAACAATCCAGAACTTAGTGCGTGATGGAAATGCCATCAGAGGGAGTCTCAGAGTGGGGAGCAAGCTACGGGCGGTTTTGAGCGGCTTGAATACACAGAGATAACTTCCGGCTGGCCAGTTTGGGCCGGAATAAATGCAAGAGGGTTAAATGTTTCTTCTAATTTACATGTAATGAAGATCAAAAGGTGGAAGGCGCAGCGCTGACTGACCTGTTGATGTTGTGACAGATGCGGGGGATGACTTTGGCCAGGGTCAGCAGGTCCTTCCACTCTGGCTGCTGGTCACTGGACAGGGCAGCCACGTAGCTGTAGGTCCGACTGTCGCCCTGGGAAACACACACACACACACACACAAAGAAACACACACACACACAATTACTGCATGTCCACAAATTCAATTTCTTCAGCATCATCTGTTGTTTTGTTTGTTTCTTTCTCTTCCTGGTAAGGAGTGGTTGGGGGGTGGGGGCGGGGCATGAGTTGAAATGGAAGAATGGGTGAATAAAGTCAAACAGGAAAAGACAGGGGAAGTGGGACAATGCTATCAATATTACACTTTTTGTCCATTTTGTTTTCTTCTCCGAGTTTTCTGCTTCTATTTCAAAAGAACCCCAATTCCCAATTTCAACTTTTCCCAGGTTCTTGTTCAACTGTCACACACTCAGCCCCAAGCAAAACATTCACCGCAATCTACTAACTGCAACAGTTGCATGCTAAGCGACAGTGACAATCTAACAAGACAGCTAACAATTTTTGTTAAAAGCATTCAAATGCAAAGGGAAAGTTTTTCAGTTTGTTTAGTTGTTGGGTCAGGGTTTTTTTCGTTGTTGCTTTTTTTGTGTGCTTTTTTTTGCTGTTCCATCTTCTGGGTCGTACAGTGGCGTTGCTCCCATGCCGCTCGTTCTGAATCCCAATTCGCAGCTACACCCTCGCAGAATCCGAGACCAGTAGTCCAAGGGGAGCGAATCTATGTTAGGCCATCAGGAGGCAACCAACAAGAGGAGACACTGCACTGCTGCTGAGTCACTTCGGTGGAGTTCAGCGAAGCCTGTTCAGGACACCACCTACTAAGCCCCCTACTGACACTGTTCTCTTAGTCGCGGAGCCAGCGTGAGTGATGTCCTCCTCCGAGGGCGCCACCACGACCGTCCACCGACAGCTCCCCAGAACACACTGATCCCCATGACTTTGACCCGAACGCATCAAGGCACAGACTGGATTGGAAACCGAAACGGAGGTCACCATGAGAGCAGGGCATGCAAAGCCACAGAATTTGAGACATTTTTTTCCTTTTTAATGATAGATGGAAATGAGGCAGATGACAACGATGATGATGATGATGCTATGGAGTTCCGTATTGGTCTGAGACTGCATGGCAGGGCTGTATTTTACGCTTCCTTTCATAATGATATCCCAGCATTAACTAGGCCAGAGAACTACAGACACATGCAGTGATGGTCTTGAAATTAGAGTACGTTGTTGCTATTTTACTTACTTGCACGCCAACCGTTTTGATGGGCAAAAGCGTAGTTGTCAGTTCCGTTTTACTGGAGATGGCCTTCAACTGCTCTTGCTCGTCTGCCGACGTTCCGTTGCGTACCCGTGTCAAGAGAGAGTGTGGCTGCAATGCAGATAACAGGAAGTTTGAACCCTTTGGTCAGCTTTGACCCAAAGACACACGAACATCACCTTTGCAGTGAAAATACTGCAGTGAATATGAGACTATAGTCTGAACAAAACAAATCAATATTCAAAAATAATGCCAAAGTGGTAAAAACCATGTAAAAGAGGTTAGCAACAGTTAGTTCGATAGCAATAGTTATTCACAAGAGTGAAAAATCTGGAAATAGCAATATATAAACAAAAAACTGAATAACACTGTCAGGGCTGCCAACCCTACATTTTGTGAATCAGGGACAAACGACTCTCAAATCAGGGACACAGCCTGATTTTCAGGGACATTTTAATGATGATCAGAAATTAAGTACAGTACCCACCACAACTTGACATAACAACGGCGCACATCATCCCTACCACCAGACTTCATCGAAAAATCACACGCACAAATTTCACAAAAAGCACAAGTTTCGCCTTTTCTTCCTGACACAATGAAAAGCCATTTCTCCGTGTATGTCTCTCGAAATAAACAGGAGCGCTTTGAAATATTTCTTTCTTAGAAGAAGAAACATCCTCACACGACCGCTTAGACGCCATTTTTTCAACCTTGACTAAACTGGCTACAACAGCCAATGAGAATTGATTTCACAGAATTACAACAGCCAAAGAGAATTGATTTCACTGAAGATTTAACCAATCAGAATAACTCTCTGTAAAGAAGTTGATAGCGTATGATAAGAAAGGCGCATAAGCGGTAGACAGGCGGAAAAATAGCACGCTTCCACGATTTTATCGATTTTCCGGGACGGTCAATCAAAAATCGGGAAAAACAGGACACATCATGCTTTTCGCAAAAATCCGGGACAAATACGGCTACGCAGGGACGGTTGGCAGCCCTGCACTGTACAACATATATATGGTGCCAATTATATTAGCTGCTATAAAATTGAACACAATAATAATGATGAAATTCAGTTAAAGCTTCTCTAGTTTTTTGTTTTTACATATCGTCGCTGTCCGACGCTAACCGTGTATTTACACAATCAGTGATTTTACAGGAGCATCAAAAAACATATTGTCGCCTGCTACAAAGTCAATCCCCATTTGATATACGCTAGACCCTTCTTCTTTACCGATGAGTAAACATGTGACACAATAAAAGTTGCATTAACACCCAAAACTTTCGTGATAATTCAGTTACACGGTTAGTCACAAAGTTAGTGCATTGTTCTCACAATGGGAGATACGACAGCTGCCGGCAGTTACACGATTAGCGTGACCAGTTACACGCTTATCGCGTCAAAACCAGCAACAACCCGCCACATACACGATTATTTCCATGGTATCATGTGACAAATTTGAGCATTTTCATTGGTCGCAGACACAAGATATTTATAGAAGACCTGCGTGAGGTCACTGGAAGGAGTTTCAGTAAAAAATCTATTTTTGTTAAATTTTGTAGATACATGGTTAGCGTCGGACAGCGACGATATGTTGTGAATCCTCCTTTCACAACATGGATTCCAAGAAAGTAAAGTATATGACATACATGAATACATGTATGCATGCAACTGTACGCTTGTACACACATGCATACACAAATGCGGCGCATACACACACACACACACACTCAGTAATTCAAGACATACCGTTTTTATGGCATTGACAAAGTCTGCAATGATCTTCAGCAAGTTGGTTGTGTCAGCAAAGTCTTTACACATGTAAGGATCATCCGCACATATCACCCGTATTGCTAGACCAGGCCCTGAAATTTACACGACATTCGAAACATCACTTTTTACAAGCTTACCAGAACAGAATCTATCCTCAACAATAAGCGCATGTACTAGACAAGTAGAAAAGCCTAACCCAAAAAATTCAAAAGTGAAGTTATCTGGGGTGATCACATGGTTGTTGGCAGGGGAAAGTAACCCGGGTTAGACTGAGGGGTTACTCCCCTTGGGTGATTTGTTTTTTGGTTGCTATGGCATGTGTGATTTCCAGATCGATTGGTGTTTATGCTATTGTTTTGAGTGTTGGTAATGTATGGTTAGCATAGATTAAATGTTTCTGTATAGAAACCCTGTGAATAAGTAAAGGAAAGAAGGCAAAAATAAGCGCACACGTTTACACACGGAAACGCATCCGCTTATTTATTTATTTTTTTATAACTTATTTACGTCGATTTCGTACAGAAACATTATAGTTGTGTGTACGTGCGCTAAGAATAATTCGGGTTACAGAGAAAATAAACAGAAGACAACATCGTTTGTCAAGAAAAGAAAAGAAAACAAAAAAGCAAAACATTAAAATTTTAACTGCAAGCCAAAACATCTGGATGCAAGTGAACTCTTCGAATTCTGAAGTGAATTCTACTTTCACATCACATGTGCTATAATCATTATATTATAACCATAACGCACATAAGCATCGTATCAAACATATATGCAAATGTAAACACACATACACACACACAGAACAAGCACCATCAACTTATGCCTAGACCTGTTTACGCTGAAATCGGTCTTCGTGTATTCAAAATCCCCCAAAAGTGTATTTTTCACAAAATAGGAGTACTCCAACAGAAAAGTTTGAAAAACTAGAGTGCAAAAATGCATAAATTTGTATAACAAGTATAGAAATGCTGTGTTCTTCTTCTTTCTTTAAACATCCTCCTTCAGCTTGCTGAAGATTAATGTTAATCATCCATTTACATTCACACGCAAGAGAGAGAGAGAGAGAGAGAGAGAGAGAGAGAGAGAGAGAGAGAGAGAGAGAGAGAGAGAGAGAGAGAGAGAGAGAGAGAGAGAGAGAGAGAGAGAGAGAGAGAGAGAGAGAGAGAGAGAGAGAGAGAGAGAGAGAGAGAGAGAGAGAGAGAGAGAGAGAGAGAGAGAGAGAGAGAGAGAGAGAGAGAGAGAGAGAGAGAGAGAGAGAGAGAGAGAGAGAGAGAGAGAGAGAGAGAGAGAGAGAGAGAGAGAGAGAGAGAGAGAGAGAGAGAGAGAGAGAGAGAGAGAGAGAGAGAGAGAGAGAGAGAGAGAGAGAGAGAGAGAGAGAGAGAGAGAGAGAGAGAGAGAGAGAGAGAGAGAGAGAGAGAGAGAGAGAGAGAGAGAGAGAGAGAGAGAGAGAGAGAGATTCCAGAGAGAGAGAGAGAGAGAGAGAGAGAGAGAGAGAGAGAGAGAAGAGAGAGAGAGAGAGAGAGAGAGAGAGAGAGAGAGAGAGAGAGAGAGAGAGAGAGAGAGAGAGAGAGAGTGTCAAGTCAAGTCAAGTCAAGTCAAGTCAAAATGATCTTTATAGAGGATAAAGGAGTAAGCTTGACAGCTTTTTTTCATCCTGTCCTCAGAATGAAAAGAAACACGAAAGCACTCGAAAAATAACTCAACATGCAAAACAAAACATTCCAAACTACTAAACATTAGCCTAATAATATAACGCATTGAAATAACTCTATTGAGAGAGAGAAAGAGAGAGAGAGAGAGAGAGAGAGAGAGAGAGAGAGAGAGAGTAAATGAATAGGATATTGAAGTGAAAGTGGTTGTCCCTTCCCCATTTCATTTCCTCCCCATCACCCATATTAACAAATGTCCCGGACACAATGGAACAAAGCAAAGAACAATCAAAGTATAAAAATTGTAGAGTATCAATTAAAAGGACATATTCCGACGGAATAGGTGCTAAATTTATAAAGTTAGAGACTAATGTGTGTATAGAAAGACAGACAGAGTGTGTGTGTGCGTGTGCACGCGTGCGTGCGTGCGTGAGTGCGCATCTGTGAGTGTCTGTCTGTCTGTCTGTGTCTATGTTGCGTGCAATCATCGTATTTTACTTTCTAATGATTCATTATTTGTTTGCCTTTAATGTTCTTGTTATCAATGTAAAGCACACTCAGCTCATGCGAGAATGAGCGCTATATAAATTCCCATTATTATTATTATAATGACAGAAACAACACCACACACACAAACTAACACAAACAGAGCATACCCGTTTCCCAAATCAGGCAATATACAGAAATGATAGTCATTTTTTTTCTTACCATATTTTTCACCCATGTATCATATTAATCATATGTCTGTCAATTATGAGTACAAAATAAGGCAAAATCATATGGGTATGAATGAAATTCTGCTTAACCTCCTCCGGTCTGGAACAGACACATATGGGACATTAGTAGATATAAAGATGGTGGGAACGATCCTGGAGGCAATGCCTGGAGGCAGTGCAACACCAGGAAAGTCCTGAATTTTTAACAATACAGATGTAACTCTGAAAAATCATATGGGTAAACAGGTCTGCATGCCTTTATACATCCACCCTCCCACCCTTCTTTAAAACACAATCGCACCCAAACAAAACGCCTGTCTCTGGACCTACCCGGGAATGGATGCCTCTGCACAAGGTCACTGGGCAGTCCAAGGTCGCGGCCTATGACCCTGACCTCGTCTTTATGGAAATCCTTCAGGGGTTCCACCACCCGACCCTTGGGAACCAAAGACAGACCATAAAACTTCATAGCCATTTACATATCTTGTTTTCGATTAAACACCTACATGAAATAAAATCTGGTCATTTTTCATTAAATCTCACACACACACAAAATGGATGATGCTGCACAAGTGGTGACACGTTCTCTAGGTGCGAGCAGCCCAAATTTCACAGACTCAAAAAGGTAATACTATACAATGATCACCCTCAGGTTCAATCAAACACTTAGCATAAGAGAGAGAGAGAGTGTATGTGTGTGTACAAGCGCACGTGTGTATGTATATATGCATAATGTGTGTGTGTAGATGTGTGTGTGTGTGTGCGAGTGCGAGTGTGAGTGTGTGTGTGTGTGTCTGTGTGTTAGTGTTTGTGTGTGTGTGTGTGAGCATGTGCTTGCATACATCAATGTGTGCATGTTGTGTCTGTGTGTATACGCAAGCAGTGGCACAGTGGTAGCGCGTTCGCTTCGTGTCAAGTAAACCCGAGTTCGAACCTGGGTACAGGGGATTTTTCCTCTCACTTTGCACTAGGCCTTACGGTCTGAACATGGAATCTTTCGGACGAGACGATAAACCGAGATCCTGTGTGCCCATGCACTCACTTAGCATACGTTAAAACCCAGTGGCAACGAAAAAGTTGTCATTTGGTCAAAATATACACACACACACACCCTTTTCCTTCCTCATCAGTCACACAAAAATCACATGCAAAAAAAAAAAAATTGGGTGGTGCGCCTCTGGCTGCGATGCGCTCTCTGGGTGGGAGCAACCCGAATTTCACAGAGACGCCTCTGTGACTATAAAGTACCTAATAATAAAGCATGCAAGTCTGTAAGTGCATCTACGCAGGAGTCACATGCAAGCATGTTAGGAAAAACAAATTGACCAAACCACCCTTTCCGTCCCCTGTCGATTCCAATTCTCTTATCTTTCACCCTGTCCCCACCTGTTCTCTCAACTCTCGGACCAGGTCTGTGTCGTTGTGGTGGGTCTTGATGGCGTCCGCTTTGCCGCTGGCAAGACACGAGGCGCTCTCTATCAAGTCCGGACGCAGAGTTCCTGCAAGAAGCATTGACCATGATCAGGCTACAGGCATGGATCGTAGCACAGCTTCTACAGGGTTCATACAAATTTGTTCCTATCAGTCCCCGTGGGGATACCGGGGGTCCTTCGTAAAAATAGTTCCCCCACCTTCTGGAAGTTCTGTGCTTGTAACTTCCTCTAATCTGCCACTCTCTTTGACTCTGCCTTTTTCCTTTGCTTTCTGTCATCTATCTTTCTGACTTAATGGCACATTCTCCAGCCTTTTTAAAAAAAATCTTCCAAATAATTTTTCTCTTGAGCTCCTCCGAAATCGGAATGTGTCGGCTGTATGCAGCAGGGAGACCAGTGAAAACTGAAAACCGGACACGTATGTACCTTACCCATTATGGCCATATGGCCTGGGAACGCAGAAGAAGAAGAAGTTCCTATCAAAATTCACAAACTTTTCAAAGACCTTTTCAAAGAACTCACGACATGCTATGACGATGATTGCTTCGATCAAGATCATTCACATTGCACTGGTGCAGCAAAAAAAACAACACCTGGATAAACAGCGAAGGGAAGTAACTTGACAAATTGAAGACATCTACTAATATGGGAGATTAGTGAAATTAAATGTCTTCTTTATCAATTCTGGAAGCAAACCAAACAAAAATGTATGGCGTCAATGATTTTTTAAGGCATCAATGATGTGTGTGTGTGTGTGTGTGTGTGTGTATAAGAGTGTGTGTGTGTGTATAAGAGTGTGTGTATGTGTGTGTGTGTGTGTGTGTATAAGAGTGTGTGTGTGTGTGTGTATAAGAGTGTGTGTGTGTGTGTATAAGAGAGTGTGTGTGTGTGTGTGTGTGTGTGTGTGTGTGTGTGTGTGTGTGTGTGTGTATAAGAGTGTGTGTGCGTGTGCGTGCATGCATGCGTGTGTGAGTGTACAAGCGCATTACCGCTACAAATCAATTCACTGTTTGCTCCTCCACATAATTCATTCAAGAACAAAAGGCGTCACTTCCTTCTTGCGGTACAAACATTTCATACTCTTCAAAATTAACATAAGTACAGACAAACCTCTATTTTAAGACTTCCAAAATGTCCGGAAAAATCGGTCGTAAATTGGAGTGGTCGTATGACGGAGGTTTTCACTGGCAGCCGTAGAAAGAAAAAGTTCAGCACAGTTCATACTCTCTTCTTCATGCACACATACAATGACATATTAAAACTGGATTTGGGTCTTTCCAACTCCATAGGATTGCGCAATCGATATTACAGTTTCGCTTCGCCGACTTCAGTTAATCACCTCCACTCTCGTCCAAAGTCAGTGGTTTTCTTTTTCAAAGTCAGTGGTTTTCGTGCTTTTCCTACGCTCTCCGCCATCTTTTCTACAAGGGAAGTGACTCCGCTTTCAGGCCCTTGACCGGAACATACACATGGTTGTTTCCCTTTGCTCGAAGTCTATGCAGACGACAGCAACGGTCGTAAAAACCAACAAAACAGCGGGCGTAAGTCGCGTTTTAGAGGAAGTCGTTTAAGAGAGGTCGTTTACATAGTAAAATGCATCTGAACCAACAAATCCGGTCTCAAATGAGAGGTGGTCACTTAACAGAGGGTCGTAAAATAGGGGTTTGTCTGTACAACAAATGACAAAATAAGTGGGAAAACAAAAGAGTACAAAAGAATGCCTACATAACATTTCACATCATACCTTGCCCAAGAAACACATCCTCTGGCTTGAGATTCAGTTCCTCTATCACTTCATTGGCCACCTGTGAAAAATCATCATGCACACAGCATTATTTTACGGGTGTGCCTAATATACGAAAACGAGCGAAAACGAGCGAAAGTGCATTTTTGATCGTAAACAAGAACAAAAAATGTTAAATTTGTCTAAACCCTACCAAATTTTGCATAGATTTGATCTTTAATCGACTGTTGATCCATATTTAGATGTAATTTCCGATCTGCATTTTTTTTTATAAACCAGCTTCCGCTAGCCATTACTTCCGCCGACTGAACTTTTTTCCACTTCTCACAATTGTACCATACTATTAAATCTTAATGAAACTTGGCAGAAAGGTTCCTTAGATGCTGCCCATGGTGTTAAAATTGACCTAATGACCCAAGATCAGCGTAATCCCTTTGAATCAGATTCAGTCTCTTATGCTTTCGCCCGTTTTCGCTCGTTTTCGTATATTAGGTAGACCGTTATTTTACAGTTTGCTTTTACGTACGGTTAACGGTATGTGGTGAAAGAGACACAATGAGGATTGTCAAAGAAACAGTGTATGAAAAGACTATACCACTGACATTGGACAATGCTTCCATCACACTATTGGATTTGTCAGGATTTATCTCCCTATACATAATCACCATAATAATTATCATAACACATCAGAACTTATCAAAGAACAGATTGCAGCAGGACTGACACAAAATTAATTCAAAAGTCGGACTGACACAAAATTAATTCAAGTCGGACTAACACAAAATTCATTAAAAAGTGGGACTGACACAAAATTCATTAAAAAGTGGGACTGACACAAAATTCATTAAAATGTTGGACTGACACAAAATTAATTAAAAAGTCGGACTGACAAAATTAATTAAAAAGTCGGACTGACACAAAATTAATTAAAAAGTCGGACTGACACAAAATTAATTAGAAAGTCGGACTGACACAAAATTGATTAAAAAGTCGGACTGACACAAAATTAATTAAAAAGTCGGGCTGACAAAATTAATTCAAGTCGGACTGACACAAAATTGATTAAAAAGTCGGACTGACACAAAATTAATTAAAAAGTTGGACTGACACAAAATTAATTAAAGGCTCACCCGCATGAAAGAATCCCCGATAATTTTCCGCTTGTCTTCAGGGTTGGAGGTCGTGTTCAAGGCGCTTGTCTTGCGTTTTCTGGACGACGGGTTGTTCCTGTCCAAAGGCACTGAGGTTGTGGCCGTGTAGAACGTGTGAGAGGCGTTGATTACTGAACAGAAAAAGCAGACGCAGCTTAGCAAGTCCTCAGCACCACTCTCCCAAAAAATATGCTGACAATCTGTCAAGCTGAAAAATCACTAAAGGGAATTGTTCCTGCTGTTACTGTTGTTGTTGTTGTTGACATACCCTGGCTAAAAGACTCCAGGGATCATCCCAACAGCCGAAGCACTTAGTTGAACACTATGGTACAAATGCATCAGCTAGGGATGAGAACATTACATGTGTGACCGTTTTTTTTTATAACTCCACCACATGGGCAGCCACACTAGGAATTCAGGGGAACTAAAGGGAATGAACTTTATCCCATAGGCTGGCGAGTATGTGGCGAACAGATTCTCGGAAAGGCTGACTGAATTCTTGAATTAAGCTTTGGTGTGATCAATATTGGGCCATCTTCACCTTCACTGAGGCACTCTGGTTCTTGCTCATGAAGCCACCTTCACAGAGGCACTCACGTTCTTATGCTTGAAGCCCCTTCACAGAGGCACTCTGGTTCTTGCGCATGAAGCCACCTTCACAGAGGCACTCTGGTTCTTGCGCATGAAGCCACCTTCACAGAGGCACTCTGGTTCTTCTACATGAAGCCACCTTCACAGAGGCACTCTCGTTCTTCTACATGAAGCCACCTTCACAGAGGCACTCTCGTTCTTCTACATGAAGCCACCTTCACAGAGGCACTCTCGTTCTTCTACATGAAGCCACCTTCACAGAGGCACTCTCGTTCTTCTACATGAAGCCACCTTCACAGAGGCACTCTCGTTCTTCTACATGAAGCCACCTTCACAGAGGCACTCTCGTTCTTCTGCTTGAAGCCACCTTCACAGAGGCACTCTCGTTCTTCTACATGAAGCCACCTTCACAGAGGCACTCTCGTTCTTGCGCATGAAGCCACCTTCACAGAGGCACTCTCGTTCTTCCGCAAAGCCACCTTCACAGAGGCACTCTCGTTCTTCTGCTTGAAGCCACCTTCACAGAGGCACTCTCGTTCTTGCGCACAAAGCCACCTTCGCAGAGGCACTCTCGTTCTTGCGCACAAAGCCACCTTCACAGAGGCACTCTCGTTCTTGCGCACAAAGCTAATCTCCTTTTCTTCTATGGAGGAAAACAAAACCCTGTCTTAACGACGACCCTATTTTTTTCAGGGACTCTTACACAACCTGCCTCATCTTTGACCTTGTTAAGGCCCTGTTTTGTTAGGGACTCCTCCAAAAATCTTCTGGATTCCAGTCAGAAATTTCAGAGTCTTTTTAATGATTTTGACTGATTGTCCTTCAAAAACTTGCTCAGACCCAAAATAATTATGCAATGTCATTGCCAAAGAGGGGACGTTATATAGGCCGCGAGGCCTAGGCTTAAGAGCCTGTCCCTACTACTACTACTACTAAAGGTGCTCTTGTTCTTCTTCTTCCACGCTGACTGAGTAAACAAACCCGTGTCTTACCTTTGACCGTAAGGCCCAGTTTCTTGAGGGGTTCCTCCACGGAGACGCTCTCGTTCTTGCGCATGAATCCACTCTCCTTTTCTCCAAAAAACTTTATCCACCTCATCCACCTTCGACCTTAAGGCCCTGTTTTCTTCAAGGACACCTTTACAAAGGCGCTGTCATTCTTCTTCCACGCTGATTGCCTAAACAAATCCCTGTCTCACCTTTGACCTTAAGGCCCAGTTTCTTGAGGGACTCCTCCACGGAGGCGCTCTCGTTCTTGCGCATGAAGCCGTTGTCGACGTGCACGGCGATCACCTGGTCCTCCTGAAGGGCCTTGTTCAGCAGAGCCGCGCACACTGTCGAGTCCACCCCGCCGCTCAGCAACATCTGGACGACGACAAACATCAGCAAAACAAATTTTTTATTTAAAAAAAAAAGCAAGCAGATTTTGGTGTTTTTTGTTAAACCACAGACATCCCTATCACAGTATCAGACCAGCAGTGCAATAAAAAAAATATATATTAAAAAAAAATGTATTACCATGAGTGCTTTTCTGAATTTTTGGCTTACTCGTTCTGTATACCAAATGTAAAACTTACCTCTTTCACTGCCACAGGAAAACTGATAAATTATCCATTTTCTTATTATAGTTTTAAAACAAATCTGTTAGACTCAATCTAAGAAAATGGTCTAGAGATATATCTTTCCTGGCTTACCTAAACCAAAATCCATCATCCCAGGATTATGACACCAAAAGTTATGACATCAATGACATCATACACTAGGAGACATCATACACTAGGAGACTATGTTGTAGCAGGCAGGGAAGGGGTTAATCAAGACTTAGGCCGGGTTCCCATTAGACGCATAAGTTCCGTACGGAAAACCCTAAATAAGTGGAAGAAAGAAGGATAAAAGTTTACACATATATAGGGGAAATTCGGACATGTGCGCTAATCTTTTCCCTTCTTTGTTTCACTTATTTATGGATTGCGCACGGGTTTCCGCATGGAATATCCGCTTGTGTGTGTGTACACGGCCTTAGTGTTTAGTCTCAGGCAAACTCACCAGCACTTTGCTGGAGCCCACAGTACTGCGGATGAGGTCGATACAGGCCTTCTCCCTGCCCTCCATGGTGTAGTTTCCCTTCAGGCCGCAGACGTCCAGGAGGAAGTTCTTCAGCATGGCTTTGCCGTTCTCCGTCAGGTCCACCTCAGGGTGGAACTGCACCCCATACAGCTTCTGGCTGTCCAGGCCGATCCCTAGGCAAAAAAACGACAACGACGAAAGCAATAATGATCATTAATAAGATAATGAACTTCCCCGTAGGGATACCGAGCTTTCGCAGTCACTTCTTGTACTCGACTTTTTCAAGCCACTTCTCGTTGAAATGACAGCTGCCTGGCATTTTCAACTTCTTTTGCTTCGAATGCTTCGATCACGATCACTCAAGTTGCAGCCCAAAGACCCAGATATAGCGAAAGAAACTAACTCTTGAAAAAAAGAGGAAGTCTGCTAGATGGAACTAGATCGTCGGACCGTAGATGTCGGAAAATAAGCAAAATTAAATTGCTTCTAATCTTTATTAATTCTGAAAGCAAACAAACAAACAAAATTTACGGCGTCAATGACTATCTTAAGGCGTCAATTACTTTTTCACAAATCATTTCACAATTTATACAGACCAAAGCCAAGTTTCAAAGACTTGAAAATGACACTCCATTTCTCAAAGACTTTCAAAGACTGTATGAACCCTGTCTGAACACCATCAACACTATCCAGAATATTTTTCCTACAGTCACTATCTACTAATACAGTGATAAGACAGTGAGATCATCACCTGCAATAAAGTTGTCGGACTTTGCGATGACCTGAAACCCTTTGGCTGCTTCAGTGATGCTGTCCCCGTGGGTCAGCAGCACACTCTGCTCTGCTTTCAGCCCTCTGATGACATACATTATCATGCTTGATGTAGGTTGAAGTAGGCAGTTTTGCTTAATAACACTTTCAACGCTAACCATTCCTCAGCCAAAATTTACCATTAAACTTACCCGGGTAGAGAAAAGATTTCGTCTGCAATATCGGGGATTCTTCTATGACATGCATAAAATAGGGTCTATCCTTACCTCCCAAAATGAAGAACAGAAGGTCACTGGATACCAGATCCTCATTAGATGCCTTTCAGTGACATGGGTGTTAAATCATTGTGATGCCAAGGGTTAAAAATTAAAAAAAAAAATCTTGTTAATCATAATTTTTTACACATTTCCAAACCTTTCATTCAATGCTCAATATCCAAACCTTTCATTCAATGCTAATTCATTCATTCGTCATGCACTGCAGTCATTCTGGTTTTTCACTCTGTACACAGAAAACCAAAAACACAAGTTGTCTATGCAGACCTGTTTACTCCATACACAAGTCTTGAGTAGTCTGGATAGCTGAAATGAGTAGCTTTGGTGCAAAATGTGTAGCTTTATTCATTAACCATCAAACAATGTTCACAGAAAATGAGTAATAATCAAGAATTAAAGAGCATTATTTTCAATTTTGAACAGTAGTAGAGATCCAAATTGAGTAGAACACTACTCGAAAAGAGTAGAGTTTATGGTTTGTAATTTGATTTTTTTTTCTCTGTCCGACTGATGTAAAATATATGTATTGAATATTGAAGCATGCATTGATGAACGAGTATGTGTAAGAAAGAAGGAATTGTAGAGTGGAAGGACGAGAGAGGGGAGATAAAATATGTTATAACAACATAAATATCATCTGTTATGTTACATCAGCGTATATGAAGAGCATAATATGCTTCAGCAGACCTGGTTACCCCCTACACAAGTCTTGAGTAGTCTGGATAGCTGAAATGAGTAGTTTGGGTGCTATCCCTTAAAGCCATCAAACACAGTTCACTGAAAATGAGTAGCAATCAAGAATTAAAGAGCATTATCATGAATTTTGAAGAGTAGTAGAGGTCCAAATCGAGTTGAATACTACTCGAAAAGAGTAGAGTAAACAGGTCTGATTCAGTAACCTATATTCGACCCCAGACAACTTAGGTTACGTTTGTGAAGCCCAAGATTAAGTTTTACTTGATTTCTCTTTGAAAAGTTATCATGATTATGCTTTTTTTGTAATGACACAGAGACTGTGCTACCTCCTTTGCACATAAAGTGTGTGAAACAACGAACACCTTTTAAAGGGTTAGAAAAAAAAAAAAACTCTTCCAAAATAATTCTTATATTTTGTGGTGGCTGTTGTTTCCTTTCTTTCCTTTTTACGTCAACAACAAAAGTAAAATAAACTTACTTGAAGAGAGGAGACTTGGTCTCCACATTGACAGTAAACTGTCCATCTTCGCGCGACTCTGTGGTTTCCACTGACCCACCAAACTCCTTGTTCAGCATCTGCACACGTTTTGTAACATTTTAGACAATTACAGTGGAACCCCGCCCAACGGGCACCTCAATGTTGTGGACACCACAGTAATCTGGACAGTTTTACTCAGTCTCTTCTCTTATTATTCATTACTAAAAGAGTCTCAAGTATAGCGACCATCTCGCAATAGACGATTTTCGGAAAAAAACCTACGGGATAGCATTTCGTGAAAATTAGAGTTGGCTCAGTTGCTTACCTCCATTACTCGGTCAAATACCATAACAATGCAACAATGGCGTCGAAGCTTGAAACCGCAGGATGCCAGTCAGCGACTTGCAAACATTTTTTTTTTAAAAAATAAGGGGTGACCAGTTGCTACAAAGTGATAGAACTTGCAAACTGTGACATAAAAATATAAATTACATAAAACTTAGAATGACGCACTGCATTCTACATGCTGTGTGTCTCCTCAAACACACGAAGCGAAGGCTAGGGATCTACCTGAAGGTAGAGTAAAAAACTTCCCCTGTTTGACCGAAGTATGAACAATTTCAAAAAAAAAAATTCGCGGACAGGCGGAAGATCACTCCCACACACCATGAAATTACTCCCGTGAAATTAATCCCCTTAATTATTTCCGAACAATTCCTATTATGGACAGTTTTGGGCCAGTCTGTAGGGTGGTCGCAATACTGAGGTTCCACTGTAGTACACTGTACAGTCAGAGCGCATGATCCTTTCCAGAATATTATCTACAGATCCAAATAAATAAGATGACAATGTGTTGTATGTAGATTGCAAATATTCATTGACAAAAAACAAAAAAATGAATTTGTTTTGTTATAATAAACAAGCCGTTTGCGAGATATCCTTGGGCAGACAGAAAAAAAGAAAGAAAAAACCCCACTCATTGCATAGTCCGTCTCCTGATGGTGGCGAACAAAAAATACACACAGAAATGTAAGAAGAAAAAAAAGCTTATGTAATAGACACACAGTCACAAATACGTTTACATTATATATCCTAAAGCAAAGAACAAGAAGCGAAACTAATTTTATGCTCTGAAAGCTTTGTCGGATTGAAATAAAAACAAAAGCATTCATGTCACTAGTAGCATGTTTGACATGCATACATTTCTTTAGAATGGCAGTTACGTCAGTCGTCAGTAATGCATTTTCACAAGGATCTCAGTCCGTCATGGGAACCGCGTTTAGCAAACGTGTGTGGTATGTGGAAAAGCAGTTTCTGGTCAGAGCATGCTAATAAAAGTTAGAAAACACATATTCCAATGACACAGATGGAATATAGCAAGCTTTTCCTGTGAACAGCATCAACAGATGGTTAGTTGTTTTTACCCTATCAAATATTGTTCCCTAAACAAGCAAAGTGTACACAGTTCAACAGAGAATTGCAAATAAACATTTGATTGCTGTTAACTGTTTACAACAATAATCCTCAATTAGATCAGGTTTGGTTTACCTGCATTCCATAGCAAATGCCCAAAACAGGTAGGTCGCAGTGGAAAATATCTGGGTCATACACTGGAGCATCTTTATCGTTGACAGAACTGGGTCCTCCGGAGATGATAATAGCCCTGTGAAATAATAAACGCATGTTCAAAAAATGTCTGTTCACAAGCTAACAACAGCTAACGTGTGCACTATCAACATTGTACACAGGCTTAACACGCACCGTAAAGTACCTTGTATGAGCCCATGTCCTTGTAAAACATCCACCCGCTACTTTAACCCCTTCACTGCCAGAGGAAAACAGAGAAATTATCGATTTTCTTGTTATAAAATTTAAAAGAGACCTGGTAGACTGAATGTGAGAAGTTGGTCTATATATATAATTATAAACAGAGAAATTATCGATTTTCTTGTTATAAAATTTAAAAGAGACCTGGTAGACTGAATGTGAGAAGTTGGTCTATATATATAATTATAAACAGAGAAATTATCGATTTTCTTGTTATAAAATTTAAAAGAGACCAGGGACGGTATTCATGTCGAGATAGCATGAGACTTAGCATGATGCTAACTTAGAAGCTCTTCCAAAAGTCCTATTAAATCCTATAGGACATTGGAAGAGCTTCTAAGTTAGCATCATGCTAAGTCTCATGCTATCTCGACATGAATACCGTCCCTGGTAGACTGAATGTGAGAAGTTGGTCTAGATAGGTAATTATATCTTTCCTGACTTGTCTAAACCAAATACCTTCATTCCAGGACTATGACATCAAAAGTTATGACATGTTTGTTTTTCGGTGTTCTTTTTTTTTTGTGTCTTACCCTGGCTTAAATACTCCAGGGATCATCCCAACAGCCGAAGCACTTAAAAACTATAATGGTACAAATGCACCAGCTAGGGATGAGAACATTACGTGCGTGAACCCGTAACCCCGCCACATGAGCAGCCACACTCCAACTTCGGAGGAGTTTTTTTATTACATCATAATTGACATCACACCACATAGAAGACACGAGACTGGGCCGGGAAGGGGTTAAAGCAATGTTCATGTCTAGGGTGATGTACCTTGTGTGCCTGCATGCCTTTGTATTCTCCTGTGTATGCAAGACGCAAGTGTGTGTACATACATGTACGTCAAGCATTATTCTATCTTTGAAAGTGTTCATCGTGTTGGTAAATAATTCCAAATTGTAAACATTTGTTTCTTCTTTCACAACACAAACAGATTACCTCTTTACTGACTGTTTCGTCCACTCCTGTGGACTTCCTCACTTCTTTCACAACACAAACAGATTACCTCTTTACTGACTGTTTCGTCCACTCCTGTGGACTTCCTTGGAGTGAATGAAAACATCTCACTCGATGCTCAGGTTCTTGGGATCTTCCGCCGATCTTACGGAGATCAGCGAAAAGAGGGCTGTAGATCCCAGAAAGGACTGCCCCCTGGACAGTCATGAACAGGGACCAGGGGGCCGTCCTTTCTGGGATCTACAACCCTCTTTTCGCTGATCTCTGTAAGATCGGTGGAAAATCCCAAGAACCTGAGCATCGAGTGAGATGTTTTCACCCAGTCATTCACTCTGAGGAAGTCCACAGGAGTGGATGAAACAGGAAATCTGTTTGTGTTGTGAAAGAAGAAGAAAAGTTTACAATTAAGCATTATTCTAATTACAGACACACTTAAGTGACTGACACACTGCATGAATCTTGGTCATTTTCTTTGACCTCAACATCGATTAAAAAAAGAAAACAAAGAAAGTTCAAAAGTTGACTTCTCTGATACTTCATTCTTACTCTTAAATCACCCTACAAGTACAATATACATGTAAAGCCAAAATGATTGTAAGTATTATTTGGAAAAAAAAAAAAAAAATGAAGTGATTCTTAGGCAATCTTACTTGAATCCCTGGTCTTTCAGCATGTAAGCCGGGGTGTCCAAAGGCAGGATTTCAGACAGGATGCTCAGTTCTCTCACCTTGCGATCTATCACCTGCAACAAATTGCACTTTGAACTGTCAAGATTGTTTTTCACACATTGGCGATATCGAACTTGGGGAGTGATAAATATCATCATGCATGTTTCTCATTTTCTCTGTGTGTGTGTGTGTGTGTGTGTGTGTGTGTGTGTGTGTGTGTGTGTGTGTGTGTGTGTCTCTCTCTCTCTCTCTCTGCCACAGTGCCAGATAGCAGAGGGGGTACATACTATTCCGGCGGGCTGGGCTAGAATTATTTGTTTATAGTAGAGATCACAGCACACAAATTCTCCTCATTCCGACTCCTTTTAGTTTTCCATAGAGAGTTATTTGTTTCCAGTTATTTCCTTTCAGTGAGGTAAATATGTCTTTCATTGTTTGTGGTTAGGGATATAACAGGACCTTACAAGTAGTATACCATAATAAACAAGGTAAGCCTAATGGATAAAACACTTTAAATAAATTGGTTTATGCTGGTGATGATTTGTTAACAAAAGGCATGAACTGAAAGGAGTTGAAACCGGGTGCTGTGAGAAGCCTTGCCCAGGTAACATCCCCACTCTCTCAGCCAAAGGGATTTGAGGACATCTGGTGTTGGGGAAGGTCCCCAAAGGCCAACCCATCCCTTTGGTTGCAATACTAGAGCCAGTGCCAAGCCCCCCTCATTTGAGTCAGTCTTCCAAGAGATTAAACTGCACCATGATTTTCCATTACTAAATCATTTTTTTGGGGTACAGTTCTCATGTTACTGTTGGCCCTCACTACAGGCTTATGTCAACCAATGATAAAACTTATTAAAAGCCATTTGAGCAAAAGGCAAAAATCATCTAGTTCCTGACTATTTTAGTATATATAGTGGAACCTCCTTTATAAGACCCTCTCCCATAAGAACTACTTCTCCGAGACATTGCCCTTCCTTGTAAGTAATAAAATTACCTCCCTTATAAGACCCCTCCCTTATATGACCTCATTTTGGAAGGTTTTATAAGGGAGGTTCCACTGTATAATTTGCCAAATGCATTATATTCATGACATTGTACTGAGCTGGAGATAACCAACATTCACTCCACAACTTCGAACTCAAAGCAGTACTGAGGTATTTGAGAGAGCATCACCACAAAACGAAACAAAAAGACTCAGTCAAACTCAAAGCACTCAGTGGCCCAGTGTCATCTTTTTACCATTATATTTCATCTGTCCTTGCACAGAAATCACTGGTTGCTCAGACTCAGAGCGAGAGTAGCCACATGAACAACCCATCACACAGACAGCTAACTAAAGAAACGTACAGTTCCTTGCTACATTTGCAAAGTACTTACTTAGAACTGCTTTCTTACACTTTTAGTAGTTTTACAGACAAGTGGGTGTATAAAATGGTACAAAAAAAATGCTTAGGCCGTGTACACACATAAGCGGATATTCCATGCGGAAACCATGCGCAATCCATAAGTAAGTGAAACAAAGAAGGGAAAAGATTTACGCATGTGTCCGAATTTCCCCTATATATGCGTAAACCTTTATCCTTCTTTCTTCCACTTATTTAGGGTTTTCCGTAGGGAACTTGTGCGTCTAATGTGATCCCGGCCTAAGAGTGAGAAAAAGAAAGAGAGGGGGGGGGGGGCGAGAGAGAGAGAGAGAGAGAGAAAGAAGAAAGAGAAGAGAAGGAAAGTGAGAGAAGCAACAGAATGAGTGAGAACTCAGAAGCCAGAAGGGGGTGATTTATATGACTATCAGTTACCCACCTTTCCATACTGAGCCCCAGCATCGAGAATGACAACTTTCTCTACTTCTTTATCCACAGAGGTTGCCTTGCCGTTGACATGGTTCGACGCTGGTCCATTCATCTCTAGGCCTGTATCATAAATTATCATAGCAGTATTATTTTACTATCAACACCGTCTTTCAGAATAAATTTCCTAGCTCCTGCCACGGGTACCATGTTTCTGACTATGATAAGGCACACCCAAAATTATTTACAAAAAATTAAGATTTTGTTACAATACTTTCTTACTATTTTATTCATGACATAAGGCGCAGGGTTTTACTTTTAGTGTTGGAAAAAAGTATCGCCTTTTATACTAGCTCGAAAAATATGGTACATTATTTGCTTCTACAAAATCCTGATAAACAGGGGTCCAGGGGCCGCTGAGCGACCAAGTCCCTGTTGGAGTACAGGGGCAGCATCTCTGCTTTGGAGGGGGGGAGGGGGGGGCGAAGGGGGGCAATGTCCCCTGAAGCTGAAGGACAAATACTATCTTAAACCAGTAGTTTTTAAGATAATCAATGCACAGACAGACAGACACACACAGACCCATCGCAATACCCGTCCTCTGGCCGGGTAACTAAAGAAATCTGGGCATGACATGCAGGGTTCCAAGGGCCTTTAGTTTTTAGCTAATCCCAAGTAAGGTCCTTGTAAGGGCCTTTAACCCCTTCACTGCCAAGCCCGTTTCCTGTTCTGAGGCAACTATTTGCCAAGCCGTTTTACTAAAACGTTTAGGTTGCGGAGTCTATAACAAAAACTGCTGAATAAAAGTGCATATAACTATAAGTATATAACCTACATTTTTCGGAAAGGGAATTGAATACATACCATCATTTGAGAACACTTTCATGTGCATTCAAACATACTGTATGGATAGATAGAAAAAGGGAAACTCATAGAATAACCCTAGGAGTAGGAGATGATGGACATTTCCGTGACGGGGCAGTTTATAGGTTACCGGAAGTTGACGGAAATATCCATGACGGGGCAGTGCAGAGGTTAAATGCACAGCCGGAGTATAAAAAGGAAGGAAGCAAGGCGACTGGCATCAGTTCGCATCGCTACAGCCGATAAGAGCACTTCGCCCTTCTTTTTTCCCTATTGTGCGAGGGGGCACGTCTCGCACGTCGCATTGCATGTGTCGGAGTAGAGTGACCCGATTCTATGGATCAGGTGCTTGGGCTTTGAGGACCCTATTCACAATAGGAGAAGACGCTGTGCACACTGCTGCTGAGTCACTTTGGTGGAGTTCAATGTCTTAGTCACGGAGTCAACGCGAGTTCCTCCTCCGAGGTTACTCACCACTAGAGCTGAGAACCGGTTAAAAAATCTGAACTGATTTTTAAACCGTTTTTTCTCTTTGAACCAGTTTTTTTTTTTTAAACCAGTAGGCAGTACTTACAATTATGTCAGTACTGTGTACTGTTTCACTTAGCAAACACACATTATGTTTCAGAATGTTCACAAAATCACACACACACACAGAGAGAGAAGAGAGAGAGAGAGAGAGAGAGAGAGAGAGAGAGAGAGAGAGAGAGAGAGAGAGAGAGAGAGAGAGAGAGAGAGAGAGAGAGAGAGAGAGAGAGAGAGAGAGAGAGAGAGAGAGAGAGAGAGAGAGAGAGAGAGAGAGAGAGAGAGAGAGAGAGAGAGAGAGAGAGAGAGAGAGAGAGAGAGAGAGAGAGAGAGAGAGAGAGAGAGAGAGAGAGAGAGAGAGAGAGAGAGAGAGAGAGAGAGAGAGAGAGAGAGAGAGAGAGAGAGAGAGAGAGAGAGAGAGAGAGAGAGAGAGAGAGAGAGAGAGAGAGAGAGAGAGAGAGAGAGAGAGAGAGAGAGAGAGAGAGAGAGAGAGAGAGAGAGAGAGAGAGAGAGAGAGAGAGAGAGAGAGAGAGAGAGAGAGAGAGAGAGAGAGAGAGAGAGAGAGAGAGAGAGAGAGAGAGAGAGAGAGAGAGAGAGTTTAAATGAAAAACTCTTAATTCTTATGAGAAAAAGGGGGGTGGGGGAGTCAGGAGTCAGGAACATCTTAATTGTCAGACCATGCCCATACAATGGAGTAAGAAAGATACAAAATTGGACATGTATTACAAAATGGCACGTAAATTATCTTGCCTAACATTCAAAGCTTTAAAAATAAAAACAGTCAATTTTCTAACAATGCCTTTGTTTGTACAAGAAAGTAATAACACTGATTTAAACATAGAAGTGAGAACTAGAAACAGAGAGAGAGAGACTCAGACTCAGAGAGAGAGAGAGAGAGAGAGAGAGAGAGAGAGAGAGAGAGAGAGAGAGGGAGAGGGAGAGGGAGAGAGAAACACTGGAAATTGTATTGTCATTACCAATTACCACACGGGTCTGATGACAAGGGGGGGAGGGGTACTTGAATATTTGAGAGAGAGAGAGAGAGAGAGAGAGAGAGAGAGAGAGAGAGAGAGAGAGACTCAAAACTCATCACACCTCAAACGTTTTAATGACTAGGCCATCTGCCAGTATCAAATTCAAAGGAAGGTGGGGTGGGGTGTAGTTAAAAATACAGTAATAAATTATAAAATGAAAAACAATTACACCCAAACAAAAGCAAAACCGCGTACAGCAATTGGAGAGTGAAGGATGGTGGCACGTTCACAGCTTAATGAAATAACTTTCAAAATTATCAAATCTGTAGCACAACAGATGAGAAAAAAGAAAGAAAAAATATTTCACAACGGAAAAAAAATCACAAAACACACACACATATTCTGAATACATGTGTTGCAAAACCTGCATGTGAAGTAGAGTGTTACAAATTAATGGAAAATTGTAGGCAAATAAAGCTTAAAATTAAATGTCCTGTCCCCATCAGATATTATGATGTTGGACGAATTTCAGCCATTTGTTGCAAAATATGTTTACTTGTTTCAACAAAAAACACTTAAAATACAGTATTTCACATTAGTGTAATCTAAACGTGTGCCTTATAATATATTAAGTTATAAGGTTTTGCTTGGGTTTCATGGCAATAAAACAATGTTCAATATTCACACACACACACACACACACACACACACTGAGCTTGGCCTATAGTACTCCAACTTCCCCTGTCTTGTCAAAGGGGCAATACTCTGGATTACTTTTTTGTCAAATACTTGGAGTTGATTCCCTTGGACCATTTTGGCAACATTTGAATGTTAGTGCTTGAACAACCAAAAATAATAATAAAAAACAAACTTCAAGTTCAATGTCAAGATCAGCCCAGTTGTGGGTGGGTTTTTTTTTTTTTACAGAACCCTCCCTGTATGATACACCACCACACACTTTGAAGTGATTATGTTCACTAGTTCATGAAATACAGCTAAGAAAGATTGAAATATATAGCCCAAAGAAGGAAATTTCAGTTTCCAAGGTCAAACTTCAAGGTCAAGTCACGAATATCGAAAGGAGCCTTCCTTTTCATGTCTACCCCTCTGCCAAATTTGATCAAAATATGTCTAGTAGTTCTTGCTAAAATTGAGATAGTTACACACACATGTATAACAAAAGACAGGCACTAAGAAACATGCTGTTCCCGTTTCAGTACCAGAATTAATCATCCTCATTTCTTGGGGTCAATGCATCTTACCTTCACCTACATTCATCTTTTAACAAGCGCGAAATCGCAATAGTTTGTGGCACGCGGTCTGTTTTTACCACTCCAATCATGAGTCACCTCCCCTGGCTTTTCAATAATTTTAATCTGTAAACCAGAAT